>OZ036004.1:10373075-10503075 GCA_964035015.1 Corallium rubrum
TTGGACTTGAAATATTACTTCACACAATCGGTTATTCATCCATACACTAATTACTAATGCACTAATTCATTTTGGGAATACACTAAGTGATTTTGAGAAGTCATGTAAGGCCTCCAATTCGGACTAGACCGGGTTTTCAAGTACTCGGAATTCATTCCAGTCCTTGGCTTCGCCTCGGACTGGAACGAATTCCTCGTACTTGAAAACCCGGTCTAGTCCTCATTGTCGGCCTTTACATATTACGCACAGTACAGTACAGTACAGTACTCCGCTCCACTCCACTCTACTCCACTCCACTCTGCTCTACTTCACAAGGAAAAGGACTGAAAGGCTTGCTGTTTCGTCTGCGATATGCTAATAGTATATAACGCATTATTTGAATCGAAGGACGAATATTTCAGGAGACAAGGCTAATACTAGCGTTGCCCCATGACAATATGTGTACGCTTCTCATAAATGGATAAACTATAAACTTGAAGTGCAAAATAAACATTCATTTAAAATTGAACTGTGGTCTTTGTCCAGAAAATGACCGAACGAAAATGACCGAACGAAAATGGCGGGAAAATTGAACTTTTTCTTATTGTGGCAACTGATAGTCTTATTTTACCCGATATTTTTTTATTTGACTGTGGGCTCAGTCGCGCCCACGGTCTGATCAATCCAGTTACAAATTAATTTACGAAAAGGTCAGCGGTTACTACTATGGAAGAAAAGATCACTGATCTGATGATCTCCATATTAACTGGATTGGTTGTCGAGAGCGAATCGTCTTCCGTATTTTGACGCAACCAAACGTACTCCGGCAGCTATGTTGGTTCACTCAAAAAATGAAAACAACATGGACGTCATTGGTGGAAACACTGACCTATATATAACTGGACTGCGGCTCCCGCTCAGAAAAGTTACCGAACAAGGATGGCGAAAATACAAATCTTTTCTCTCATGGTTACAACCGCTGACCACATCCTGACGTGCAATATGTCAACTTGACTGTGGGCTCAGTCGCGCCCGCAGGCCAATCAACTGACTTAAAAATGCATTTATGAAAAAAAGATCAGCGGTTCCTACTATGGGGAGAGTACCCATGAAGTGCCATCTTGGATTGGTCAACTTGCAGTGCAATCCAGCTTTTATATATGCCAGTGGTGGGTGGAAGGATCCATCTTCGACAACCTCATACCCAGGCTTTTTACTCGGCGCTCCATAGCTCGCTGAAGAGTTATGGAGCGCCGAGTACAGAGCCTAGGTAAGAGATTGCACCTTCGATCCATCATTAATCCAGGGGTCCTGTAGTGCAGTACTATATAAGTCATTGGTGTCACTGTATTTTAGTCTTCCACAAGGTAAAACTGTTCAAAAACGCAATTTTTATCCAGCAATTGATTCCAGTCCTTTTCCTCAGTGTCTGACGTTAAGAAGAGATGCGTTGTTTATCGCTACATCAAGTCCGTGTCAAAATCATAGTCGTCGTCACTGTCTGTCATTTTGTCACCAGATGTGACGGGTGTTGCTGTAACAGAAAGTTGGAAAAACCATTGCTGGTGAGTGTTGACTTAAGTTGAAAAGATGGTAAGCTGCCGATTCGAGTGGAGCCCTTCATCAGAGTAAAATGTGATGAAATGGAATAGAACAGGGCTAATATATGCCAAAAAGGTGATGTAGATAAAAAATATAGCCAATCAAATGTTGGATCACATTGTCAATTACGAATTCGTTCACATGCTCGTTACTAATCGATCGTACCGAAAAAGATGGCGACTTGTACATTTAACCACAATCCTTTGCGTGCAGTAAATATTGTTTCTTACAGAAAATCTGAAGATAGGGTTTTCAAACGATCAACTTTGGTAGGAATGAACTTCTTGCTTACTTAATCCATCTTGGCACAATAACAATGTTTAGTTGTTATTTGAGCTAATTTGAAGTCGCAGAGCATTGTGGTTAAGTGTACCGCCGCCATCTTTTTCGGTACCGTCACGGGTTTTTGTCTAGGTGCTGACCGTGACACATTGACTGTGACACATTGACTGTGTTCCAATGTGTTAAGAGACTTGCTGCAAGCCTGCAGCAAACACATCTTGTAACAAACCTGAGAGATTTCTTCCTGGGCACAATACTCTTTTCCCACCAATTGATTAAGGAGTGTGTGGTGTGTTAAACAATACAAAATTGGCAAATTATGAAGGTATTGCAAGGCGAGGATTTCTGACGATCTGTCCGCCACATTTCCGGAAGAATGCCGACTGGATATCAAGAGAGTTTTTCTTTTTCAACTTGTCTTTAGGTAAAGTTAAAAAACACACCAACTTACCGGCTTTTTTCTTTTCTCTTTGCTTTCTCTTAAATTCCTGTTGTAAAAATGCTTGCATTAGAAAAACTGCACGAGGTGAATATGTTCATTATAAATTACATTGCCATTAATGTTTCTCAAACTCATTAATAATTCATGAATTATCGTAGCCAATCATACTCAAACTCATGTTTCATCTACTACATGCAAGCTTTTAATGTCTTGAAGTACTGTTTAATAAACGAGCAGGACTGTTTTCTCAAGGTACAAAGACAAAAGGTGATAGCCGAGTGTTTTATACCTTATAAAACACCAACTGTGAGTTTATTGAACACTTTCAAAAACGAACCATTTCGTGAATTCATTGAGGTAAAAACCTTGTGTGAACCGTAAAATCTAGTCAGAACTGCCAGAACTTTAATGAAAACTACAAGCGTGTCTCTAGCACATAAGAGTACACTCGTTTAAGTGCCTATGAAACGAAAATTAAGTTTGTCTTATTTGAAAGAACGCTTCAAATTATAGAGTAATATATTTTGCAGTTTTTCGTTTGCTTCGTTCTTGAGATATTTCAGTTTGTTTGATACGCGAATTAAAAATGTTGACGTCGTAGGTGCATAATGAGCTACCGGAGAAGGTTAGATATCTTTTCTATTATCAAACCATAGACAGTCCAGAAGACAGGGACTAGAAACGCCACTGATTTCGCGGGACTCCTTTCGTGACATCCGTGATATGATTTTCAGCACGCAACAATCATCGGTTGTCAAGGCAACCGGCTTTAAACCAGAACAAAAACGATAGTAAACATACGCGGTTTATGCAAATTTATTGGAAGAAGATAATTACTGTAGAGATTTTTGAAGTTTACCTGTCAAGAGAGATATATTTTCAAGGTATGTACGTTTTTAAATGTTTATTTTTACAGTAAATAGCGATTATAATTCTCGTCTTGTTTTGCTCTTTGTATCACACGTAAGTCGCCATTTGTTGTTGTCGAAGTATGCTCTCAAGAGGAACCCTGTAACTAAAATTTGAAATAGTTTTAGGACCTTAGAATTAAATATTTAGAATAAGAAAATAATTATCAACGGAACTGTCGCTTCTTTATTATCTGTTTAGTTTTCTATTGACCAGAAACTCCCATTGATTGTGCGTGTAGTGTTCACGACTACAACAAAGTCGCCATTGTTGTTGTCGAAGTATGCTCTCAACAGGAACCCTGTAACTAAAATTTGAAATAGTTTAGGACCTTAGAATTAAATATTTAGAATAAGAAAATAATTATCAACGGAACTGTCGCTTCTTTATTATCTGTTTAGTTTTCTATTGACCAGAAACTCCCATTGATTGTGCGTGTAGTGTTCACGACTACAACAAAGTCTCCATTTTTGTTGTCGAAGTATGCTCTCAACAGGAACCCTGTAACTAAAATTTGAAATAGTTTTAGGACCTTAGAGTTAAATATTTAGAATAAGAAAATAATTATCAACGGAACTGTCGCTTCTTTATTATCTGTTTAGTTTTCTATTGACCAGAAACTCCCATTGATTGTGCGTGTAGTGTTCACGACTACAACAAAGTCTCCATTTTTGTTGTCGAAGTATGCTCTCAACAGGAACCCTGTAACTAAAATTTGAAATAGTTTTAGGACCTTAGAGTTAAATATTTAGAATAAGAAAATAATTATCAACGGAACTGTCGCTTCTTTATTATCTGTTTAGTTTTCTATTGACCAGAAACTCCCATTGATTGTGCGTGTAGTGTTCACGACTACAACAAAGTCGCCAATTTTGTTGTCGAAGTATGCTCTCAAGAGGAACCCTGTAACTAAAATTTGAAATAGATTTAGGACCTTAGAATTAAATATTTAGAATAAGAAATAATTATCAACGGAACTGTCGCTTCTTTATTATCTGTTTAGTTTTCTATTGACTAGAAACTCCGATTGATTGTGCATGTAGTGTTCACGACTACAACAAAGTCGCCATTTTTGTTGTCGAAGTATGCTCTCAACAGGAACCCTGTAACTAAAATTTGAAAGAATTTCAGGACTTTGTATTTTTATATTTAGATTAAGAAAAGAATTATCTACGAAACTGTCGCTTCTTTATTATCTGTTTAGTTTTCTATTGACCAGAAACTCCCATTGATTGTGTGTAGTATTTGATCATGTAAGAAGGTCTAATGGTATACTATCTCAACAAACTGTTTAGATGCCATATAGAAAAGGCTATGCAGTCAAAAAAAGGTTCAAGTTGAAGAAAATGGAATCCAAACGAGAACTGAAACATTCTGGCTTCATTTACAGACAACAAGGAAAATAATGTGTGCCAGCACCAGACTGGTCTGCCAGGCCTTGGCAACTTGCTAGCTTGGTGGTGTAATGATTGCCAGCCCGAGATACCCCACTGGGGATTGTGACCCTCCAAATGTAGTACTGTGTACATCTATTTACTGACTTTATCTATGCATCCTTGTATCTCATTGCTACACAGTGCTGTTATTAATGGGATTTATGCAATAAATATTATTAAAACTAGCTGTGTGTTGTTTATGTGGCTCCAACCCCCCTGGTTCATTGTGGCTATCTGGTCACGCATGGCACACATGAAGTGTCACACACCAGCGATTAAAGAATCAGGCACTGTTGAACAGAGGCACGTGATACATGCATCACGCATGCTTAGAAGGCTGATGCAATATCTGGAACTACTAGTCAGGGTTTCCTGAGCCCCAGGCTCATTCCTGCATTGTTGAGCACCATTTCTCGAGTGGTTCAAAACAATTTGTGTTGGTACTAGGTTGCTGAAATAGTGCTGGATGAAGGTAAAACCTCAAATTTTCTGACAAAATCAGGATCTGAACAGAGGACATGAAAAGCTTGCCAAATGTTTCACGCTGATTGGTAGGTAACTACTTTAAATCCCCTGTTGTTGCTGATGCTTCCCATAGTTTAGCTAATATGATGTGAAGCATTTTCACATCACATAGTCTTCTATATTTTGTAGCATACATTCAGCAGAAGAAACTATTTTCAGGACCATGTTGGGATCCTTTAATTTTGTTAAAGGGATCAGACATTATTTCAATAAGTGTTTCACCAATAACTGTTCACCATCATTATATAAGTTGGTGATCGAGTATTTTGTATCACTGGTGTGAGGAATCTCTGTATTCAAAAAAGAAAAGCTAGGAAGGGTGAAAATCCATACAGAATTTTTTACAAAAAACTTATACCCATTGTACACTGAATTAATTCCATCTGAATTTTGTGGATATTACTGTATTTCCCCAAACTCATTTTCCATAAGTTTTATGTACTGTACTGTATTGTTTGATCTGTGCATGTTTGAACAACTTAATATACTAAATGTCTGACTATACTTAAAGTAAGATATTTAAGTCTTAACAGTACTAAAATCGTACAAAAGTATTAACACCACAGACTACAATTCATAGTTTATTCCATATATCTGTAGTTAATACAAAATAATTTATACATATACTGTACTGCATTTATACAAATGAAATAGGCTCACTTTCTTTTTAAACATAAGCTTACTGTAGTTTATCTGTTCACAGACAATCCAGAAGACAACGTTTGTCTTCTGGATTGTAAGATCTGCTACACAAGTCAGTTTATAGGAGTGAACAGGTATTATCTCTTAAATTACTGCCAATGATAATTTGTAGCAAGAGTTAAACCATAATTTTGAAGTTTTACCCAGAGGCTTTGCTTTCTTTTTACTTGTACGTTAATTTGTTTTCCATCTGAAATTGACTGAGGAATAAAAGGTATACATCAAAACATAATTTATTAGATTTTTAATTCAGGATAAAAAATGAGCACATGAAAACGTTTACCACAAGGGAATAATTAATTACCTTCATTTTCAGGAATTTCTCCGTCTTCGCTACTTGAATCTTCGCCCTCGCTCTCACTGTCTTCTCCAATATCTCATCCCCTGACCGCATCCGCCATATTTTATTATTTTGGCATTAAACGAGCCCGCAAAAATTATGCACAGACCATATCACGGATTTCACGCGCGAAATCAGTGGCGTTTCTAGTCCCTGTCTTCTGGATTGTCTATGATCAAACCAAATTAATTCGAAGGAAGCATGTGGAACTAAACATGTAGATTTTCAAGTGATTATTACATTTGATACTAGCAAAGATGTACAACTTTTTCGATAACTCATTATGTACGTGTGACGAACACCGCTGCCGAACGTTTGCGCATGCGTGAATTCGCTAGAGTAAACATTGCAAGAGAAGTGGGAACTGGCCGTGGCGACAACAACCAGACAGTGAAGACTAAGTAAGACTCGACTATTCATTTGTGTTTTAAAAAAAGGGTAAAGAAAATTACGAAGGGGTAAATTCAGAATATGTTACAATATTGACAAATTACCTACCTTATCTTTCTGGTAGTATGCTTATAATTTTAACTTTTGTGTCGGACTCTCCCACCAGTCCAAGTATTTCAGTGTTTTCCCGCTCTTTTTCCAAGGACGAGCTAAGACGTCACACATGCGCAAAACGTTTGGCAGCGGTGTTCGTGTGACGTCAAAATGTTCAACTTGCATACCAAACAAACTAAAATATCTCAAGAACGAAGCAAGGAAACCAAAAACTGCAAAATATGTTACTCTATCATTTTAAGTGTTCTTTCAAATAAGACAAACTTAATTTTCGTTTCATAGGCACTTTAAACATGGCTTTTTTTTTTGTTTTTCTTCAGGAATTATTAATGAGTTTTTAAGCTCGTGTGCCACTTGTGACGTCTCACCTTTTTCTGTGACTTGTTTGTCTGTAAATTGAATTCGTTCCTATCACTGGAATCCACTGAAGATTTGGACGTAGGAGTTACAGATGTTTTGTTAGGTAGGACGACAGTCATGTCCGGGTTACCCTGCATGGATGAATAATATAATAATAATTTATTCATTTAAATAGAGCGCATATAGTTTATGTTCAGGCTTCGAAATAAGTGCCGGTCACCGGTCACTGACCGGTAAAATTTTACAGTTTGACCGGCAAATATCATCGCTTGGCGGACATGCATGACCGGTGAATTTTTGAATCCAAGTGAGAGCGAATGTGTCAAATTGTAATACGATATGCTGGCGTTGTGCCTAAAGCGTGCTTAAACAATGTTCATATACAAATATAATTCATAATCTATATTATAATACCTTTATCTGTCTGTGTGTGCGTGTTTGTTTGTCTCACCGTCGTTACCTAAAAACTCGAAAACGGTTACGCCGTTGGCCCGTTGTATATTATTGTTTCTAAACTCACGAGCCACGCGAACGACGAGCGCAAATAAGTATAACTAAAAATGACCGGTAAAAATTCCGCTGTGACCGGCAAATTTATTGAGCCGCCGGTCATAGTGACCGGTATACGTTTCAAATTTATTTCGAAGCCTGTTCATGTTAGATACTCAAAGCGCTGTACAATGGAAACAATCAGATAATATACTATAACAAATGTCATTAAAATCTAACTAGTGAATGTAACTACGATAAGTATGATAAAATCCTACGTGGTCTTAGACTATAAAAAGGTTAAAGGCTTTATTAAAAAGGAATGTTTTCAAACGTCTCTTGAAAACTGAAATGTTATCAGAGTTCCGAACATTCAGAGGTAGGGAATTCCACAGTTGTGGGGAAGCGTGTGCGAATGACCGATCACCTAAAGTCTTACAGTTTGTTTTCGGGATATGCAGCAGATCCTGATCGTCCGATCTTAATGTCCAACGATTACTTGATGGTTTTGGGGTAAGCAATTCAGTGATATAGATAGGGGCCATCTTGTTAAGAGCCTTGTAGACTAACAAAGCAATTTTAAATTCCACCCGATATTTCACTGGTAACCAGTGAAGTGCAATCAATACTGCAGTGATGTGCGAGAATCTCGGACAATGGTGAATTAATCTGGCAGCAGCATTAAGAACTCTCTGAATACGTTGGACTTGATTTTGAGGAATGGATCAAGATTAAAAACACAGAATAATGTTTGAAGTGGTTCTCTGATAAAAATACTTTTGGCAATGTTTCTGCATAATCCTAAAGATATTATGGTACTTGGTAATTGTACAAAGTTTCATTTTGAAATTCTCAAAAACAAAGTTGTTGTTTACGAGCGAAGTTTGTATTTTGGAGCGCCGCCATTAAACTGCCGTGTTTGAGAAGAATGAGATGAGGAGAACTTGTAACATCATAGACTCAACAAAAACAAAAGATCATTGTTGCCAACAAAAGGGTCATTGTTGTTATTGAGTCTATGACGTCATAACATTCCTCGACTCATTCTTCACAAGCTTGGCCACTTTAATGGCGGCGCTCCAAAATACAAACTTCACACGTAAAATACCACCTTCTCTTCAACGAATTTCAAAATAAAACTTTGCACGATTACCAACTACCATAACATCTTTAGGATTATGCAAAAAGATTGCCAACAATGTTTTCATCAGACAACCACTTTAAATGGACTCGCCATTTATCTCATTTCAGATTGAAATCTCGAACCGGCTTTACAACGATTCCATACCAGAATGAATCAAGACAGAATTAAGGTGCCCCTAACCTCTACAGTTTTTATTGTCGTATTTGGAAGAACTTTTAAAATGATAAAGTAACTTCTTTGGAAGATTTTCGCTTTGTTTTTGAGATATTTCATTTTGTTTAATATGCAAATGTCCGGAATTTATGTCACACATGCATAATGACTTATCAGAGAATGTTATATATCTTTGCGTTCATCAAATAAAAACACTAAAGTATGAACAACAAGTGTGCGTGTTTCTTCCGCAACACCAAACTTCTCGATTTCAAAGGACTTCGTTCGAGAATGAAAGAGATACACAAACTTCTCCGATAAATCATTTTGCATGTGTGACGTAATTCCAGACATTTGCATATAAAAAAAAATGAACTATCTCATAAAAATAGATCGCCAATTGACGTTATTGGAGGATTGGTGCCAAGCCACGGGGGGATGCCACCCCCTGATCAGAGGTAACCATGGTAACCCCGCCACAGCCCACCTCCAGGCACCAGTCACACTGTCAAAGCAGTGGAAATATATATACTTACCTTGCATTCTATCAGGAGTGGGTGGGTGGGTCACTAAACAGCCCGCGCAAAACCAGTCAAGCTCAGACCACGCTGACAAGACTTTGATGAGCGCTGAGATAATCCCCACATATTATAAATGAGTGACCACTGACCAAATATCTAATAATAGATAGCGCGCGCAAAACCAGTCAAGCTCAGACCACGCTGACAAGACTTTGGCGCGCGCAAGTCAAGCTCAGACCACGCTGACAAGACTTTGATAAGCGCCGAGATAATTCCCACATATTATCATGAGTGACCGCTGACCAGCATTGTCTCCTTTTCTACCTTGCCTATAAAATTACATTTAGCCACATAAAACAAAGCAAAAAAGCGAAAATCTTCCAAAGAAGTTACTTTATCATTTTAAAAGTTCTTCCAAATACGAAAATAAAACATGTCGAGGTTAGAGGCACTTTAAATTTCAAATTTGCCTAATGAAACGAATAGTAAATCTCACCTTATCCTCGTCATCTTCCATTTCTTCCACTTCGTCTTCACTGCCGTCTTCATCTTCGCACTCTTCCTCGCCAGAATTATCCTAAAACATTACACAAGAGAACGGACGGTGTCAAGATTTAGAAACCACTATTGTGAACTTTAATTGGGCTCAGGGCAATCTCGTACCCAGGGATAATCCATCGTCGGAAACCGAAAAGTCTGTTGCCGATTGAAAAGAGCATGCGCCGCTAGAAATAGACTACCCTGCGAGTCAGAGCCCCTTTCCGACCTACGCAGGCTTCGGGGGAAAGTGGGCTCTGCCAACAAACTCGATCTTCGCCCCAAGTTTGGGGCGAGTAACTTGGGGCGAGTCAGTCAGGTTTTAAACTGGTCAGACAAGTTCTAGTTTAGGAACACACGTTAGCAGGAAAATAGCAAGTAACGCGGAAGAGCCTGGGCCCAAAATAGTATCTTGGCAACCGTTCACGCATGCTCAAAAAGAAATATCGAGTTTTTTGGCAGAGCCCACTTTCCCCCGAAGCTTGCGTAGGTCGGAAAGGGGCTCTGCCTCGCAGGGTAGAAATAGACGTGATATCGAGATTATTCTGTGATCGAGATCTTCGCAAATGGAAAGAACCGATGTTTTTTTGGGTTGTACTGGATAAGTCATTATAGAAACTAAACAGAGGAGGTCTATAAATTAAAGATAAACTATTATAGACATTCATTTTATACATTATGCTTTATATCGTAATATATTAAAGAAGGCCAACAGGCGACACGAAAAAGTTAACAGGTAAGATAAACAGCATTTTAATTTGAGATATCAAGGAGCCAAAATTTGGAACTCCCTTGATGAAAGTAAAAAAAATTTCTCCATTTCTCAATTGAAAAAGAATTGAAAAGCTAGCTTAATTAACAACTATTAACTTCCTTCCAATAATATTTGCTAAATAATTTTCCTTTTCAAATATTTGATAAAAATTTATATCTCATAGTTTTTTTGTTTTGTTTTGTTTTGTTTTGTTTTGTTTTGTTTTGTTTTGTTTTGTTTTGTTTTGTTTTGTTTTGTTTTGTTTTGTTTTGTTTTGTTTTGTTTTGTTTTTAATATTATTTTTTTTAAATATTTTTTATTTTTTTATGTAAACCAAAGTAAATAAATCTCCAGGTGGTGTGTAGTAGTTATTTTCTATCTTTGTATTTGTGTTTTGTAAATGTGTGAATACCCGCCATCTCAGTGAAATTTCTAAAATTACCAGTGTTGTGACTATTTGACTGCATGATATTTTTAGCCCTTACCTAAACTATGTAAAACACACTGTAAAATTTGTAATTGCTTTTTTAATGGGGTACAATAAATTATTATTGTTGTTGTTGTATTATTGCATACTCTGAAGACAAAAACAACGCTCGAAACTTAAAAATAAAATGAACCAATAGCCATATAATACATGCCTTATTAACCTCGTTTGCAGGATTTGTACGGGAAAGTATTTGCCGCCCTCGGTTTTATCGCACAAACCTCGCTCCTTCGTCGCTCGGTCTGTACCGAACACCTCAGGCAAATACTTTCCCGTACAGACCTCGCACTCGGTTAATAAGTCCTTAATATAAGCACTCTGGCTGAAACCGACAATGACTCATTCATACCATATCTTCATCCAGACAAGTTTCAGATGGCTTGCTCGCAGTCAACACCAAGGCGTCTTCAATTGATTGCGTAAGTTCTTTCATACCTGAAAAAGTAAAAGGTCCATAACTTCTCGATTCTTAACACAACTGAAAAAGATTCAGAATGGTATCAAAAGACTTACTTTTTATTGCTTCACTTTCTTCTTGTTCCAAGCTGGCCTGTAGAATACAATAGGATCAATTAGAAATAGATCAAACTAACCTAAGACTGTATTGCATGTAAAGTGAAGTGAAGTGAAGTGAAGTGAAGTGAAGTGAAGTGAAGTGAAGTGAAGTGAAGTGAAGTGAAGTGAAGTGAAGTGAAGTGAAGTGAAGTGAAGTGGAGTGGAGTGGAGTGGAGTGGAGTGGAGTGGAGTGGAGTGGAGTGGAGTGGAGTGGAGTGGAGTGGAGTGGAGCGAAGCGAAGCGAAGTGCGGTGCAGTGCAGTGAAGTGCAAAGCAAAGCAAAGCAAAGCAAAGCAAAGCAAAGCAAAGCAAAGCAAAGCAAAGCAAAGCAAAGCAAAGCAAAGCAAAGCAAAGCAAAGCAAAGCAAAGCAAAGCAAAGCAAAGCAAAGCAAAGCAAAGCAAAGCAATGTAAAGTAATGTGATTTAATAATGTAATAATGAAATGCAGTGCAATGCGATGCAAGGCAAAGCCAGACGAGACGAGACGAGACAAGACAACTCAAGACCAGACCAGGCAAGGCAAGAAAATGTATAACATAACACAATGTAAACTAAATTAAGCCAAACTAAACCAAACTACCACGAATTTCACATACTGCTAAACACGAAACCTTGAAATACCCTAAATCCTTACCACGTCAAACTCAGCTCCCCATCTTTGAACAATCTCAGCTGACAAGTGAGATGGCAGACAGTGTTGCTCCGGGGGGTGGGTATAGAAGACAATCTTGCCACTGAAACGTCAAGAAAAAGTTCAAAATATGCTACATACACGCATAAATGTATAGAGGAAAACTGATACTGGGTTTGAATATATATACGTTTCATGTTTCTCAATAGGCCATTTGCGAGATGGCGTTGGGTGACTACAACTACCAGAATGCTTTGCCAGTATTCTAGGGTTTCGGTAGCCTGAGTATCAGGCCCTACTTTTTCTTCTGGGGACTGGGGCGGAGAACAGAGAGAAAAAGATGGGCCTGACACAAATCTATTCATAGACCCGTGTTCTTCGTCCAGAATCTGGACGAAACTGTGATTGGTTGAGAGACAAAAGCCGGAAATACATCAACGGAAATTAAGCCGAGAAGCCGCCCAGATTCCGACTAGAAAGTTTGTGTTTTCTCAAATTTACCGTTAGCGTTTTTGCCATTTTCATGGACAAGAGCGATTAAAGAAGCTGAAGAAGGAACCTTCGCATTTTGCCCGTAATACTATACGTGAAGGAAGAGCAAGAACTGTGCAGTGTGCTTTGAAAGCCAGCCTAGCTGTCAAAACAAAACACTGCTGCTGTCTTGTCGTCAGACTACGGGAAGAAACAATTGCGCTTGAAATTTTATTCTGATCGGAAAAGCGAACGCAGTGTCCGTAATTTATAGTCTACTGGAACTTATACACTTATAGTACTGTAGGTATAAAGTCTGAATACAAACCATATCAAGACCGCTTTGCAGCCTTTGCTTGACTGAATGTCTGAATCTGAACTGAAACGCGTGACACAAATTATAATATCTCGTCGCCAAGCTAAAGCAGTTGTTGAAATGGCGTGAAACATCAAAACTTTTGGGGAAAACATTTAAAATGTTGTGGCTATTCGGAAAATCGGAATTGCCGTTGTGCATTTAATTAAAATATCTGGGATTGTTGACTTGTAATCAAATATTAAAATATTTGGTGGTTCCCGAATCCCGATCGTATAAATAATTTCCCTATTGCAAATTGCTGGTTCATTGCAGTATACAGTACTAGATTAATGACACACGCAATTGACGACGTGTTTTGGAAAAGCCGAAAGGACTGCATGGACGGGTCCTAGAATACTAGCAAAGCATTCTGGTAGTTGTAGTCACCCAACGCTATCTCACGTCATCGTGCAAATGGCTTATTAAAAGTATTCATTTATTATTGCAGAAACAAACCTGTTCCAATCGCACAGTATAGCTTTCGCAGCAGCGTTAACATCGGGGACACCACCTACAGGTAGAGAGAACACTTTGTCGTCTAATTCAAAATTGTACTATTGTATCCTTTTTTCTACCCTTCTACTCAAATATAAAAAGGTCATTTTAAAATTAGTAGTGATTGTCGTGATTCATGGTTGTCGTATCCTCCTCGTTGTCATCGCCTGCCAATACCATCAACATCGTCATCACCATCGTTGTCAGCATCATTATCACCATCATTATCATGATGATCATTGATCATCATCACGAGGAGGAAAACCGTAGAACCCGGCGAAAAACCCTCGAAGCACAGAAGAGATCAACTACAACTCTAGTGGCCATTAGTTTCCAGCTCAACAACAGGTCATTCCCAAGCAGTCACCCATCCAAGTGCTAACCCCGTCTAACCGGGCTTAACTTTTTCGTGAGAGGCAGCGCGCTAACAGCACACGCCACGCGTGCTCCCCATAGTTGAAATGTGGTAACACGTCTCTGAGTGCCCTCTAGGTTCCCCCATTAGCAACTCACCTTTCTTGAGTTTACCCATTCTTCTACCGAGCTCGCATAAAAATTCTTGAGTGTCATGGTAGTCTGGAATGCGGTACTTCTCCATCACCTAGAAAGTGAAACATCACGAAATTCAAGTAAACTACGTAACATGATTACTACAACTAGTCTGAACATCTTCGTTCCGCGAAGAACAATGATGTTGACAAGCCTATCGTCCGACATTTTAATAGTGTCAACCATCATATTTCGGACGTGGAATTTTGTGCCATCTTACTCATTTCTGGTGATAATGATAGTCGCAAAAGACAGGAAAATTTTGTCTTGCCACATGTAAACAATAAGTCAAACATACGCCTGGGAAAGGATTGGCAATAATGCAACATTGAACATGCAACACGACTCACCGAAAGCGTAGATACACGGTACTGCCAGAAGTAAATTGTACAAAAATGCAATTTTGTGACGGCTGGCGTTTGCTATTAGCGTACTGCCTCCCACCACTGCAGTCTAAAGTTAAGGCCTGTTGGACGGGGTTAGTACTTGGCTAACCGCCTGGGAAAGACAACTCATCTCTATATACAACTGGATGGGCCAATCCTTATGGCCAGCAGTCAAACATTTCGTGGCAGTCGCCGCCATCTTACGTAGTGGACCATAGGACGCATTGCGGCCTTAGAACTTGTTCCCAATCCCAAAGTTGACTAGCATAAGTAATCTTGACGTCAGCACGGTCAGATTATCCGGGGGAGGCAATATTAAGTACTCTGTGCCAGGGGAGTCGGAAAAGCCGTAAAGCAAACAACAGATGCCGGTTCGTTTAGTTTTAACTGTTTAACAACAAATACAGTCAAAAGATGGCAAGTACACAACACGAAATATTGTTAAGGCATTAAGATTACTATAAAAGGTACAATTTAAGACTTGGAATTGAATTCTTCGTAGATTTTATAGTCTGTTTTTCAGTTTATATTATCGTGAAGTTTCTTCGT
The DNA here is from genome assembly GCA_964035015.1 of Corallium rubrum. Taxonomy (NCBI): domain Eukaryota; kingdom Metazoa; phylum Cnidaria; class Anthozoa; order Scleralcyonacea; family Coralliidae; genus Corallium; species Corallium rubrum. Next base: position 10,388,235 of record OZ036004.1, read on the forward strand.
TGTCGGCACGGAAGAAAGACAACGAAATTTAAAGGTTTTATAGCTCAGTAACAGAAACAACTGCAAGAAATTAACGTCTTAAACCTTATCAAGTACTTCTTGTGTCATTACATTCGTTTAAATTTTCTCAAAATAACTCTTTTTATCTTGTTTTCAATCTATGAAAGCTATGAACTTTAGTGGCAGCCATCTTGGGTAGTGGTCACGTCATCATACAACTGGCACGCAAAATTCGGCCCAATGGCCCATCCAGTTGCATCACAGAATAGTAATACAACCAGAAGTCCGACTCGCGTCGGAACCTTTGAAGTTTATGTCCTCGCCATAGAAATAATATACCTAGAATGCGGGCTCCTATCTCCTGTCAGTCAAAAAATTGTCGCCACAAAATGGCGGATTTATAAGGGCAAAAGGAACTCGCCCTAGGACTTTTTTACAGTTTTTGACACGGCCGCGGTTGGTAACCGGTGTGGAGTGGACGATGGATGTTTTTTCGCACTGAATTTCTTTGTTTTTTACGCCGGGAACTTTACTGGATTAGTGAATTTAACGATAAAAGCATGTGAAGTGCAATAACCTTCGCCAAAACATTTCGAACATCAAAGTCTGGATGTAGAAATGGCGACGATAGCGGCCTTTTAATACGAATGGTTTTAGTGTTTTTACTGTTTTACATTATATTTGAATGATTCCCACTTGCCAATCTGTATGTGATTTATACTGAATGTGGGTGGAGGATTAATCCAGGAGACAGTAAGTGTTTTGTTAGAACTTTTTTATCCAATCTAATAGGGATTTCTAGCTTGTGATTTTTGAAATATAAAATATGTTTATGCACCTGTCATACTTTTTATACATCAGTCTTGTCGACATCTATTTATATTGACATTTTAAATCCGTGTTTTTCTTAAGATTTTCTCCTAGTTTCCATTACGTATTTGATTAGTTTCTTTTCTTTTTCGTTTTTCTGAGTTTCAAGTTTAGCATGAGCCTATCTTTTTGTTGCTTTTTGTAATTGTGGTGAATTGATCGAAATATAATTTTGAACTTATAGTTTTTAGTACGTTTAATACTAAAGCAAGTGTCTTGCAAATTGTTTTATTTTATGCTGTGTATGTGGCTGATTTGTTGTCATGCATGTATCCAATTTATCCCTATGAAACGTCCTCCAATTCTTTATTTTGAGAGGCGATCATTGTTGTATATTTATCCCACCCCTTTGCAAAATTCAAAATGGCGGATCTATAAGGGCAAAATAAAATTTAATTTGGACACCTGTCACGTGACAGAGCACGCATTCTAGGTCTATTATTTCTATGGTCCTCGCGCATGTCGCCTCGCGCATCTTGATTCCTCGCCATCCTACGCCATCCTACGCCATCCTACGCAATCCTGGCAAGTTCCCCCGGCAGTTTGGACCTTCAAAAGAACGTTAAAACTGCCGCGGGGAAACTTGCCAGGATTGCGTGGGATGGCGTAGGACATTGTGTAGGATCGCGTCGGGTGGCGTGAAATATCGCGCCGGCGCATTGAAGAAATGCGGACAAGTTTTCACTCGAGTCGGACTTCTGGTTGTCTTACTATTCTGTGGTTGTATATAGAGATCTGTGGGAATGACCCACTCTACCTCATGTGAGTAGAGTTGCAGTTGATCTCTCCTGTGCTTCGAGAGTTCAGTTTCGCCGGGTTCTCCGGTTTTCCTAATTTCCTCCCTCCGTAAAACCAACACCTAGGTCTTAGCTGTGATCTGTGGTCTCACATGTGCCGTGGTAACTGTCATGTTGATCCAGTGAACTCTATAGGAAGACTGGAACCAGGGGCTCTGGAAACAGCGGGTGTCCGGACCACTGACCTGTATATAACTGGACCGCTTGCTCCTATTATCTTTGAGTTATGAAAAGTGTGGCCATTTGAACGTGGCGTCAAATGGCGAATTTGAGTCCTTCTGCTCATGGTAGACAACACTGACCGCGATTTTGACTGGATTACAGACGCAGGCTTTAAAAAATATCCCGTGAAAATGAAGAAAAAAATCCTTGACTCGCTGATATTTTCAAAGATAAACACAACAAATCTTTTTTGAAAGGTTAAAAAAGGTACAGAAATAAATACACAAAGCAGTTATATTGTTAATTCCTGTCGGTTACTCGGTTTTGTTGTTGCACATATATATTTAATTGTTTTTGTTGCCGAAACGAAGAAGGGACAACTGAACTGACAAGTGAATACCAGGCCGGCAATTCAACGGCTTGTATTTTAATACTTTTCGTAGGCTTTCGGCACATTTTAGTACTTTTCGAAAAGGATTTAATGAGCTTACTGTTGTAAAACATCAGTATTTCTCGTTGTAAAACATATACCAAATCTTGCGAAAAATCCTGTACTTATGTTGGAATGTTCCAGTGAGTTTGAAATCTGAACCAGAAGGGCCAGTGAAGGCAAGCAAATACGAAGTAAACATAACTGTTAAGCATATTAAAACTTAAACCCGAAACATCAATCATACACTGAAAAACGTACGATGTAAAACATTTATTTTGTATCTCGACAGACTACATTGAAAGTTTTAACTGCACTTACTATAAGCTGAAATATATTAAACTGAAAAAATCATGGCCAGTTTAGATCAATTTTCAAACAAAGAAAAATTTTTTTTACGAAAAGAACATAACATAGCATAAAACGCCTACAGACCAGTGTCAAGCACTGGTCAGTGGCTGCTCCCATGAGCGGAAGGACTCAAATTCGCCATTTGACGCCATGTTCAAATGGCCACACTTTTGGCAAGAGCACGGTCCAGTTATACAGGTCAGTGGTCCGGACACCCACACTTTCTGGACTGTGGGTGTCCTACATAAGGACACCCACAATATTTTAGCAAATTTTAAACAAATTGATAATTGGTGTTGTTGAATGTTGACACGAAGTACATCTTTTCGTTATTTTATACATAATAATACTTTTTTTATAATACTTTTAAAAGTTCTTGAAGTTGTTGTGAACTTGTGTTGTTATCTTGTATGTTATGTAGTTATCGATTATATTCTCTAAAGCATGGCCCTGTTTATGGCATTCTGCGAGACGCAGGACACCCACAACTTTGAAAAGCTTCCAGAACCCCTGACTGGAAGGCTAACTCCATAAACAGTCCCTATGATTGGATGAAGCCAAAAATCTTTAAATCATGGCGAGAAATGGTGGACATAGAGAGGTGGAGTTAAAGCCCTATTAAACTAGTACCTATGTCGTGCGGTCGTCACAGTTCCGTGGTTCAGAAGAAAAGAGAACAACTAATTTATGCAATGTTGGATGAAATCTTCATTCGATGATCAGAAAATACTGAAGCTTTGAGATTGAAAACCGCAACAACGACAAATACAGGCTGGAAATGAAGAATATCATCGAAAAGACGGATCTTTATAGTAGCCGAATCAGATCGAAACTTGTACGGAAATAGTATACCTCTGTTTGATTTTCGATAACGTGAGCAGCAAGGTTGGTACAATTTGCGTATTCGCCATATTGGCTTATGTTAGACTTGTGCTCAAAATAGTATATCAAAAACCGCAACGGATTTAATATCTGTGGCATATCGCTCATGATATTTATACCGCAGATGTGTTGCACTATACGATTCAGATAGAAACATTTGAAATAATTTTAAAATTGACACTGCTACGACGATGGTTTCACTCATCCTCTATGTAAGTCCTATTAATCTAGAACTTTTCTAGTCAAAATTTTTGTAAGTGGCCATGCATTACGCGCATGCGTGACCATTATTTCTCGCCATGGTTAGTTTTTCTGAGTTTTGAGCTGAAATACTTAACGCTGAACGTTGGGCTGTTTATGAAACTGAAGCTATTGAAAAATGCTATTTGGTATAGAAACTTCAAGACTTTAGCTAAAAGGGAAATATTTAAAAAATAGAAAAACAACTGCCATTTTGTTTGCCGAACGTTGCAAAATGGCAGTTGTTTTTATATGTTTTAATTATTTCCCTTTTAGCTAAACTCTTGAAGTTTCTATACCAAATAGCATTTTTCAATAGCTTCAGTGTCATATACAGCCCAACGTTTGGCGTTAAGTATTTCAGTTAAAAACTCAGAAAAACTACAACAAGTTTCTTAGTGTTATTTCCCAACGAAATATGGCCGAACATTTACCACATTTGAAAAAGTTTAACATAGCGAGGAAACTTATGCTATACATCAAATTGAAGCCAATGCTATTTCTAAAAACATACGTATACAATGTATTTCAACTATTCGTTGTTTTGGAGTAATTCGTCATCGTCCCAAACAAAATATATGGCAGGATGAAAATTAAGTAACTTGAAGCACAGAAGCTACCTGCAAAGGGACTGGCACTGGCTTCAAAATCCCCCCCTGAGTTATCGTTCCAGTCTTTTTAGAGTTCAATGTGTTGATCTGGCTGCAAGTCAATCTCGTACCCAGAGCCCGCGATCCTTTTGCCGCAAGTAAACATGATTAGCCCCCAGTCCTTTCCCAAACCTCGACTCGGTCTACCATAGTGGCCCGAGTAATTACAAATAAATCAGAGCGAAAAACAAGCACTGCGAGTTCTTTTTAATTATATGCAAGTACTCGCAGCGAGCTGCGATCCAGTTTCTCCGATGACTGGACAGGAGCCTTAAAGTGCCTATGAAGCGAAAATTATTATTATCTTAAATGAAAGAACTCTTAAAACTACAACTAACATCTTTTGCAGATCTTCGTTTCCGTGCTTCGTTGTTGAGATATTTCAGTTTCTTTGATATGCAAATTAAACACTTTGACATCACGTGTATAATGAGTTATCGAAGAAAGTTCTATATCTTTGCTATTATCAAACGAAATCACTTCGAAGCCGATCCTGTGCGTCTATTTCGCATACAGCATTAGACATACAGATCTTTAATTGATTTCGTTTGATAATAGCAAAGATACCGAACCTTCTCTGATAACTCATTATACACGTGTGACGTCAAAGTGTTTAATTTGCATATCCAAAAAATGAAATATCTCAACAACGAGGCACGGAAACGAAGATCTGCAAAAGATGTTACTTTGTAGTTTTGAGAGTTCTTTCATTTAAGACAATAATAATTTTCGCTTCATAGGCACTTCAAGTCGCACTTCAACGGTGAATTGAACACATTCCTTAGTCAATATATTTACCTGTTTCTTGTTACATCTCTTTAAGATTGCTTCAACTGGCGTAACAACATCGTGAAGAGATTCAATCTTGAAAACAATGTGATGAAAATAAAAAAAGGGACAATAAAAATAGGAGGGCACTCGGAGACTCGAGCAGGTTATTAGAGATGTTTAAAAAAAAAAGAGCCACCCCACTAAAGGCCCTGTTACCATAGAGATCATATAAATACTTGAGGGGCATTGGCGGGAAAATTTGGTAACCACATGGCAGGTTGGCAAATGTACTAGACCCAGTCCTTTGTTAACCAACGCGCCTAATGTTTGCCTCCAAAAAAATCCAAGATGGCGGCGTTCAATTGGTTACCCGCGGTTGACTGAAATTAAGATAGGATGCCCCATCTATCTCTGTTGAGAAGGATTTTCCATGCAACTTGTCTCGCAACCGGCGTTGATATGGCTTTGCGGGACAAGTTGCACGAACCATTACAGCGTTAAGGCCCTGTTACACGGTGCACGCAACGCCGCTGTGAGACAAGTTGCATGAACCATTGCACCGTGTAACATGCTGTGCAATAGTCAAAATCGTTGTGAGACAAATTGCAACAATCGTTGCACAAAGTAGAATCAGGTTCTACTTTCTGCAACGATTGCAGCAATTTGTTTCAGTGTTGCACCGTGTAACACCCTTCCAGCAACTTGTCTCGCAATAGTTTGTTATGATTTGGCACTCAATCGAGCCTCTCCCCAGTCTACCCACTTTTATCGAAATCCAAATCATTGAAAAATTGCATTAACGCCTTGCAGCGTGTAAAACTCCCTGTCTTGCAACTGCAATGCTGCATGAGTCATCATTGAGAGACAAGTTGCATGAAAAATTGCACCGTGTAACAGGGCCTTGACCAGGCGAGCTCACGAGACCTACACATGCATGTATGAATAAAATGCTCGATTGCACTCGTACCAAAATTATGCAAATATGTTTGCATAAAATAACGATAATGAGCGCAATCAAGCATTTCTTCCAGACGAAGAATCTAATGAAACCACGTGGTGAATGTTTTGTCGACATACGTTCGAAGAAAAATTTGTTATCGGTCGGAGAAGAAAGATTTGTTCTCGTAGTTAGGCTTTGGTCTAATACGGAAGAAGAGAGGGAATCGAGCAGAATATACAGTAGACGAAATAGGAGTTTCGACTGCGCATACAATCTGAGTCGGGATAAAACGTAGTTCATTTATAACATGAGGCTGAAGCAGCCGTAGTAAACATAACATTTCTGATTGCAGAAACTTTTTAATGTTTAGGTATTCTATAAGGATAAACTTTGCTTATCGATTATCCTTGACAATAATCCTGAACGTAGTGTCTAAAAATAATGAACTCAAAACATGAAAAAAAAGTCCCAGCCTATGTTATCTTCCCGTTATGCTTTAATAGACACGATGTAATTTGCATAGGAGCCCAAATTGAATAGGAAACTAATTTGCACGTAGGCCTAAATGAAACTACGATTTGGTGTATATTTGTTGGCTCGACAATATTTGTGTTGTTGTTGTTGTTGTTATTATATTATTTTGTTCCAAATGGCGTCGGATATTGGTATCAATATGCCTGAAGGAACGGAAAATGTCGCGCTTATACCAGGAAGCACTGGAACTTCTAACGATAATAACAGCAGGAGAGATTTGGTAGAGGAACTCAAATTTGGTCCAATACCGAAGAAAAGAGGAAATAAAGCAGAATATTTGTTGTGGATAATAATTATTTTCTCGACAGTATTTGTACTGGTCGTTTACTCAAAAGAAAAGGGACACAGTACAGTCATCTTAAATTGTGCTTTGACATTCTTCGGTGTGATCCTAGGAGCATTGGTCAATTGCCTGTGTCTTGCATTCGAGGAATGGTTTCATTATAAAGAGCGATATGAAGGAAGTCGTTGGAAAATGTTCAAAACGTGTTTCAGTGTCATCGACAGGTCTATGTTTACCTTGGTAATCATATTGTCGATTCCGTTAATTTACGTAATCCTTTACGACAAAAGCACAGGCGGAGGCTTACAGCTTATACATGCTGCCATTATCTTTAGTAACATAGGCATTGGAGCGCTTATCCATCATCTTTTAAAAGTGGGCAAACCATCTCAAATCCAAATTTCCACTATAAACGAAGAAAACAAAACTTTTGTGGCAAACGCTTTGGCATGGCACTACTATTACGACCGCCTTGAAGTCGTACTAACAAAATTAAAACGGGACGAAATACAGCAAAGTCACAACAGTCCCCTGAATTCCCCAAAATTGTTTATCTTGATACCACTCGACTGTAAAACCCACACAGAATTGGACCAAAACCATAAGGGTATTCGCAAAGACGGAGTAATCAAGTGCACGCAAACGTCTTACGAGCTTAGCGTTTATAAAATCGGTATTATAAATGCACTACGCATCATGATTGAGTTTCCTTCATCACTGAACACAATCTTCAAAATGTGCAAAGATGAAACTAAGAGAAACGAGCAAACTCGACTATTCTATCGGGCTCTAAAGGATATTTTGAAAACTGAAGGAAACGAAATTCAGGAGCAATATATGCTTATTCCATACGAGAAGGAGACGTTGCTCGAATATGGATTGGCTAAATTAATCAGGGAACTTGTCCCCAAACGAGAAAACTTCCAATTTGTATTCGACAGAGTCCCAGAAAACAGCGAATTACGTCAACGCATGCAACTCACTTTTGGATCAAGGTCATCACAAATCAAGGTTATTGAACGTGGTTAATACAGTAACGTGGTTAATAATGGTGTGTTAATAGACCCCTTGCTCATGACATCAAAACGGCTATCTTGGGGGACAACTGCAAAAGTTGTCATATTATCAAATAAAACTCTATAGTTTATAAACATAAAATAAAAAGTGAGAACATTTACGCGCATAAACTATGGAATTGTTATCAATTATTCACTCAGCTGAACGGTGAAACTTTGAAGTTGTCCCCCAAGATTGCCGCTTTGATGTCAAGTGCAAGGGGTCTATAGAAGCACTGTGCTCATATCCTCCGTTCCAATGGTACTGACAAAACGATCGCAGGCTTTGGGTAAGAGATTGAACCATTGAACAGTGATGGAATGCACTGGTGTACAGTGGCGTAACAGAGGAAGACGGGGCCCTTGGCATATTTGGTGTGGGGACCCCTGTTGTCATGATTTGACTGACATGGTTTGAAAGCTGTATTACTTGATACTTGATTTTTAGATGACGAGAATATTTATTACTTATATAGTCTTTTTACTTTATATAATATATATATATGAAGAAACCAAATTAAACTATTTCATTTTGCATTCATCAATTGAAAGGTAAAGATCTTTATGTAATAAGAAGCCAACAGGCTCGCACCCAGGACTTTTGTTTTTGCTGAGCTAAAGAACTCAGCTGCCATCCTCGATGGAGTCATGGAGGCCAAATTTTTTAGCTCTGAATACATCTAATCTTGCTGTTAAATGTTAACCTTCGTTAACGAGCGTTACGCCACTGCTGGTGTAACAGGACCAGATCCCCCTCCCCCTCCCCCCTTCAGAATGCCTCCCCAGGCATCTGGTGCTAGGACCAGTTGCCTCCCTTCAGGACCAGTTGCCTCCCTTCAGGACCAGATGCCCCCCTTGTGAAATCCTTTAAGTAATATTTCAAATCCGAGTTAGTGTTCTAGACGTGGTTTCTAACGAGGATTTGAAATAGCTTCTCACACATCATTAGATATTCATTGCAATGAGCAGAGACAAGGGGAAATTTTGTTTTAAAACAGTCAGGAGTTTTGGTTCGCAAGACGTTGGATTTATTGGATAACATACATTAGATTATGTTGAATAGCAGGATCAATTTAGCCAGGACTGATATTGAGCAGAGAAAATATAGATGACAATTGGAATAATGTAGAATTTTACAAACTAAAGAAGACAGAAGATGTTAATGGTCGATACCGGAGAAAATAAAGCGTGAGGTGACTGTGTTGTATACTTTTATATGTACTTCATAATATTATGAAAGGTATATTGGATGTTTAAACTTCATTACTTCAATCAGTCTGCAAGCAACATCACTGTTTTAGTGCTTTTCGTAGGTTTCTGTCTGTCGTCGAATAACTTAAATTGCACCAACGTAAGTTTGGTTTCTTGTTAGTCTATTTTACTTATAATATATGTATCGCATGTAGCCGCTCATATTGTGAAGCGCTGTTAGATAAAATAATCTGTTGTATTTGAAACTGGTTTCTATAGCGACAGAAAATTGTATTGGGAAATGATTTCTAAATACAGCGTACTGTATTTAGAAATGTTCTCTAAATACAGTTTACTGTATTTAGAAAACATTTCTAAAAACAGTATTGAAATTTTAAATTAACATATGTATTGTTCTCGCACTTGAATTAATTGGTCTCTGGAAGTTAGCCTAAAAAGGTTCTTATATAAATGGTGTTTACTGTGAAATTAGGCTATTTAGGTTCTTAAACGGGTTCTTATTTTCTTAAGAAAAAAGCTACTCGTTGCTGGTAGGTGTGGTCTAATATTTTTGTAATTTACGCATAAATTTTCTCCAAATGACTGCAATCTAAGAAAATAAATGACATTGCCAGTTTCATTACAATGTAGACATGACATTTGCCAATTTCATTACTTTGTAGAGCTTATTTTCTTTGATTTATGAATTTTTAAGTTTTGACTCTATTTGATAAAATAAGAACTTGCTTTGAAATTTTAGCCTAGAACAGGTTCTTATGTAAAGGGGTCTAAATGGAAAATCTTAGCCTAACCGGTTCTTAAAATCTAGGTTCTTATACACGGGTTTTTACTGTACTTCTTAAACCAATTTTTGAAATGTATGAAACATTGAAACTTGTTTCTAAACTAACAATAAAACTCTTATAAGTAATATTGGGCATTTCACTCGATTACATAGCATGTTCTAATGATTTTGGGTGAAGGAAAATTCGAGTGTAGAATATATACATTTTAAGAATCGCAAGGTCGTGGGTTCAATTCCTGCCGAAGGCCTGTATAGTTGCATTTTTCGCAACTGGTCCCGGTTTGATCTTAAAATGTATATATTCTACACTCGAATTTTCCTTCACCCTAAATCCTTAGAACATGCTATGTAATCGAGTGAAATGCCCAATATCACTTATAATATACCCAATTCTCTCCTGGCATTACCACATTATATATACAGAACTCGCGATCAAGCTCTCGGCAACGCCCTCCGTGGCTCAGTGGTTAGAGCATTGCACTAGAATCGCAAGGTCGTGGGTTCAATTCCTGCCGGAAGGCCTGTATAGTTGCATTTTTCGCAACTGGTCCCGGTTTGGTCTTAAAATGTATATATTCTACACTCGAATTTTCCTTCACCCAAAATCATTAGAACATGCTATGTAATCGAGTGAAATGCCCAATATCACTTATAATATACCCAATTCTCTCCTGGCATTACCACCTTATTATATATACAGAACTCGCGATCAAGCTCTCGGCAACGCCCTCCGTGGCTCAGTGGTCATAGCATTGCAATAAAACTCTTAGATGGTTAAATGAGTTCGCAAGCGTTCGATAGACGTTGAAATATCTCCTAAAGCGCCATTGAAATGTTAATCGTGGTCGGCAATGATTACTGGTTGTTTTTCTAGTTTTGAAAGTGCTCCGGAGAAAAACCTGTGCTGAAATATTGTGATAACATGGACATTTTCTTTCACAAGGATTAAGATAAACAAAAATGAGTTATATGGAAGTAAAATCATGCCAGTTATTTTGGAATTATTAAGTTACCTAAACAACATCAAAACATGATTCGAAATTTTAACCTGTAAATTACTAATAAACTTACCATAGTATGTACTATTAAATGGTTAAACTTATTAAAAATTGGTCAAGTGTTTGTTCTATAAGAGTACAAGAGGAGCAAAATACTACCATTTGCGAGCTACCGTTAGGCGCCTGTTTGAAAACGCGTTTGTTTACGTTTCAAACGTCAACGTTTGGCGGGTCTACAATCTTGGACAATAATAGTTGTAACAGTCAACCCCTCCCCCCGATTCAATGTTGTTATATGAAACTCCATTCCAACATTGTTTCATTTCGGTCAACATTGAATCGGGGGGAGGGGGTGTTACAACATTATTGTCCAAGATTGTCCTTGACTGATTTTTCTTGATATTGTATAAAATACAGCTAAAATATGACTTCTATTTGTAAATTAAAGTCAATAAACAATGGTGAAGTTTGAGACTGTTTCTTGCAATTAGTAGAAAGATATTTGCATTTAAAAATGTATAGATTGCGCTCTACTAGGCACGCTTCTCCGCCATATTTCTCTGCCTGAAGCCTTTTCTTTGTCACTCAATAATATCTACGTCACTAGTATTGCGAGAGAAAGTGTGAGAGTTGGTAACTTGGATAGGATAACTGTTGAAAGAGAGATGTATTAATTGCTGCCGTAGGCAGCTCACTAATCTTGACCATGTCTCGTGTCCAGACCCCTTTTGCGCACCTATGTATAGTCGACGAGATCTCGATATATGAAAATTCGTGTACGGATTTCTGTCCAGTTTTATGACGTTTTGTGACGTATTGCTGCCAATTTACATCCATACTCCAGAGGGTTATTCGTTTGCACGGAAGTTGTACGGAATTAATGTTCGGAACTTGTCAACGCCACCACGAACATGGCATTTTGTGAACTCGCAACGCCAGTGACCAATTCTCGAATGATCTGTTCTGCTGTCGCGAATTTCAATTCATTTGAGGAAGGAGATATTCTTTTGTCAAGGTATTTGAGGAAGGAGATATTCTTTTGTCAAGGTAGGACAACTAAGATAGTTCTGTGTACTTAATGTTTCTTGTTTGTCCTTAAAGGCTCACTTAAAACGGCAAATATACGGTTGAGTGAGGTAGAAATTTATAAGATGTCATCTGCGATTTCTTGCCATCACTATCATCAATTATCAAATTGCTTTGTTTGTGAATAAAATGTACTTTCTATTTTAGGTGTATATTGTTGTGACATTATCTGCGTGTGGGTATAACGCAACTCAAATCAAACGAAGCCATTGTGCTCGTTAAAATCAAACCTAGAAACAGTACAAACGAAGGCAAAATTTGTGCCTGTAGACTCAACAAACTTACATCTGTACAGATAAAAACCTTGTTGTTAAAATATAACTGAACATTTTGCCTAAATGGGAGTGACAATTGAGCAATATCGTGCCCGAATTGGTTCACACAATAATGTAAGAGTCAAACAGTATTCAACACCACTCGAACATATAAACTGTTGTGGAACAATCTTGATGTTATTTCAGCTGGTATTCACAATTATGGTATTACTAATATTGGTGCGAATATTTTACCTCGGTATATTTTCATATTTATCAAAGAGGTTGAGAGAACAGTGTAAAAGTTTTAGTCAAGTGATAGTGTCGTTCACTCGAATGTCATGTTACAATGTGTATGTTCCACTGTTGTTGAGAATGGCAAATGATGTTGAAGAAAATCCTGGACCCACAATATACGATGTTGTGGACCCAAGTAAAACAATATGTGCTGATTTTAGCCAAGGCAATACCAGAAAGTTTAAACAAAATGCTGGTAAACAGTGCGTGGCCATGTCTTTGACTGCAATAATACATAATCAAATGACAAATATTAATGCATGGGATTCATCATTCCTAAATGTCATATGTATGCACAATTAATAAAATACCTTATGTCCTTTAGGCCAGACTTTTTTTATTCATTGGTTTACGGATTTGACTTAAAAAAAACCTGGTCGGTAGGTCGGAAAAAAATTTAAAAAAACACACTGAGTAATGACAACCAAATTTAATAATCTCTATTTTTAAACTTTAAAAACACAACATATTGATTGTTTGTACACAGTTTTATATACAAAAACTGGAATAGTTAGTGCTTTCTCTTCTTCCCAACTTTTAATGCGTTACGAACAGCTGGTTGTAATCCTTTCACATGGCAGCCAGTGCAAATAGGGCGCACAATTGAATACTCCAATTTGTATTGTGCTGCCCCCCCTGAGGCATATGAAGTTTTGTCACAGTAACAAAAATATAACGGTGACCAAACGTGTTGTGGATTAAAATACATGGTGTTTCACTTGCTACTCAGACTGCTGTTGTCTGGTTGTTCGTTTCTGATGACTTGATTATTTCTTCAATTCTAACAGCATCTACTTCTCTTTCGGTCAACAAAGCAGAAATAAATTCCCCGATAGTCGTATTTTCATATTTCACTTGTCTCAGCTCTTTAAAATCGATGTTTTTATCTTCTGAACATTTAACTTCTACCTGAAAAACCATGGCTAATCTCCATATTGATCATACCACAACGATAACATGAGCCAGCAGTACTTAGAGTCTAAGTTCACTTGGCGTGTACTTCATGTCAGAACCCCAAAACTAAAATCGTAAAATTGTTGACCTCCAAATTTTTTTCATTTTATTTTCACTTTCTGAATTTTTACGGTCGGCGGATCCGTAAACCAATGAATAAAAAAAGTCTCGCCTTATAACATATATTACTATTACTATTATATTCCTATATTACAAGTAAATTAAAAATACAGGCATGAATATTTATCATTTATAGACCTAAAGCCAGGGGAATTCCACAAAATATTACCCCGAGGGATGATATTATATCACCGGAGGGGCTGTAAATGATATATATTATTATACTGAAACAACTTTGAATATATTGATACTCAATGTAGTGTCGAGACATTCTTGATTTGTTTCCGACGCTTCAACACCATGTATACTGCCTTTAAATATTTTGAATGCATTCTTGTCCCTTTTTGGTATTTTTTTAGTCTTTCTTCTCCAACAATCTGTGTATTTTTTCATCTGAATCTTCATGACTTCAAAATTCATCGTGTCTTCCCACCATTGTTTTATACAACTTCGTTAAAGTTCACACGTGGACGGTGTGGTACTCATGTGTGTGACACGAAATATATTTCGTGCTGCACCCCCCACCCATCCAGGGGTGAGGGAGGCGTTAGAGTCAGTCCATACAAGAATATGGTCAGCTCACAATCAATAGTTTGGTTGGGCGCTAAATACTATTCTCAAAAACATTCTCTGCATAACTTGCAAAATTATGATCACGTTCTCCTTCGTCCAACACCACAGTCATATGAGCCCATGGATTATTTTACGAATTTGCTCCAATATCAACCATCTTCCTTTTAGTATTTAATAATAATCGTAGGGATTCGTAGCCAGGCAGCATTCCCCTTGTGATAATAATTGCTAGTAATATTACTATTGTTTAGAGATGACGCTCATATTTCAGCCGTTGGGTGATTGATATCCGAGCCCGCTTTACTGAATCTACATCTGACATTGTCGGATGATTGGGGAAAACTAAGCACGTACGGTGTATTTCATTTCATAATAGAACGTTTTATTTAAGTTTAAAAATTATTTCCCCAGCTAATACTATCAATGAATTGTTAATGGGATATAATTATTTTTATATTAAGATTAATAAGCTTCAAAAACTAAGAAGACCCGCCGCTACTTTGTCGTTGAAATTTGAGAAATTATCGTATTGCCGCACGCGGTTTAGACGAAGCGAAATCTGGAAGAGTTTGAAATCATTCAATAAATAAGTGTAAAGCTTAAGCGTCTTTTATAGAATGCTTGTAAAGCCACATTTATTCATAAGCAGTTCGTCTAATTTCCCCTGCGCAACTATATACCGCCTTATGCAACGGTCTACCACGGTCTACCATGGGTTTCAAAGGGATTTACATGTACATTAATTTTGTTATATTGTAGTGGTAGACCGTGGTAGACCGTGGTAGACCGTTGGTGAATGGTTCAGAAAACTATTTATTATATAAATTATAAAAACACAATGAATACCGACATAATTTTAAGATATAGTTTAATGTCCAATCGTCTTAGTGTTACTCTACATGTCAATACTTCAATCTCTGGCCTTTCCTTTCCTTAATATTTGTTATTCTTTTGCCCATGGAAGAGATTATGTTATTTATAATTTGGATGTCCAAACTACGGAGGGTATTTAATACTCGATATTGAAAATTTGATGCAAACTAATCTTTTAATGCTGTATCACTACCGTAACATAAAAAAACTAGTTGTTTTATCAAAATTAGGAAAACTGGGTCTTAGACAGTCCTTGACTGATTTTTCTTGATATTGTATAAAATACAGCTAAAATATGACTTCTATTTGTAAATTAAAGTCAATAAACAATGGTAAAGTTTGAGACTGTTTCGTGCAATTAGTAGAAAGATATTTGCATTTAAAAATGTATAGATTGCGCTCTACTAGGCACGCTTCTCCGCCATATTTCTCTGCCTGAAGCCCTTTCTTTGTCACTCAATAATATCTACGTCACTAGTATTGCGAGAGAAAGTGTGAGAGTTGGTAACTTGGATAGGATAACTGTTGAAAGAGAGATGTATTAATAATATTACTATTGTTTAGAGATGACGCTCATATTTCAGCCGTTGGGTGATTGATATCCGAGCCCGCTTTACTGAATCTATATCTGACATTGTGATGATTGGGGAAAACTAAGCACGTACGGTGTATTTCATTTCATAATAGAACGTTTTATTTAAGTTTAAAAATTATTTCCCCAGCTAATACTATCAATGAATTGTTAATGGGATATAATTATTTTTATATTAAGATTAATAAGCTTCAAAAACTAAGAAGACCCGCCACTACTTTGTCGTTGAAATTTGAGAAATTATCGTATTGCCGCACGCGGTTTAGACGAAGCGAAATCTGGAAGAGTTTGAAATCATTCAATAAATAAGTGTAAAGCTTAAGCGTCTTTTATAGAATGCTTGTAAAGCCACATTTATTCATAAGCAGTTCGTCTAATTTCCCCTGCGCAACTATATACCGCCTTATGCAACGGTCTACCACGGTCTACCACGGTCTACCATGGGTTTCAAAGGGATTTACATGTACATTAATTTTGTTATATTGTAGTGGTAGACCGTGGTAGACCGTTGGTGAATGGTTCAGAAAACTATTTATTATATAAATTATAAAAACACAATGAATACCGACATAATTTTAGGATATAGTTTAATGTCCAATCGTCTTAGTGTTACTCTACATGTCAATACTTCAATCTCTGGCCTTTCCTTTCCTTAATATTTGTTATTCTTTTGCCCATGGAAGAGATTATGTTATTTATAATTTGGATGTCCAAACTACGGAGGGTATTTAATACTCGATATTGAAAATTTGATGCAAACTAATCTTTTAATGCTGTATCACTACCGTAACATAAAAAACTAGTTGTTTTATCAAAATTAGGAAAATTGGGTCTTAGACAATCTTGGACAATAATAGTTGTAACAGTCAACCCCTCCCCCCGATTCAATGTTGTTATATGAAACTCCATTCCAACATTGTTTCATTTCGGTCAACATTGAATCGGGGGGAGGGGGTGTTACAACATTATTGTCCAAGATTGTAGCATGCTAATTATAACATGATAACCAATCACTTTGAAGCGTGAGGTTTACGCGTTCGAAGCATGAAATTGACATGTTTGGCAAACGTACGTACACGTTGATGCAAAGAAAGCTCGAGTTGCGCTGCTATACAAACACACAGTGGATGTAGTACGAGGTGCGGGAAAGTACTGTAATGTGCATGTAATGCATGAATGTGAACAAAAAAGGTAGATCATATCATTTAGGAAAAGCACTCGACGGTGACTTGCGAAGGGTGATACTTGAACACTGCCTGAAAAATGGCGGTGACCCAGCTCATCTACCACTTGCAATCAACCGTTAGGCGTGATCGTTTTTTCGCGTTTGTTTACGTTTGAAACGTTCACGTTTGGCGTAACTTGTTCGTTATTTTAAACCTGTAAACCAACTGATTTGAACCGTGAATAGACAAACTTTGACAGGTCCCGCCCACACGTTTGACCAACGTGAGAGCATGTTTTCGAGTGTATTTTACACGTACATTTACAAACGACGAAGCCGAAATCGTTCGATTTTTATGGGAAAGGATGGAGTTTATCGGCAGCCGATCACGGTGAGGATAGAACAACTGTTGATCTTTGTTTTGGCGTCGAAAAGTTAACTGCCGATTGTGATTTGGGTGAGAAAACGTCGTTCAAGTAAACGTGTTGGCGAATTTTTGACGAAGTGTCCGGCATTCACATATTTTACAAAACAGGTCAGTTTGAGTCGATCACGGAACGTACTTCAAACCAAAATTTATTATAGCAAAGTTACTACAAACAACAACCAAGGTAAGTGTATTTTGTTTATACATGCTAAGTTCGCTCAAAATAATATTAATACACTGAAATAAAGCAAAATACACTTACCTTGGTTGTTGTTTGTAGTAACTTTGCGATATAAATAATATTGGTTTGAAGTACGTTTCGTGACCGACTCATACCGACCTGTTTAAAATATTATAAGGTGAAGGCTGGACACTCCGTCAAAAATTTGCCAACACGTTTACTTGAACGACGTTTTCTCACCAAAATCACAATCGGCAGTTAACTTTTCGACGCCAAAACAAAGATCAACAGTTGCTCTATCCTCACCGTGATCGGCTGCCGATAAACTCCATCCTTTCCCATAAAAATCGAACGATTTCGGCTTCGTCGTTTGTAAATGTACGTGTAAAATACACTCGAAAACATGCTCTCACGTTTGTCAAACGTGTGGGCGGGACTTGTCAAAGTTTGTCTATTCACGGTTCAAATCAGTTGGTTTACAGGTTTAAAATAACGAACAAGTTACGCCAAACGTGAACGTTTCAAACGTAAACAAACGCGAAAAAACGATCACGCCTAACGGTTGATTGCAAGTGGTAGATGAGCTGGGTCACCGCCATTTTTCAGGCAGTGTTCAAGTATCACCCTTCGCAAGTCACCGTCGAGTGCTTTTCCTAAATGATATGATCTACCTTTTTTGTTCACATTCATGCATTACATGCACATTACAGTACTTTCCCGCACCTCGTACTACATCCACTGTGTGTTTGTATAGCAGCGCAACTCGAGCTTTCTTTGCATCAACGTGTACGTACGTTTGCCAAACATGTCAATTTCATGCTTCGAACGCGTAAACCTCACGCTTCAAAGTGATTGGTTATCATGTTATAATTAGCATGCAAGACCCGCCAAACGTTGACGTTTGAAACGTAAACAAACGCGTTTTCAAACAGGCGCCTAACAGTAGCTCGCAAATGGTAGTAATATGTTTTGAAAGGTCACATTTGCCCCCACGTCAAAAGTTGAGGCAACCAGAAGAGTTCAGAACAATCACGTTACGACCCGTTACGTGCATGTTCCGGTGTAACAGGACCAGATGCCGCCCCCCCTCCCCCTTCAGAATGCCCCCAGGGCATCTGGTACTAGCAAGGACCAGATGCCCCCCTTGTGAAATCCTTTAAAATACTTCAATACTTCTCAAACCAAGTTCGAAATGTATTGAAACTTGTTTCGAAACTAATAACAATAAAACTCTTAGATGTTAAATGAGTTCGCAAGCGTTCGACAGACGTTGAAATGTCTCCCAAAGCGCCATTGAAATGTTAATCGCGGTCGGCAATGATTAATGGCTGTTTTTCTATTTTTGAAACGGTGCTTCGGAGAAAAATCCGTGCCGAAATAGTGCCTTTTTCAGAGTTTACCAGACCCCAAAACCAAGGTCTATTTCAACGCTTTGAAATATTAGCTCAACGATGTTACAATCAATAAAAAACGAAACTTGAACATCTATTTAATCATAGTCCATCGAGATATGGTCTGGAAACTCGGCAAACTTCAAAGCGCCTATAATGAGCTGGGATTTTATGTTGAACTGTACCTTACACCGTGCACATCCTTTGTTTTAGGTTCATTAATATTTAAATAGCACGGTTGAGTGATTGAACTGAAACGTTGCTATTGGACAACTCGTTTATTATACTAAAATACAATGTGTTCAGTGACCGTGCACAAAAATGCATAAAGGCGAACAAAAAGATAGACCAAAGACTTTCGCTGAGTTTCCAGACCATCTACTTGAATGACTATGATTTAATAAATTGGAAGTTCAGCATGACCATGAGTCCATGACTATGACCAATGACAAAATTGAAATTCTATTGCACTTCCGCGTGTTGGCTTTCGGACTTTCTCTTTCATTACTCGGACACCATAACTATCGAATAACGTGGAATAGTCTGATAGGAATAGTCTATTCCACGTTAGTATTCGATATAGTTATGGTGTCAAAATAATGAAAGAGAAAGCCCAAAAGAGAAAGCACGCGGAAGTGCATTCGAATTTCAATTCAGGTCGTCCGTGGTCATGGTCATGCCGATAAATAGATGTTCAAGTTTCGTTTTTTATTGATTGCATCGTTGAGTTGATGTTTCAAAGCGTTGAAATAAACCTCGGTTTCGCCTTCACGTTCAGGTTGTTCTAACGCTGAAAACAGTTATTGGGATATAATCAACTAAGTTGGTCCGCCATCTTATTTGACCTAGAGCAGATGTGCGGACTGGGATACGAATTTCGCTCCATTTTGGAATTTTCCTATTCAGGAATACTCCGAACAAGGCACTGGAATACTCGGGTCTGGAATACTCTGAAAAAGGCACTATTTCAGCACGGGTTTTTCCCATAGAAATAATATACCTAGAATGCGGGCTCCTATCTCCTGTCAGTCAAAAAATTGTCGCCACAAAATGGCGGATTTATAAGGCAAAATAAAATTTAATTTGGACACCTGTCACGTGACAGAGCACGCATTCTAGGTCTATTATTTCTATGGTTTTTCCTGAAGCACTGTTTCAAAAATAGAGAACGATTAATCATTGCCGACTGCGATTAACATTTCAATGGCGCTTTGGGAGACATTTCAATGTCTATCGAACGCTTGCGAACTCATTTAACAATCTAAGAATTTTATTGTAGTTTCGAAACAAGTTTCAATACATTTCGAACTTGGTTTAAGAAGTATTTTAAAGGATTTTACAAGGAGGGCATCTGGTCCTGAGGGGGGACATCTGGTCCTAGTACCAGATGCCCCGGGGAGCATTCTGAAGGGGGGCACCTGGTCCTGTTACACTGTATCCAGAGATAATTTGGGCAGTGACGATATTCGAGCGTTAAAAGCGCGAGAACCCTCTAGGGGGTCCCGGGGGCATGCCCTCTTGGAAAATTTTGAAATTTAGAGTCTTGGAAATGCCGTTTCCTGCATTCTGAGATGTGATTTTTAACATTCTGAGGAGTGATTTTTAAATTCTTGTACGGTTTTTGAAAAAATCCTCAGATTGTATTAGATAGTTTATATTTGTTGGGCACTTAGTTTGGGCGCCCAAACCCCCTGGATACGGCCCGAGTCTGCAAGCAAACTCCAGCGGATCAACAAGAAACAACATGGCGGAAAAGGAAGTCGGGTCACCAAAACGGCTCTAGCTGAAAAAGTTCTTGGACGATTTTCATTTAACTTTGATATTTACAAACAAAAGGTAAGGAATTAATTTACTTGCAGTCAAAAGGCATACGAACACGTTGTTCGCGTGGAGTTTAGTCAGTTTTGAACAATACTCTACCCGCTCCTCAATGACTGAAGTACGTCGGTCGGGTACTGTATTTTGGTATGTACTTTGAATTGTGGAGAACTGTTACAAAGAGTGTCTGAACATCATTTCACGTTAGTTATATATTTTAAGGTGGTTCCCTACGGTAATTTCAATAGGGGACTGGTGACTAGAAATAGTATCGCTACGCACGCGTAAATAGCGATCTTGCCGATTCGAAATTCTATGACCGCGTCGACATAGATTTAGACTTGTAGACGTTTTCTTCGGTGAATTTTGCTAAAATTTTGTAAATAAGTAGTTTATAAAAAGTTCTAAAGTATATATAGTTTTAAAAAATTTTCATAAGACAGAACTTTTTTAAATCGATAATTTTTACAGTGAAAAATCTGTCCATACAACCCTCTCTGATTTTGTACATGGATATTCTCCACAACAGTATCTATCATCTCAGCAATTTTTAAAAAATTTCACCGAAGCAAACTGAAGACATGCCGCTTCAATTATGCAATATTTGAAAATATACCAAAGTTCCAACGTCATTATTACCATGGTAACAGCAAATAATTGAACTTTTTGATAGATATTTTATATCTGCGATAGTTCTGCTATAGTAAGGTCTACTTAGTATTTATCTAACAAATTTTTAGACTTGTGAATTACATTAGATAATGAGCGTATGAAATAGCGCGTATTTATTGAAACTATAGGAAGTCACCTTAAATTGATAATTCCACAGTGTGTAAAGTATGCTCTTGTTTTTGTTTCGTTCCCCGCAGGAACGAAACTGTTACTGTGTTAGCTTTCCATTGACGTCACAAAAAAAAACTGTCATCACAGATGAAAATAGTCCAATCGTAGTGCAGTGTTGTTGGCAGCATAAGCCAAAACTTCGATCTTATCCAATGAAATCAAAATTCCGCATAAAAAATGTAGTTGTAGGCGTGGTTAACTCATTCCTGTCCGGGGGCTTCCCCAGAGGTGAATAAAATCGTCTGGCGTTAGCCAGAATAAAATACTAAAGACCAATTCGGACAAGAAAGAGTTAAAGAGATAGTTTATAACTCATTCCTGTCCGGGGGCTTCCCCAGAGGTGAATAAAATCGTCTGGCGTTAGCCAGAATAAAATACTAAAGACCAATTCGGACAAGAAAGAGTTAAAGAGATAGTTTATAACTCATTCCTGTCCGGGGGCTTCCCCAGAGGTGAATAAAATCGTCTGGCGTTTGCCAGAATAAAATACTAAAGACCAATTCGGACAAGAAAGAGTTAAAGAAATAGTTTATAATCTCATTCCTGTCCGGGGGCTTCCCCAGAGGTGAATAAAATCGTCTGGCGTTTGCCAGAATAAAATACTAAAGACCAATTCGGACAAGAAAGAGTTAAAGAGATAGTTTATAATCTCATTCCTGTCCGGGGGCTTCCCCAGAGGTGAATAAAATCGTCTGGCGTTAGCCAGAATAAAATACTAAAGACCAATTCGGACAAGAAAGAGTTAAAGAGATAGTTTATAACTCATTCCTGTCCGGGGGCTTCCCCAGAGGTGAATAAAATCGTCTGGCGTTAGCCAGAATAAAATACTAAAGACCAATTCGGACAAGAAAGAGTTAAACGCCAAAACGAAGTGAAATAATATTGCTGATCTAGCATAATTAGCTGAATAGAGCTGAACGACATAAACAATCCCGTTTGAGTGAATCATACAATACTATGAACAAGCTGTAGGAACTTTCCCCTCTTTAAATTCTCCGAAATTGCATTCTAACTGCTTGTTGCCGCTTTAGATTTAATAATAAAGATTGAGATTGGGAGAATAGCATTCCGAAAGGTCGGGTCGAGTCAGTGGTCGAGTTGACCCTTGGCCTTGGAAAAGCTACTCAATCACTCCAGTATTTATTCCGATCAAATACAAACTTTGAAAGAATTACACATAGATTGAAGATTATTTAATAAATTTTAACTTAAATATCGGTGGCATAAATGACCGCTAATGTAGCCAGCTGTAAAGTAAAACAGCGACATTTTATGTATCTACATATAAATAACCGCAAAATTTCAGTCGTACTGACGCCACTTGTACATTTCTCCTATTCACCTCTGACCGTGTATAGGAGGCAAATAAAACGTTGCCAAAATAATTGCGTTCTCAAGAAAATTGCGAGACGTTAACAGGTAAGGCCTGGTTTATATATCGCACAATCGTCGCATTTAATTAAGACAAATTTATAATTCATATTAACTTCGTCGATTATAGGCCGTGGGCCAACCAGGGAAAAGTGCTCTAGAAAAACGATTCCGTTGCACATGTTCGGGAAATAAAATATTTTCACATGAACTTACGTTTTGAAATGTGCTGAGTTCCCCAAAAAAGTTCCCAAGCCTGAAACCTGCCAGTTTTTTCGTAAATGGCTATTCATTTTCACTAATTTCATGCAAAATGTGAGTGAGTTCTGCCATTGTTCACCGATACGGAAGGATGACGATACTAGATAATATTACTCAAAAGGACCTTCTTAGGAACCAGTCTCTCACGCGCGTTAATATTGTTAACTAACAACAGTTTAGCTCGAATCCTTTTGAGATATGTAACTTAACACCCTGCATGTAAACAAACAGAGCTGCTGTGTTGATTGTGGACATGGTTCGAAAGAATATAGATATTACTTTCTAAATTCCTGATTTATGGCTGTATTTGTATGAAATCAAAAGGATGTTGTTGCTTAGTCATTGGGTTATTTATCTGCATTCTTTTATAAGCGATCGCAGTGTTCAGTTCAAATGTGTAAGCCGTAAGCCAACGTGATATACCAGCATTTCAATTTCAAATATCGCTTTAAAAGCCTGAATTCAGAGGTAATATTAGTTTATCATTGACCTAACATAACGTGTATGTCAGTTATTGCTTTTTGCCAATAAGCGAATAGACATCTATCTATATGTACGTCAGAATCGCCACACAATTAGCACGTGGAAATCTTTCTCCAGTTCGTCGTGGTTTTACAGAGCTGATAATCTACATTGGTACAGTTTCTGTTCTTTAACGTTCGCAGACTTCCTTCTAGTTTGAAGTTATGTGAGCTCTGTGCTGTCTCAAATTTTCTGTGAACAAACGATCGGCAATACTTCATATTAATGTCATCTCTGATATCAGATTCGCCTACGCCATACCTTTGAATTGAGCCGGTCGATCGTTTTTAAAACTTTCTTCCTTAATCCAGAGCAATAACCCAATGCCTACACAACAACATCCTTTTGTTTTCATACAAATATAGCCATAAATCAGGAATTTAGAAAGTAATATCTACATTCTTTCGAACCTTGTCCACAACCAACACAGCAGCTCTGTTTGTTTACATGCAGGGTGTTACTGTAAGGCCCGTTTCAAACGTCGTGCTTATCATGTGCCGAACTTAATACATATTAAGTTCGACAAAGTTCGACGTGGTTTCAAACGTCGAGCCTAACATGTCGAACTTAATTGCTAGCGACGAGCATTCGTTGGATTTGGTCAGTGGCCACCTACGCGAATGTGCAGCGCTTAACATGAATAATGTGCCATGGATCGCACGGTTTTCGTTTTTCTTGTCTATATCTCATTATTTTCTTGTCGGAAAATGGTAACGGTAAATCAGAAGAGAGCAAGAAAAGAGAACAGAATAATTGTGAGTA
The DNA here is from genome assembly GCA_964035015.1 of Corallium rubrum. NCBI lineage: Eukaryota > Metazoa > Cnidaria > Anthozoa > Scleralcyonacea > Coralliidae > Corallium > Corallium rubrum. The sequence goes on from OZ036004.1 coordinate 10,412,684, forward strand.
GATGATTGACTTGAATCTGCTTTACAATACACTAGCTTGTTGTCAGTCGAATGCGGAACGTATCTCTGTGCGCCGTCCGATTGACTTCTTCATCTTCTTCAAACTTCAAACTCAGCGCATCGATTAGATGCTTATTACGAACAGTTTTAAATCTTCATATAAAGTTTCATGTTTTCAGCTCGCATTACAGCTAGAAAAACTAGACAAACACGTTTTTTCGTGAATTGCATTAAGTTCGGCACATGATAAGTTCGACGTTTGAAACCAGGTCGCGCTTTGTCGCGCTTTGGTCGTTCTACTCGACCGAACCGGTCGAACTTAACTTCGCGGTCGAACTTAATTAAAACAGTCGAACTTAATTGTTTCAAACGTCGAGCTTATCATGTGCTTAATTCAAACTATTAAGCTCGGCACATGGCAAGCTCGACGTTTGAAACGGGCCTAATGTTTTTAGTTAACAATATTAACGTACGTGAGAGACTGGTTCCTAAGAAGGTCCTTTTGAGTAATATTATCTAGTATCGTCATCCTTCCGTATCGTTGAACAATGGCAGAATTCACTCATATTTTGCATGAAATTAGTGAAAATGAATAGCCATTTACGAAAAAACTGGCAGGTTTCAGGCTTGGGAACTTTTTTGGGGAACTCAGCACATCTCAAAACGTAAGTTCATGTGAAAATATTTTATTTCCCGAACATGTGCAACGGAACGAAACGTTTTCCACTTGTGGCCCACGGCCTATTAGACGACATCAATGCGACTTCGTTTTATACGACGAAATTAATTCAGACAAATTTAACGTTTTGCACATTAAAACACAAAAAATTAAATTAAGAGCAGGAAATTTATACATTTAATTCGTTGCGCCGTGACGTCGCATTTCAGTCTGATCACGTTGATTACATTACTGTAAATTCGTCTGAAATGCGACGATTGTCGTCCGACGTGTAAACTCCCGCTGTATGTTTTGTTGATCGCCGATCATCCCAGACACCGTCGATAATTGATAAATGCGGGAAAATAATATTTTTTTGTCAAAATGGGCGCCCCCTAAACAACAGATTATTACTCTATACGAAGCTTTCACTCGTCATAGCGCTGGTACTGTGTAAGAAATATAGAAAGAAGAGTTTCTGGGTGCGAAAAATATTTGAGACAAGGGTAGAACCGAAGAATCATGGCAATTTTGCATGTTTGAAGTGCTTGGTTTTCTTCCAGAGACTGGGTCCTAATTTGTCTTATTTCATCGGATTTCGGTTTTCATTTGTTTTGCTTGTCTTAATTCATCGGCGACAGTCGGCGATCATCGGGGGTACCAAATTTTTTTGGTTCACTTGCGATGATCGCCGATAATCGGGGATTGTCCCCGATTGTCGGTTTTCATAATCCTATTTCATCGCAATTAATCGCAAAGCTGTATCGCCGATGATCGGCAATGAATTACGATATATGAAAACCAGGCTTTATAAGAGGCTGACAGGAACGAAACAGCTATTTCTTTATAGAAATAGTTTCTTGTTACGAATATTTTATTGAGGACATGATATGCGCACGAGGGCTCACTCAGATTAAGACCCCTAGTTTAGGGACCGATCGTTTATTACGTCACAGGAAGGGGAAGTACACCCCCGCCACAATATTTTAATTAAAACGGACCCCACCCCCCATTTAATTACATTCGAAAAGATATATCCCCCAGCTTGTAACATAATATGTTAATTAAATTCTTTAATTATTAATAAATCAAACACGAGTTTGAGTGTTTCATCAGGGGTTCTAAACACGAGAAAACAATTACTGTTTTTGAGTGTTTGCAGTCCCCTGATGAAACACGATAAACGAGTGTTTGATCTTGCTTCTCAAACGAGTATTTGCATTGCGATTTGCAGTGTTTCCTTCATTTATTTCAATATGCAGATTAAGAAATGTGATCCAGTTCACTAGGAAGTTTTCTACAGGTTTTCATTGGGTATCAAAACTCATGCATGTGATGTGGTATACGTTCACGGATTGGTTACGATAATTTGTAAATTATTAATGAGTTTCAGAATAAGGCAATTCAAAATTCTTGAATATATAAGTGTTTAGAACAGGTAGAACGAGTGGTAAATGTTTTGTCGATATATCTTCAAAGAAAGATTTGTTATCGGAGAAGAAAGATTTGTTCTCGGAATTGGGCTTTGGACCAGAGATTTCTTCTGGGTACTCCAGTTTCCTCCAATACCGGAGAAAAGAGGGAATCGAGCAGAATATTTTACTTTTGCAATATTTGTTGGCTCGACAATATTTGTGTTGTTGTTATTATACAATTCTATTTCCAAATGGAGTCTCATAATATCGATATAGCGGCAGCTGAAGGAACTGAAAATGACGCGCTTATAACAGGAAGCACTGGAACTTCTAACGAGAACAGAAGCAATAACAAGAAGAAAGATTTGTTAAAGGAACTCGAATTTGGTCCAATACCGAAGAAAAGAGGAAATAAAGCAAACCATTTGTTGCGGATAATAATTATTTTCTCGACATTATTTGTACTGGGCGTTTACTCCGAAGAAAAGGGACACAGTACAGTCATCTTAAATTGTGCTTTGACATTCTTCGGTGTGATTCTAGGAGCATTGGTCAATTGCCTGTGTTTTGCATTCGAGGAATTGTTTCATTGTAAAGAGCGATACGAAGGAAGTTGTTGGAAAATGTTCAAAACGTGCTTCAGTGTCATCGACAGGTCTATGATTTTGGGAATCATATTGTCGATTCCGTTAGTTTATATTTACTACAAGACCACAGGCGAAGGCTTACAGCTTATACATGCTGCACTCATCTTTAGTAACATAGGCATCGGATCGCTCATACATCATCTTCTAAAGCTGGACAAATCATCCCAACTCCACATCTCCATTACATGTGAAGAAAACAAAACATCTGTGGTAAACACTTTGGCATGGCACTACTATTACGATCACATTGAAGTGGTACTAAAGGAATTAGAACGGCACGGAATAGAAAAAAGTCAAAGGAAAGACCTGGATTCCATGAAATTGTTTATCTTGATACCACTCGACTGTATTATCGACATAAGATTGCTCATAACTAATCAGCAGATTCGCAAAGTCGGAGTGATCAAGTGCGAGAAAGAGTGTTACGAGGTTGGTGTTTATCAATTCGGCAATGACGATGACCGTATCTGCATGTTTGAGTTTCCTTCACCGCTGAACACAATCTACGAAATGTACAAAGATAAAGATATCCTGAAGAGGGAAACTCGACTATTCTATCGGGCATTAAAGGATATTTTGGAAGAGAAGGCTAACAAAAAAATTAAGGGGAGATATGAGCTTATTCCGTACAAGCCTGAGAAATTGTTAAACTATGAATTAGCTACATTAATGAGGGAACTTGTCCCCAGAAAAGAAGGAACAACGCAAGGCCAACCCGCAGAAAACGACGGAGGAACAACGTCACGCCAACAAGCAGAACCCGACGGAGGAACAACGTCAAGCCAACCAGCAGAACCCAACGGAGGAACAACGTCAAGTCAGCCAGCAGAACCCGACGGAGGAACAAGGTCAAGCCAACCAGCAGAATCCGACGGAGCAACGACATCAGATGCAAACTGCTCAAGCGCAGAAAACAGAAACAGCAGCCATAGCGAAATACGTCGTCGCGGAGTCAGAGTCACAGATTCAACTTTATTATCTGATAGTACGCGATGCACAAACGATGACCTCAAATAGTATTACATGTGAAATTTCCTAAAATTCACGAAATAGAATTACTTCGTTCTGCAAACTTGCCCGTATATGCTAATTCGATAAAGAACAATTTCATCTTTATATTCTTAATTTTGCTTGTAAACATAGATCAAAAGTAGACATACTTAGAAAAGACATGTTCCTATATCGTTATATTCAGATACTGCATGTAATCACTTGCTACCCGCAAGTTTTAACGATTTATTTATTTCCGGCTTGCAAGTTCATTGTCATCACACAAGATCTGCGCAAAATCTTCGTTCTCATTGTTGCCGAACGACGTTAAAACTATTGTCTATCACTTATCAAGGCCTTTTGTTGTGGAATTCTTTAGATGATAGTTTAACACATTTAAGCAGCCTACCAAAATTTAAAACGAGGTTTAAATTAGTTCTCTTAAAGGCTTACTCTAGCGATTAGTGTTACACGGTCAGTATATCACTATATCTATACATCTATTGTTATAATTAAAATTTTCGATTCTGTGCTTATTTATGAAAATAACCAAACTTAAAATAGATGTCACCACATAATGGAAACTCTGTAAAGAAAGCCATATTTGTAAACTAGAGGAAGCCAAAACGTTATAAGCTCTTTGCTTCTAGTCTTGGCTTCCTCGTCACTATTATTCTGTATATTTGAAACCGTAACCATCCATGTATGTATGTTGTGATGAATTAAATAAATCCAATGTAACTATCAGTGGATGTAGCCGCGAAGAGCTAAAAAACTCTTTTGTAATAATCACAGTACTAGAAATACATGAACGCAACAACCCCTCACCCGCTTTTTCATGCTTTTTTGAAAGACCCCAACCTCGTCCCCAGGGCATTTTGCCTCCACGTTGGGAGTCGGCGAAAATGGCCCTGGCATCGGCTGGTCACGTGACACCCAGAATTTTGGGGTGTTTTGGCAAGAAAATTTATGCGGTCTTTGTTTCGTTTTTGTATAATACGTATACATGAATAATAAATAATAAATATTTAACGCTCTGCCGAATCACTCATGTGAACCTTTATCATAAATGCAACTGGCTAGCATTATTCATCATGATATTCCCCACGATTATCCAGGATACATTTAAATGTCGGGAAGAAACATATATCTAATGTTGTTCTTGACTTTAACCAAAGCTATCGTTACAATTCTTTGGATGAACTTCGCAGAGTGGATTTATTGCAATTCATATTTTGATGAATAAATTACACTGTATCTGAATTAATCAAGTTTTTAAACCGGCCAATCCGATTATAGAATCGACCAGCCGATGCCAGGGCCATTTTCGCGGACTCCCAACGTGGAGGCAAAATGCCCTGGGGACGAGGTTGGAAAGACCCCCCACCCACCCACCCACCCACCCCCTGATTAAAACAAGCACTCCTGATGATACAGCCAATATAAAAACAAACAAATATAAAAACAAATGATATTAAATCCTTGGGATATTAAATTATAGAATTAATGGGTAGGTCGATAGGATGACAAAACTGATTTAAATCATTTAATGAAAGTTGAACATATCAAAGCAAAACTTAGATTTCATTATTAAATTCTGGTTGTAAAAAATGTATTGTTTTTAGGAGGTTTCAAAAGGGATTATTTCTAGCAAGCCTTTAAATGGCTTCTCTATGCATGTACATTTTGCAAAGGCAGAATTAAAAGTCGACAGCTCGAAAATTACATTTATAATAGAGTCTGAGATAAAAACAATTCAGTAGAATCGGATTCCAGAAAGAAGTATTAAACAGACAACGTTTCAGTCGAAAATTTGGAATCACAGCACGGTTAATATAAGCGTGATATCCTAAGATAGTGTTTTAAGTTAGCTTTAATTTAGACTATTTAGTCAAGCTGACTTATGGTTAATTTGGACGAGCAAAGGGAAAGCACGAAAACGTGAAGGTGTATCTTGTTTTAGGACATAAGGACAAAATACAAATCCCCTACCGTTATAAACTTGAATGATTTTGAGACCACTGAGTGACCACAAACACTGCAATTCAGATCGAGGTTTTGTTTACCATACGGCGTTTGGTTTCTTCAGGTCCTCCGGTTTCGCTTCAAGATATATTAAACCGGCTGTTTGTATCCTTTTCTTCGTTGTTCTCTTTTAATTTAAGTAGAGCAGGCTCCATTTCGTAATAAACGAAAGCAAAAATAATACTGACAGATTTAGTTTTCTGCATCGCTAGTCACCAGTGTCCAACAATTCTTACCGCGTGACACCGTACCATATATACCATATATATATATATATATATATATATATATATATATATATATATATAAACTATTTCCGAGATTACGTCTCCCTCACTTTTTCTCCACGCATGTCGGGATTAGCACCCTCACCGGGCTCCGGGCCTTTGGCCCTACGCCCGGGGATTAATACACTTGTATTAAATAATTTAAATAATTACTGAACGACATTTTCTCTTTGTGTTACTCTAATGATTATTCTGAAATAAAAAAGACTTTTTAACCGAGTGTGAGGTGTTTACGAGAAAGTATTTGCCCGAAGTCTTTTTATTGTTTAGAATATTTGAATGAAGATACCTAGTTCTCTTTCGACTGTATTCAAAAATAGACTGAGAAATTTTCCCGCCAAAACTTATTGGTCCGAGAAAAATAACATAGGGTCCCGACTGCCCAGGAACCAATTAGCTTGCATCGTTTTGCGTACGGACCGAAAAATACGAGCCCATGCAGCTATGTAATAAACGTAAATATTTACCTTGACACAGTTGCGTAATATGATCGATGTCTCTGAAGTGCCATTATCAATTACAATTCCTGGACTATCTAACAACTTAACATGCTTATCCAGCTGAACTTCTTGCATATTCCTGAGCAAGAGAAGTTGAAAAGAAAACAATGTTCAAATAAAACAACGATGACAACTGGCAACTCCAACAATAACTACAGCAAAACCAACAACAACACAAAAAGTAACGACAATGACAACATCAACACTACCACCAAATCACCACCACCACCACCAACACCAACCACACCAACCAACACTACCACCAAATCACCAGCGGACAACACCACCACTACCAACAGTACCTGCATCACCATCACCATCAACACTACCCCCACCAACACAAACATCAACAACATCACCGCCACCAACACTGCCAAGAATGACATGACGATCACCAAGAACACTACCAACATACCAGCACCAACACCAACACCAACACCAACACCAACACCAACACCAACACAACCACCACACCACCACCACCACCAAGAACGCCATCACCACCACCACCACCGAAAACAACCAACAAACACACCAACAACAATAACCAACCAACACATCACCACCACCACCACCACCATGCAACAACAAATACGACCACCACCACCACCACCACCACCACCACCACCACCACCACCACCACCACCACCACCACCACCACCACCACCAAGAACAAAATGCAGTAACTACTTTGTACAGAACAGCACATGATTATGGGAAAAAACAATTTAAACAGAAAAGAATAATCTTGGGATGTTCGATTTATTAAAAAAAAAACCAACAAAAAAGCATCTGAATAAATTTGACAAGATAAACCAAAATGGCCAAAACAGAAGCTTACTTAGTAACTCCTGGAGTAGCTCCGACAGTGCATGATTTTGATCTTTTTAAACTGTTAATAAGACTAAAGAAACAAATAACACCGTTCAAGAAAAATGAAAGACGAATTGCATGTGTGAAAAAATATTCACAAAAATTACACTAATAGTGCAAACTGGGCTCACGAGGGCTTTAAGTTTGAATGGATGTGATTATTCTTTAAGATAAGTCAATAAGTCATACCTGCTCTTGCCAACATTTGGAAAACCTACAGGTCAACAAAACAACAAATTAAACAAAATAAAATATAATTGAGTAATTTCCTTCCCGTCCATCCATCCGTCCTCCCTTCCCTCCCTCCCTCCCTCCCCTCCCTCTATTCATTCATTCATCAATCCAACCAATCATCCGGCCATGCAATCATTCATCCATCCAACCAACCAACCAAGCATCCTTCAGTCTACCAATCTACCTACCTTCCATCCGCCTGTCCATCCACCCTCCCTCCCTTTCTCCCTCCCCTTCCCTCCCTCCCTTTCTCCGTTTTCCCTCCCTCCCTGCCTCCCTCCTTCCTTCCTTCTTTCTTTCTTTCTTTCTTTCTTTCTTTCTTTCTTTCTTTCTTTCTTTCTTTCTTTCTTTCTTTCTTCCTTCCTTCCTTCCTTCCTTCCTTCCTTCCTTCCTTCCTTCCTTCCTTCCTTCCTTCCTTCCTTCCTTCCTTCCTTCCTTCCTTCCTTCCTTCCTTCCTTCCTTCCTTCCTTCCCTCCCCCCTCCCCTCCCTCCCTCCCTCCCTCCCTCCCTCCCTCCCTCCCTCCCTCCCTCCCTCCCTCCCTCCCTCCCTCCCTCCCTCCCTCCCTCCCTCCCTCCCTCCCTCATTTTATACATGAGCAACTTTAAAGTATTTTTTTCTGATAACTTTCTCAAAAATTTCTAGAAATTAAGTATGCAACACAAGTTCGGACATTCCTTCTTACCCACAACACCAACAGTGATAGAGGTCCTTATATTTTGGTTGCGACAGTAGTTTCCCAGAAGTTTCATCAAAGTCTGAGCACCCATGCATTTACTGGTGGACAACAAATCATCAGATGCCAGTGAAGTTGGTACTTTACTCTGAGCCTAAACCATTTAAAACAAGAGGCGTGTCAGGACAAAACTACGTGTTAAGCCAAGATATTTCACTAAGACGTTCCGTCACAACACATCATAAGATATTCCACAAAACGTTCTGTTATGTTATAAGATGTTCGCTACACTATAAAATATTTTCCTGTTAGAAAACGTTAGGCTGCATTGTAAGACATTACGCTACATTGTAAGACGTTACGCTACATTGTAAGACGTTACTCTACATTGTAAGACATTACGCTACATTGTAAGACGTTACGCTACATTGTAAGACGTTACGTTACATTGTAAGACGTTACTCTACATTGTAAGACATTACGCTACATTGTAAGACGTTACGCTACATTGTAAGACGTTACGCTACATTGTAAGACATTATGCCACATTGTAAGACGTTACGCTACATTGTAAGACATTACGCTAAATTGTAAGACATTACGTTACATTGTAAGACATTGCGCTAAATTGTAAGACATTACGTTACATTGTAAGACATTACGCTACGTCGCTACATTGTAAGACATTACGCTACATTGTAAGACGTTACGTTACATTGTAAGACATTACGCTACATTGTAAGACGTTACGCTACGTCGCTACATTGTAAGACGTTACGCTACATTGTAAGACGTTACGTTACATTGTAAGACATTACGCTACATTATAAGACGTTACGCTACATTGTAAGATATTACGCTACATTGTAAGATGATACGCTACATTGTAAGACGTTAGGTATTACGCTACATTGTAAGACATTAAGACAGTTACACTGCGTACATTAATACGCTACATGTACATTGCAAGACGTTATCTTAACATTTTCTCCAGAAACTTTGATTAGGATAAATAATCCAAAATGAAGAGGAGGCCACAGACAGTGCTTACCAAATGTTGCCTCTGTGTTTGAGTCGATGCCTTGAATGCAATGGTTGGAAATTCATTTCGCAAATGTTTTAACCATTTCTCAACGACCGAAGCAGGAACAAGATCTAGAGTATTAACATAGAGAACATATTTGTAGGAGTGTCAAAGGTAACATTTTTTCACATACTATGAACTTTAAGTAGTTCAATTATTTAGCTGCTAGTCAAACTATTGTCAAGAAACAAACAAACAAACAAACAAACAAACAAACAAACAAACAAACAAACAAACAAACAAACAAACAAACAAACAAACAAACAAACAAACAAACAAACAAAGAGGAAAAAAGGAGAGGAGGGGAAGAGAGTGGAAAAGGGAGGAAAAGAGAGAGGGGGAGAGAAGAAAAAAGAAAGAGAAGAAGAAGAGGAAAGAGAGAGAATAAGGAAGGGAGGAAGAGATGAGAGGAAGGAAGGATGAAAAGGAGGGGAGAAAGGAAGGGAAGAAGGAAAAGAAGGAAAGAGAGAGATGCGAGAAAGGAAGGCAGGGAAAGAGAAAGGACAGAAGAAGGAAGAAATGAAAGAAAGGAGGGAGGAAAGGGCAGGAAGGGGAGAAGAAAGGGAGGGGAGAAGAAATGGGGGAAAGAGGGAGGGAGGAAAAAAGGAAGGGAGGAAAAGGAAGGAGAACGGAGGAAAAAAAAGAAGAAGGAAGGAAAGGAGGAAAAAAGGAAGGAAAGAAGAAAGGGAGGAGGAAAGGAGAGAGAAGTCAAGAGGGAGAGAGAAGGTGTAGAAAGGAAAGAATAATTAAAAAGGGAGAAAGGAAAGAAGAAAGAAACTCAGAAAGAAAAGAAGAAAGAAAGGAATAAAGAAAGGAATGAAGGAAAGACAAAAATAAAATAAATAAAAGGAAGGATAAAAGGAAGAGAGGAAGGAAGGTACAGGAGACACAGAAAAAAGAAAGAAAGTGAAAGAAAGTGTATACACAAAATAAAACAAGCATTACAGGTAAGTTCAAAGTATCAAATTTTACATGTGGTGCTCACCAATTTTATTCAAAACAAGGACAACTTTCTTATTGCTTCCAGCTGACAAAACAGCTTCTTCAACCTGAACATATATATTGAAAAAACTGAGCCATGTTCCATGTTCATGGGTCGCCTACATCACACACTTAACAACACATATGATGTAGGCGACCCACAAACATGGAAAAACATATGTTTAAAATGCAACACAGTTCGAAGCCTTATGAACCCACCATCGTGTTGCTTTTAGTAGATATCGTAGTAAATTTAATGTATTTAATGTATGTTGTATATCGTTATGTATTTTTAAAGTAACTGTTAAATCGTACTTGTTTTTGGGGCCGCAGTAATTGGCACTAGCTATTGCGGTTACCTATTGTCTTAATGTCAACTATCAAATGCTGCAGTAGTATTAGTCAGTTTAAGTGTAAGTTAAAGTGTTACTATAAGGATAAGCTCTCAACTAACCAGCCACCATAGTCAACTTCTTTATATTTTTTTCTTCTTTTTTTTTTTAAGTTCTCTTTTTAATTTTTTCTTCTTTTTTTTTATTTAATTACTTTCTTAAATTTATAACTTTCTAATTGTAATCCAGCACTATATATTACCATTTCTCAACTTATTGGGGGGAAATGTCAATTGGGGTGATAGTCCTGTTTTTCTCCCAGCCACTATATTACTTGTTGTATTCATGTGATATAATGTTGTGGCAAAGCAAATAAATAAAAATAAAATAAATGTCTGTATTTATGTTTGTAACGTGTATGGCAAAGTTATTAAAGTGCCTATCACCTCTACAGGGATTCAATATATTTATGATACTTGGAACATTCTGAGACGAAATGTAATATATCTTCTCAGACAAAAACTTCATCTTCATGGACTTTTTCACTGTCAAAGTTACCGGATATGATGTCAACCAGAACTACTTGTGAAATTGAAACAAAAGAAAACTGGTTTACAAGTTCTGGTTGACGTCATATCCGGTAACTTTAACAGTGAAAAAGTCCATGAAGTTGAAGTTTTTGTCTGAGAAGATATATTACATTTCGTCTCAGAATGTTCCAATTAATATCATAAATATATTGAATCCCTGTAGAGGTGATAGGCACTTTAATAACTTTGCCGTACACGTTACAAACATAAATACAGACATTTATTTTATTTTTTTTTATTTGCTTTGCCACAACATTATATCACATGAATACAACAAGTAATATAGTGGCTGGGAGAAAAACAGGACTATCACCCCAATAGACATTTTCCCCAATAAGTTCTTTTCTTCTCAGAATGTTCCAAATATCATAAATATATCAAAACATATGCAGAACATGTACATTATGACAAACTTAGTGAATGCTGATTGTGAATTAGGTTGGCTCTGTGCAAAATGACTTCCCTGATATTAGATTAACAAAATACAGAGCATAGAAAACATAAGCTTAAAAAAAATTAAGGGAAGGAAAAACGAAAAAGCTATATGTTTATTACACAATAGATGTACCTTAAAACAACGGCAACCTAGGGGATCTCTGGCATCCAGAACCTCTAAGACAACATCTGAATTATCAACAACCTGTAAAAAAATATCTTTAACATTACAGCTGTATCACCATTCCAGAAAGAAGGGTCTAGATCATATTTTCCAACCTACAGTAATCAACTCCACTATTTTACTCTGTCTAACACCAGACTATTTTACTCTGTCTAACACCAGACTATTTTACTCTGTCTAACACCAGGCTATTTTACTCTGTCTAACACCAGACTATTTTACTTTGTCTAACACCAGACTATTTTACTCTGTCTAACACCAGTGAGACTATTTTACTCTGTCTAACACCAGACTATTTTACTCTGTCTAAACCAGACTATTTTATTTTGTCTAATACCAGACTATTTTACTTTTTCTAACACCAGACTATTTTACTTTGTCTAACACCAGACTATTTTACTCTGTCTAACACCAGACTATTTTACTCTGTCTAACACCAGACTATTTTACTGTCTAACACCAGACTATTTTACTCTGTCTAACACCAGACTATTTTACTTTGTCTAACACCAGACTATTTTACTCTGTCTAACACCAGACTATTTTACTTTGTCTAACACCAGACTATTTTACTTTGTCTAACACCAGACTATTTTACTTTGTCTAACACCAGACTATTTTACTCTGTCTAACACCAGACTATTTTACTCTGTCTAACACCAGACTATTTTACTTTGTCTAACACCAGACTATTTTACTTTGTCTAACACCAGACTATTTTACTCTGTCTAACACCAGACTATTTTACTTTGTCTAACACCAGACTATTTTACTTTGTCTAACACCAGACTATTTTACTTTGTCTAAAAGCAGACTATTTTACTTTGTCTAACACCAGACTATTTTACTCTGTCTAACACCAGACTATTTCACTTTGTCTAACACCAGACTATTTTACTTTGTCTAACACCAGACTATTTTACTTTGTCTAACACCAGACTATTTTACTTTGTCTAACACCAGACTATTTTACTCTGTTTAACACCAGACTATTTTACTCTGTCTAACACCAGACTATTTTATCTCTTAGTACCTTTTTAAACTCTTTGTAGTATGCTTTTCGAGATGTCTCTAAATTTATAGAAATTACATAAAATTTATTGAGACCATGCAGTTTGTATTAAAACAAGTACACAAAAACAAAACACAGTGGTAACAATTGAAAGGTACAGTATTTACCTAATGGACCTCCATGATTTTTTTCTAGGTCATCTGTTATCTTTTTATGTGCCATCTTGATAGGAAAAGATAGATAAATATTATTTAGAAAAAGGAAATGCAGCCAGCTTCCAAAGCTCCATCAAACATTACAATTTTTTACAATAAATACATGCAATTTATATTTATATATATAACTACAGACAGTACCGTTTCGGCCTTTTGGGCCTCATCAGTGTAGTGCTGATGAGCAGGATGAAGGTAACTGCTATTTACAGTCACCTTTGGTGCCTCACAAATTGTGGGACATATATATATATATATATATATAATAAAAGTAGCATGCTGCGTAGGTAGTGTAGAAGGAGTCTAACGTTTCTCTCTGACAAAGGGCCTTCGCTCGAAACGTTAGACTCCTACGTTCTCTGTTTCGGCAGTATATCTAACCTTACTATATTTCGATTATATATATGGGTTTATATTGTAAATATAAACCAACCTTTCTCTCATACTCTTTCCCTCTCTTTACTGCATCCTGTTGAAGACTTTGTAAATTCCTTTTTTTATTCACTTCCTTCGCACGCTTTTCTTTTCTTCTTTGTTTCTCTTCTTCTTGCTAAGCAATTCCAAAATAGAAGCTTTTGATAATGATTTACAATACAATACTACCGTATTCTCTGGGTGGGTTATCTCTTAATTTTGCTAGGAAACATAATTAGTGCGGGTAATAGGGTGGTGCGGGTAATCTGTTGAATTCTTAAGATGATGCCATCACGAAGACCGGAGACCAAGGATTCTACTTTATCTTTCAACTACTGGTACTGTACTTATTAAAATTTTGTGGTCCCAAACCAAGGGCTGCCAGAGTGACCTGTATCGCTTCTTCTTTGTTCGGTGTTCCTTCATATACAGGTATATTCAGCCATTTCGAATAATGTGGTACAGTATATTCATTATCGTATCGCAGGCGCGGGCTAAGGCATGGTTATTTCATTTGGGTTTCCTTTGGCCCCGTAGCCCGCACCTGCAATACGCTAATGATATATACAGGGTTCGAATTAGTTGAGAAAAAACGATGTGCAACTATTTTTCGAAAATATGTGGTTCCGGAACGAGTGTTAAATCATTAACTATGGTTAAAATAAAAGGCTAAAAATATAATACCGGGAGCTCTGTCATAATCTTAACTACTCAGTCAAACCTATGGTCAAACTGCAATAATTTAATAGTCTTAAAACGTTATTTGTAATCTATTTTTGATAAATAAACATGACATTAAGTAACTTTGAATGCATTTTAGCTAATCGCTTTCAGACTCTTATCAGAAAAGTAGGCATCTCGGCGTGCTGTGTCGGACGTTTCATTGTTTTTCTTCTTTCGTTTCTCGGGATAAGCATGTCCTCCAAATCCAATTCTGCACTTCTTTTGACCATACCACTGATCAATTGGAGCAGTTGGGTCGTATTCCTTGACTGAAGGACCCTCTTCACTAATCCTTAATAGTTAATAGACTGTCCAATCTGTCCCGAGACATCCTGTTTTGTAACTGCGGTTTCATTCTCCCCATCGCCGAGAACATTCGCTCCACTACAGCATTCGAGATTGGTGTAATCAACAGTGTTTACTTTGCTGGTACAGCCTTTTGATAAGGAAGCCATAAGTAAAGAAAGCGATTTCGATTGAACTAAAGCCAAATATGGGACATCCGAGTATTATCATAAGGCCTGGTGACAGCTAAAAAATTCACACCTGTCATGGCGGCTAAAATATAACACCTACCAGTCTGGTTGTATTTGTATTGAGCATTGAGATAAAAAAACAACTTTATTCATTTCAAAGATTTGCGAATACACTGCTACTAGAGCAAAGCGAAAGCATTTTTTATAAAATCATAATACCTGTGCCAACAGATTGGCATTGCATTACCTGTAGACATGGATGGATGTTCATTAGCCCCATCGTTTTGCACATCGTTTTGAAAAGTGATATGCAATTTTCACTATTTGGGCCAAAACGATGTGCAAATTGCACATTGCACACCGTTAATTCGAACCCTGGATATATACCACATTATCCAAAATGGCTGAATATAAATGAAGGAATGTTGAACAAAGAAGAAATACAAGTCAATCTGGCGTGCTCCCTTGCCCAAACCTATTATTAGCAGCTGTGGGTTATCGGATGGTGCGGGTAATACCCTGATTTATTTTTCCAAAAGTGACATTGTTGTTGCTGTGCGGGTTATACGCGTGTGGGTTATCACCCAGAAAATACGGTAGGTATAAAGTTCAACATAAACCAATGTACAGTACAGTACTATAGCTGTATAGCAATTATTTTTTGCTGGAGCATAGTGAGTACATGTAGTACTGATGGTACCTTCTGCTTGCGGTTTTCAACCTCTCTCAAAACCTTCTCTTTAAATGGACATAAATTTGGAATACCAGGATCTTTTTTATATTCTAAAAAACAGAGTAAAGCATTACAGTATATTACCTGTATTCAGTATTTACAGTATCTATAAAATAACTCACTGTTTAATATATACATGCACAACTATGCAACCAATTATATATACTTACTTTTCTTGCTTGGATTCTGATTATTCTCTTTCTTCTGCTTCCGTTGATGCTCCCTGACCTGAAAATTACAGTCACAACAAAGCTCATTCAATCTGTCTCTTACGGATGGAGATCATTACAAAAAATTTCAAATTTTTCTATGGAAAGCACCATCTGCACTAAATAGCCACCATCTTCACTAAATCTTCAAATTATTATAGAAGGCAGTGGCTACCACCATCCATACAAAATTCTGAAATTTTTGTACAGAGAACAGCGACTATCACCATTAATTTTTTTGCCTGTAGGGCAGTGCATGAGGTCCATACAAAATTTCCAAAATTTTTGTACAGAAGGCAGTGGCTAATATGCGTAAAAAATTTCCATAATTTTTGTTTTGAAGGCAGTGGCTATGTACTATCCATATAAAATTTTCAAATTTTTATATTTAGGACAGTGACTGCTGTCCATACAAAATCTAAAATTTTTTTTATAGGGTAGTGGCTGATGTCCACACAAAATTTTCAAATTTTTGTACAGAAGGTACAGTAGTAGCTGCTATCCCAGGGTGTATTGGGTCGTTCCAGTAAAGATGCATACCCCCCCCCCCTCAGCCACAGAAGAAATTTTCACTGTCTGGAAGGGGGGAGGGGGAAATGTACTTTAGATGTCCGAGGTGGGAGGGAATAGTTGGAAATAAAGTTCGTCCAAACCATTCAACGCCGACTACGCCGTCATCACTTCAGAAATATCAAAATATTAAACAGGTAAGTAAACATACAGTGTAACTTTTAATAATAAGATTTAACAAGTCATAGATACATAACAAGTACAAAACTATATAAGTTGTCTAAAATATCAGCAGAAAATAGAAATATCAATGAGCCATTTTCCAGTCAATATCAAGCGGGACTTCCTGTTGAATCTTTAAATAGTTGTAACCTTAGCAATCTACATTTCAAATTTCACTCAACCATGTATTTTCTATATTTCTATATTTTATATCAAATTTCACTCAACATTCACAGGTAATTTTTTTAAAAATTGCAGGGCCACTGCAATTTTTAAAAAGATTATGTGGTCACAGGAAATTCTTGCAAAAGATCACACAACGGATATATCCATTTACAAACTTCCAGTCTGGGCACCCTGGCTGCTAGCCATATAAAATTTTCAAATTTCTATATTTAAGGCAGTGGCTCAGTGCTGTTCATACAAAATTCTCATGCCTACCCAAAATTTTCATGCCTAATCATGCCATAACAAAATTTAACCTAACCATATCAGTACGGCTATTTTTACAGCACTTTTGCTGTAAATATAACCACTTTGTAGACATATCTTTATATATATCTACAGTTATGCATGAGTCAATTCCAAACTTGACCATCCACCTCCCCCCCCCCCCCAGACATTAGCCCTGCACAGTGTTCCCAGGGGTCTGGAATTTTCCAGCTAAGCAGGGTACAGGGGCCGGACATCATACTAGAGCTCTAAAACCCCTAGGAATTTGACCCAAGCTAAGACTGCAAAGAATCATGGGTACGAATGTGTCCTTGTGGTTTGCAACTTTACATTCAATACACACTGAATTATAGATGAGTTTAAGGAGAAAAACAATGAATTTGTAAAAGATTGATTGGTATAGAACAACCTGACAAAGCTTGTGGACATTTCTGAAGGTATTTTTATATATTTTTGATATATTTTAATAGATTGATTGATATAAATAGGCTTTATATTGAACTCGATCAATGACATGTGCTACCTGGGGTGGGGAATTTGTCACCTTTTCACAGCCCATGGGTGGGGAATTGCCCATCAGTTTTTGCCCTGTGCCCTGTGGTGGGGAATTAGCACTATAATTTCCCGGGAGGGGGGATTGTCAAGTTTGGAATTGACTCATGCATTAGCAAATTGATGGCATTTTTGAACAATTAAATACTTTTAAAAAAAGTTAATGGAATACATGTACCTTCTTTTGTATTTTCTGTCGTGTCTTTGTAGACACTCGCTTGCTCTGTTTTTCTGCAAAGTTTATAGAAATGGATTGGATTTAATAGCCTTTTTGACAGACAAAATAAATCGGCTCAAAACACCTATTTGATACAACCAAAGTGCCAATATTTCAACGTTTCATAGTAAAAACTATACTCACTTGGTCGTACCATGGTTAATTTTTGTTATAATTCTTAAAATAATCCACAAAATCGTCGTATTCTGGTGACAGTGAACCCAACATGTATTTCTGTATTTTTCACACGTGGCCTTCCCCCTAGCGCTAGATTGTAACAAATACAAATGTTAGCGTTATCGCCGCTGTACCGTTGTACCGTAAACAAAAATAATCCCCCACTACCCCACCCCCGGCATATTGCCTAAAGGCTGTTAGAACTTAGAAACGATATTTTTCCAGCGAAACGACTTTTAAAAGTTTCTACCTGAAGCCAGGTCCACTCTAATCCGTTTTCAAACGAAAACAGAGATTTTTGATACGGTTAGGCCTTTCGTCCACACTAATCAGGCGTCTTCGGTGACCGAAAAAGGAGCGTTTCGAAAACGGTCTCCAGAGTGGAGACATTCGAAGTCTTCGAAGACGCCGTTTTTCTGCACGGCAAAAAGCCAAAAACGAAGCGTTTGGAAAACGACGATGTCACGATTATGTTATCTTGGTTTCTGTCACCTAGAAATATTCATTCATATCAGGGACATAGCCAGGGAGCCGCGGCTCCCCCCCTTTTGATATAAAACAACAGACATGTAACTACAAAACTGATGCAATATGCCATTGTGTCAGGAAATAAACTGTAAACAGTGTATTCAATCTACTGAGTGTATGCATTTTGAGTATCTATGGGACGCTTGCGTGTTTTGAGTATTTTATATGACGTTTTTTAACCTTTAGAGTCTGTAAAATCTTCCTCCAAAAGCCAGGAAATGGCATTTCAGCGACTCTCGATTTCAAAATTTTCCGGGGGGCATGCCCCTAAAAATTTATTTTGATTTCGGCTCCCCCCTTTCAAAATCCTGGCTACGTCCCTGATTCATATATGCTCTTGTAGATCTTTTTAACGTTTTACTATAAATTAACGGCGAAAACGATTCGAAAACGATAGTGTGGACGGAAAATGTTTGATAGGTTTTCGATACGAGGTCGGCCGTTTTCGTTTGAAAACGGATTAGTGTGGACATGGCCTGAGAGCTTACGAGACAAAAGAAAATGTCGGTTCGTGCGACATTTTTCGCCGAGTGGAAATTCAGCCTAAAAATTAAAAGGGAAAAAAATGCTTTAAAATCCTTCCTCTTCTCTCACCTCTATAAATGTTAATAGCAATATTATTTTTACATTCTTTATTTTTATTGGTTAACTTGATTTCTATTTAAATGGGTTTTTTTTTATTTTTTTTATTTTTTTTTTAACAACTTTATTGGGTTATCTGCTAAAAAAATTACAATGATGAAATGTTATATAACAAAAACAAACCAAAAAACAAAACAAGAACAAAATAAAAATTTAACAACAAAAATATATATAAAAATAATAATAATAAAATAAAAATAACCCAAACGGGAAGAGTGCGAACGGGACACTAAGTCCCATGCAGGGCACTCCCCGTAAAAATAAAAAAAACCCAAAAAAAAACCCAACTGAGTTTACGACCTATGACAGGGGCAATCACGTACGAAGGACCACGTGCACGGCAGATCTACATGAAAAATTGAGTAACTTAAATTATAGTACATTTCTTCGAGGGAACTTTTAAAAAAGGAAAGACTAGAAAAACTAGTGGTAGGGAGTATTTTACAGGTTGAATTCCATAGTTTGACTATGCGGTTGAAGTAAGAAGCTTGGAATGTGCTGGATTTACATAGAGGAACTTTAAGAGTAAGGGTTGGGTTTTGACTTAGTCGAGTGCGACCATTGTCTACAAAAGAAACAAATTCGTGAACATTCAGGTCTGTATATCCATAGAGAGCCTTAAAGAAAAATATCAAGTCCTTAATTTCTCTGTCATAACTTAAAGGTAGCAAGTTAAGAGCTACCAGCCTCTGTTTATAAGACATTTCTCCTTGTTTGGATTTGAGAATCCAAGCGGTGGCCATGCTCTTCTCTGGATCTTTTCAACCTTAGACTTGAGTTTGGTGTTGGCTGGGGACCATATCTCTGTGGCGTAGCTTAACTGGGACTTAACAAGGGTCAGGTATAGCGTCCGCCTAACTTTGATGTCCGTCAACAGGGGACAAGTTCTCTTCAGCAGCCCTAGCAGTTTGTTAGCTTTAGCGACGATGGTATTTATATGCGAGTCCCAGGTCAGGTTGTTGGTCAGGGAAACACCAAGATCTTTCTCTTTTTCGACACGAAGCAGTTCCTTTGAGCCAAGATGGTAAGCGTAAGACATCGGGTTTTTCTTTCTTGTCACGGTCAACACTTTGCATTTAGACGCATTAAATTTAAGGTTGTTCCGACTGCTCCAACCGTCAAGGTTCGTCAAGGCAAGTTGTAAGTTTTCACAGTCAACCAATGAAGTGATGTTTCTGTACAACTTTGTATAGTTTTTATTGTGATTATAATTTATCAAAATTCAAAGAAATTAAGGCGGGAACGGGAGGTAAACTGCTGAAAAGTGAAAATTGTTGTTATCAAAACTATTAAATTCTCGGCAATTTACCAACTCGAGTGAACCAATGGTAATGGGAATCTTAAACACGGAGCGACTGCATAAGTACTGGCTGAGGTACTCAGCCAATCCCGCCCAAACGCATCTGATTGGTCCACACAGCTAAAATTACTTCCGGCCTTGCAGAGGAACTTTGGCTGAGACTGAAGAGTGGAGCTTTTGTGAGACTTGTTTACTGTTTTTAAATTAAACTTGCCACTTCCCAAACGTCGAATTTGTCTTTTTCAAGTGTAACACATCATTTTGAGTAGAAAGACGGAAAAATTACGCTTCCAATACGTCGAAACAAAACTAAGGTGAGGAAAAACCGTACGAAAAAGACCAAGCGTCTCACCATTTTTCTTGTTGAATGCAAATGATGTCTGTATTCTTTGCTTATTCATTCATATCTTCCGTCCTTGTAATTATAAGACCCTTTTATATACACCAAGAATGTTGATAATGAATATCTCCATGTAGATGTCTGAACATCATCTCACTTTTCAACGACGACAACTTTGTTTTTGCACGACCGACAGTACATGTTGTCTGGAAAGCCAGACAAATGACTACGAAAAAGTTCTCAATTTGTGATATATTGACTTGCAAAGTTCGTATAATAAACGATTTATTGTCTTCGTTTAAATGGTCTGTTTTAGTTAAATATCAAAGTACTGTCTTTTATGTGGAACTCTATTTTAAAAAACCGCGAAAGACAAAGCAGCTCAACGTGACCTTCAAACATCGTTTGAAAGCAAGGTCATAATATAAGCTTATATATTTTACAAATTCATTGACCAAATAAATCTAATCACTTCAGAATTGTTTTTATCTAAGACTCTTATGCTTCTCTTTACAATTTACATGGGTAATTGAAAGGTAAAAAGGTTATAAACAAAAGATAATTCTCAAAACTTCACCAGCTCACTGACTCGTTGTTGACTTGACTGTTGACATTTCAAACTCGTAGCGTAGCCGGGGGGGGGCTCCCTTTTATGCGCTCGCTCCGTGTTTAACAGCGTAATGGCCAATACGTTTCGAGAAAAAAGTCGCAATACAGGCGATGTGCCCCTAATACCGGCAGATGGTTCTCCTCAGAAGTTGGGGGGAAGATTTAAAAAAACTTGTCTAAATAAACTCCTAGATAAAACTACTCTTCGGACTCTTTAATCTATCAATCACAACTAAAAGGAGATAGCAAGATGTGACCTTATGGTCGTTCAAAAAGCCAAAGTACCTGCTTATCTCATTGATATCTGTCCTAACGAAATTTAAATATTCAAATCGTTTTGAAACTCAAGTGGGCAAGAGACAGAGTCGAAGGAAGACGCTATACATAACTGATATTTATTCACAAGATCCGCAGGCGTTTTCTTTATACCCCAGGCCAAGTCCCAAGAAAGAGGCAAAGTATTGCAGCTA
Source organism: Corallium rubrum (assembly GCA_964035015.1). Taxonomy (NCBI): domain Eukaryota; kingdom Metazoa; phylum Cnidaria; class Anthozoa; order Scleralcyonacea; family Coralliidae; genus Corallium; species Corallium rubrum. The sequence continues at coordinate 10,434,391 of OZ036004.1, forward strand.
TGCAAGACGCCGGTGACTTTGTCCAGCCTCTTGTCTGGCCTTTAGTGGAAGTAAGCGATGTCGATACGGAGATCCATGACCATGGGAGTGACATTAGATTCACTGACGACACCAGAGAGAACAGCTCAGGCGTGAAAATCTACAGATGGATCTGGGCACCGGTGAAGAAGGCGCCAAGGTATTGAAGATAGACCAGTTAGTCCCTTGTCAGTCTGGTAAAATGAAACGCCATACGTTTCAGGCTTGGGGATTTCAGAATTCAGACTGAAAAATTTGGTCCTAATCAAATTAAGCAAGTCCATTCTGGCTGGTCGACTGACTGGTTTAACCCATAGAAATATTATATATTAAAATTGGAAAGCGCCCTAAAAGAATCTCTTTGCTATTAATCCAAATAGTAAAATAAAAGTAGCGTGCTGAAGCGTGCTGCGTAGGCAGTGTTGAAGCAACAATCGAAATATAGTATAGGAGTCTATTAAACGTTTCTCTCTGACGAAGGGCCTTCGCTCGAAACGTTAGACTCCTACGTTCTCTGTTTCGGCAGTATATCTAACCTTACTATATTTCGATCTTCGCTATTATACAGGTGTAAACTATAATATGTCGCAGTAGCTGTGTCCAGCTTGTTTAGACAACTGGAATCATATATGCAAAAACATTGAGCCTTTTAATTTGGACAGAAGATATAATATTAAAATCAAGTATTTTGATAGACAGAGATGTTTTCGGGGGTACAATTGCAAATCTCAATGGCACAAACACAAATAGCTGTATATAACCATATACATATTTGGTTATTTAGGGGTATATGTATTATTCTTAGTACAGTACAGTATTATTATTTAATATACCCTCACAAATATTCATCCAATCAAATGTTTACATTGGTGTCACATGCCAGTCCAATATTTTGTGATGTAGGACAATTACATTTAGTGTAAATACACAGGTGATTATAGAAAATCGCACGCTCTGATTGGTTTACCTACTTCAGACTAATTATCGATAATTATACACCTACAGCATTTATTCAAATGGCCACCAACCAATTTGTCAATCATTGTGACAGATGAGGAAATTAATAATTTTAAAGAAAATTTTGTTCCTAAAAGTATGAAAATGTATGTGTATTTATACTAAAACAATTATTCACCTCAGGCTCAGTGAATATCTGTGAATAATAACCTTGACTTCGTCTCGGTTATTCATCAATATTCACCTTTCCTTCAGTGAATAATTGTGAATTATTATACCCTTGCAAATATTTGTCCAATCAAATGTCTACATTAGTGTCACATGCTAGTCCAATATTTTGTGATGTCAGTAGGACAATTACATATATTGGACAGCAATATTTGGACAGGTTGCACAAGGTGTATTTACTTGTCAATCACATGAATATTTGTTTGGTAAAATATAACAAACACCTATATTCAATTCATCTTCACGAGATATGGAAAATAAGTTAAGTCTCAAATTCTAGTACAGTATTTGACTCGACCTTCGGGCTCACACAATATTGATTTCTCGACTTAAATATTTTGCCATGTTGGGCATAGATGAATAATTAAAATGTCATGCCAACATATAAAATAAAATACATAATATGACAAAATGATCCTCTATAAAATATTCATAAATTTTGTATTTAATTAGATGATGATGATGAAATATTACCGTAAACATTTCCTGCTGGCATATAAACAGTACAACAGCTGCATTTTTTTCAAAGAGTAAAGTTTAATTAATTAATTATTCACCAAAGGTGAGGTGATTATCAGTGAATAATAACCAAGATGAAGTTGAGGTTATTATTCACTGACCCAAGGAAAATACTTGTTACTTGGGCTACCTATGGTAGGCCAAGTCTAGGTTTTGGCGAGTACTACACCATCATAAGTTTAATACTCGCAAATCAACAATCAGACTATCAGACTTACCTCTAACTGTACTTTTTAACAAACACTTAATATACGCACGTTGTTCTTTAGGTTTTCTAGATGTGTGAAGGCTACGTCAATAGTTGCAGAAATCAGTAGCCCGAGTAAATGCCTGTTGAGCAGTTTTAGTATAAATACACAATTTTGTACATTTAAGAACAATATTTTCTTTAAAATTGTTAATTTCCTCATCTGTTGCAAATGACAAATCAATTGGCTGGTGGCCATTTTGAATAAACACTGTAGCTAGGTGATTATTGAGAATTAGTCCAAAGTAGCTTAACCAATCACAGCATGTGATTTTCTATAATCACCTGTGTATTTATACTATCTTCAATGATCAACACGATCATAGCCTGCATGCATGCAGACGCTCCTTCCCCCTCCTGAATTTTTTTTTTAAATTTTTTTTTACAACTTTATTGGGTATTAGCAAAAGTAAATACTACAATAATAAGACTAAGTTATAAGATAAAGAAAGTGTTATAAGAAAATGAGAAAAATAGTGTACCCAATAGGGAGAAGGTGCAAATGGGACACAAAGACCCATGCTAGGTGCCCCCCTAAAAAAACAATCAACAAAAAAAAACTACAAAGAAAGAAGATGAAACAACAACAACAACAAAACAACAACAAACAACAACAACAAAACCCCAAAAAAAACCCCAAAAAAGCAAACTAACGCTGCAACACGCTGGACCAACCTCCGACCCAGATGAAAAAGAGGGATCGCCAATTGATCAAAGGGGGGAAGGAGTGTCTGCATGCAGGCTACATGATCAATGCTCCATATTTCAATGCTATAATATTACCTGTGTATACTTTTCATTTGAAGTGCTTTATTGTTTATCACTCATGGATATGGTGAGCACTCTGGAAGGTATGATGCATTTGCAAGATCACTGTGTTCTCAACTGGGATGTCTTGTGTTCAGCCATGATCTCAGTAAGTATCATGATGAAGTTTCAGTTATAGGGAGAAATCTTTAAGACACCTCTAAGTACTGTAGTTCTATTCCTACCCTGCGTAATTGATTCAGTGTGGTCACTGAGAGAAATTGTGGGGCCTGGGGAAAATTATCAATTTGGGGCCCTGATGACATCACATGGGTTGCTTTCGGGGCCCTGATGACATCACATGGGTTTATTTGGGGCTGCTGATGACATCACATGGGTTGATTTGGGGCCCCTGATGACATCACATGGGTTGATTTGGGGCCCCTGATGACATCACATGGGTTGATTTGGGGGGTACCATGACATCACACATCATAAGGTTGTGTCTATGTGTTCTCAATTGGTCTCCTGGGTTGCAGCCAAAAATGAAGTTGGTGTTACTGATCTTTTCACTCTCTGGACCTCGTGTTTTGTTTCTTACATCATGAAACTCAAATAAGATAAGATAAGATAACCTTTATTTATCCAAATCATTAAATCTCAAAAATTTTAGGGGCCCCTTCTCAAGTTGGGGCCCTGGGGCAACTACCCCCCTAACACCCCCCCCCCCCCCCAATCTCAGCGGCCTTGGTAGACATTCTGTGTTGTTTGCTGTTCTTTTATGCAGCTTACAAGCCTTCTTCTCTTGAATTAGTACACCCATCTGAGTGTGTGTATTTTTGTAAATATTAAGTGCCCCTCTTGAATATTAGCACCACCCAAGTCAGTGGCACCTGCACTAATTCCCCTGATGGAAGAAGAATGTTTATAAACTATACTAAGTATTTTCATTGATTATTCTCTCTGTTGCGCATTGGAACTTTGAAGTTGTCCTCCAGATGACCCGTTTGGACGTCATGTGCAAGTGGTCTATAATAATATTAGGCAATTTTACTCATCAAAGAAAGACCCATCAGCCAGCCTAGGTTGTGAATAACACCGCTGCCAAACGTTTGCGCATGCGTGAATTTGCTGGAGTAAACATTGCAAGAAAAGTGGGATCTAGCCGTGGCGACAACAACCGGACAGCGAAGACTAAGTAAGACTCGACTATTCTTTTTTGTTTTAAAAAAAAGGTAAAGAAAATTACGAAGGGGTAAATTCAGAATATGTTACAATATTGACAAAGAAGCTATGTACAAATTACCTACCTTATCTTTTTGGTAGTATGCTTATAATTTTAACTTTTGTGTCGGACTCTCGGACCAGTACAAATATTTCAGTGTTTTCCCGCTCTTTTTTTGAGGTGCGAACTGCGAGCTCGGACGTTGCGCATGGGCAAAACCAGGGCAAAACGTTTGGCAGCGGTGTTGGTGTGAATGGATAATTAATATTTGTTTGTAGCTTCATATAATAACACTTAATCAACTCTATTAATTTTAAATTCTCTGTTACAGTCATTCACAACATACTTTTCACCCAAATCTTCAGAAGTTCGTTCCGAAGTTTGTAAGTTCGTTGGGAAGTTCGTTTTGAACTACGCATTTGATTGGTTCCTAGCAGTCAATCAAATGCGTTCAGTTGAACTTCCAAATCAATAAACTTGCGAAGTTCGGAAAAAACGTCCGAAGATTTGGGTGAAAAGTATGTTGCAATGACTGTAAATAATAATTTAACGCTACTCTGGCTTAAAAGCAAGTTTTTGAAAGCTTATTGATTCGCAAAAACACATATATTTGACTGAAAAATCGAAATGTCGAGCTCACACCCGTTTTCCAGTACGCACGAGAGTTCCAACTAAGAAAACAGTCGGCTTAGGTTTGGCTGAGTCCCAAGCCCCCAAGGTGTTAAAATGAACGACAATCTCGTTCCCAGACCGCGTGAGAATGCTCTGGGAACGAGTTCGAATGAACGACGGAAATTTTTGAGAATTGGCATGTTCAGAAGCCAATATGTCAGGAACTATTTGAGTAAATCAAAAACGGCAAAATAACTTATTAACTGATTTTTTCTGCTCTATTTAAATACGTTAAAACCCCACAAGTGATATAAGCACTTTAAACTATGTCTGATTCTTCACCTGGCCGCGTTGGGAATTTATTTGTCGACTGTAAACTTAAAGGTATCTTCCTAAATAAGCACCATCTCCGTGCAGCACCATCGTACAAAATTATAAATACCTACACCTTCACGATCCCAAAATCAAAATGAAAAGTTATTGTAGTCAGTTTCAGCTTGCTTTTGAAATTCGTTTGTCAACATTCATTGGAAGGTTGGCCCGAACTTGGTACGGAAGTTCGCGAAGTTTGTTGTGAAGTTCCGTCGTGAGGTTCGAATTTAATAAGCTTTGAATTGAATTCCTTTGGTAAAATCACAGAGAAGAAGATTATTTGTTGTATAGAATATAATAATAGATAATATTGGGCATTTCACTCGATTACATAGCGTGTTCTAAGGATTTTGGGTGAAGGAAAATTCGAGTGTAGAATATATACATTTGAAGACTAAACCAGGACCAGTTGCGAAAAATGCAACTACACAGGCCTTCCGGCAGGAATTGAACCCACGACCTTGCGATTCTAGTGCAATGCTCTGACCACTGAGCCACGGAGGGCGTTGCCGAGAGCTTGATCGCGAGTTCTGTATATATAATAAGGTGGTAATGCCAGGAGAGAATTGGGTATATTATAAGTAATACTGGGCATTTCACTCGATTACATAGCGTGTTCTAAGGATTTTGGGTGAAGGAAAATTCGAGTGTACATTACCACCTCATTATATATACAGAACTCGCGATCAAGCTCTCGGCAACGCCCTCCGTGGCTCAGTGGTCAGAGCATTGCACTAGAATCGCAAGGTCGTGGGTTCAATTCCTGCCGGAAGGCCTGTGTAGTTGCATTTTTCGCAACTGGTCCCGGTTTGGTCTTTAAATGTATATATTCTACACTCGAATTTTCCTTCACCCAAAATCCTTATAATAATAGATACTTGGTTAAGCAGAAACAAATTGCCGACTTAAATTTGTATCTACCTCGCAACGTAGTTCGGAATGTTCATTTCAATTATACGTATCGGATTCCAAAAGCAAGCTGAAACGGACTATAAATGAATGGTAACTTGTTTGGTCCTATTTGCCAGCATTGTGGCTCTTGTGGGTCCTTTTTACACACAATATACCTACTCCCTATGCAAAGGGGAAGTGTATTTATCTTTTTATCTAATGAAAATACATTATTTTTTTGAAAACAGTGGGTCATGGTAAATCAGAAGGTGAGAGGGTCATGGTGCAAACATTCAGTGTGTTTGTTGAAGGTATTTTTGAACATGTGGATGAAGTTAGAAGTCGTTATCCTGAGCTGCCAGTCTATTTATTTGGACATTCTATGGTACATCAAAATATTTCATTATACAATGTCATGTATTTTAATTACTGTCCTACCTTGGCCAAGTGCATGCTATTTTATCCTATCTCTGATATGCGGGTATTACCTGCGAGAAAGGTTTAATTAAGCCTGGTTCTCATATGTCGCTGATCGTCGCCGACCCATGATTTAGATGCATGTTAAGTAAAACAATAAAAGCACTGCTGTTCTGCATTGTTCTTTATTACTTACAGAGGATTTCACATAACTTTTGCCGATTGTGTTCCGAAGTTCGTTCGTTATTTCCGAAGTTGGCGACGAACTTCGCAAGTTCATTACGTAATAGCCAATCAAGTTGCGAACTTCGAAACGAACTGTTCGTTGTTCACCGCATCATTTCAAAGTTCGCAGAAAATATTTAAACATGTTTTGAAACACGCGTCTCCCAATGTAAATACGACACTCACATGAAAGAATTGTAAATCTAAATAATACGAGTAAATCAAGCGGATACTTCAGTAGTGTTTTCGCTAACGGCTTGCTGCTTAGTCCAACAACTACAATAACGCCAAAATAATAATAATAACGAATAACGCCAAAAATATGAATATTTATATGTTTGTCGTATTACATTGAGAGACATGTGTTTCAAAACATGTTTAAATATTTTCTGTTCGCCCGATTCATAGCCAATTTAAATAAATTTTATATCGAAATGATAGCTTGAATCTGCCGAATCCAGCACTATAGGTTTTGTCTATCGAAAGTATTAAGATCCGTTGTTGTTCGAATATTTACTCAATACGTCCAATAGGGAACTTTGAAATGATGCCGTGAACAACGAACTTCCGAACTTCGGAAGTACGAACTTCGCAAGTTCGTTTCGAAGTTCGCAACTTGATTGGCTATTACGTAATGAACTTGCGAAGTTCGTCGCCAACTTCGGAAATAACGAACGAACTTCGGAACACAATCGGCAAAAGTTATGTGAAATCCTCTGTAACATGCTGCTGCACTTCCCTTTTTAACATGCATCTAAATCACAAATCGGCGTAGTGAGGAAAGCTTAAAGTGGAAACATGTTGAACATCATTTCTCAAACTCATTAATAATTAGTTAGTTTCAGAAATTGCAGCTTGATGTTAGTAATAATTGTCAGTTTGCTGTACAAGCTGTGTTCGTTAGTAATACTTAACCTTGCTCCGCTATCTGAGTTCTAGTGGCTCATTGGTTAGAGCGTCTGGCTAGCATTCAGAAGGTTGTGGATCATGTGCATGAGTTGTAAAACCCGGTAAAGGTCGCGCTAACTGAATTCGTAATTAAGAAATCAGATAATAAACGTGCCCACATTTCTTAATTATAAATTCAACGCTAATTCTTCTATAATATATAGACGATTGAGAAGCTATTTCACAAATTCGTGTATCGTGTTTTTCCAGGGGTTACAAACACTCGAGACCAATGAAAATGACTCGGTTAACGGCCTCGTGATTTTCATTGTCCTCTCGTGTTTGTAACCCCTGGTAAAACACTCCTACTCGTTTATGAAATATTACATAAAACACGCGTGCCCTCGTCTCAGTACACGCGCCTTGTCTTCGCGAACATTATTGTCACAAAACACGTTTGTCTCCACGCACATTTGTCTCGACGCACGTTCATCTCCACCTTCATCTCCGTGCGCTCTGCCTCCTCTTCGCGCGCCTAAAGACTTAAAACTCTGGGCCGAGTTTATATGCGTTCATAAACTCGATTCTTAGGATTTCGTGGGCGATGATCTTCGGTATACGCAATGTCTACCGATCAGCGGCAGGCATTATTAAATTGTGGGCAAGTTGGCATTGTTTGGCGCTGGAATATATTGATTTATTAAAGAGAAGTACGGGGCTGTTTATATGGAGGCGAGATAGCTCGGTAAGCGAGATGATTTCTGGCTCGCGTTTATATGAACGAATTCACCCCGCCTACCAAGGATGATTTTACAACAACGACAATAGATGGCGTCGGCATCCCTTTGAAAAATCATCCCGGTAAGCGACTGTTTACATTGGAAATTTTCATCCCGCTTACCGAGATCTCGCCTCTTTGAAGTGAGATCTCGCTAACCGGGCTAGCCCGCTTGGCCATATAAACGCAGAGGAATTTTTAACAGGAAAATAACAACACAGTGAGATCTCGCTTACCGGGCTATCCCGCTTACCGGGCTGGCTCGCCTCTCATATAAACACCCCCTAAATGTATTTTTCTACTATACCATTATATCAAACACAACTCTATTTGTTGCTGAAAGTATACATCAAGGCCACAAAAGGCTTAGCGACATTTCGAGGGGCAGACAGTGTATTTATACGAGTCTTACAGCTTACATTATTACAGCTTTATTGCTGCAAATCAACAACCTAAAACTGCATAGATTGCCGTTCTTCACTTCAAGCAAGAGTGCTGACGCCATCACTCTTTAATGGCTCGATTTTATACGCGTGACGTCCATGTTGAGGAAAACGTCGCATGCTTAAGCTCTTTAATTGAAAATGCTTCGGACGATAACAAGTATTTTACGTACTGTATAATAAACTGCGAGTTTATTATACGGCTTCAAAAACGAACCACTTGGTAAGTTGATTGGCGGAGTTAGTTTGAAAAATAACCTTGTCTAAGCCGAGAAAATCAAAGCTAAAGTTTATGTATAATCAGGAGAAATCTTTATCACATATAATTAAGATACGATACGGTCATGATTTTCTTTTGTGTTTTCCTCATGAATTATTAATGAGTTTTTGAATACTAAATAGTAAATGGTAGAAACTCGCAGCACTTCACTTTTGATAAAAACTCCTAGTTTTATCAATAGGGCGGATCATTGGCAATATTAGCATCCTGTAAAAGACCAGAATATTTTCAAGGTGTTGTTCTCAGTGCTCCAGCCATTATACTTGATCCAGCTGTAGCCCCTGGCATTTTTAAGGTAGGTCTAACCATAGTTAATAGAAAATATACATGGTTTGGAAGCTCACAAAAGTCATTGTTTTATGTTTTTGTTTATGGTTACTGAACATATTGTGTTTTCTGTATAATGAAGCAATCATCCAATAGCAACGTTTGGCTTCAATCACTCAACCGTACTGTTTAAATATTAATAAACCTAAAACAAAGGATTTGGCACCTTCGTGTACCTTTCAAGATGAATCGTAGCTTGATTGTTAACCGCTTTGAAGTTTGCCGGGTTTCCAAACCATGTATATTTTCTATTAACTATGGTCTAACGAATGGTTTCCAATGGAAAATGGAAAACGTTTTTCACTTTTAATCTGAAATATATAAAACTACGTTTGGGGTAGGTCGTTCTTTTAATTGTTTTTTCTTCCTAATTTTTTCCTCAGAGATGTATGGGCAATATTATAAATCGTTTCTTCCCAACATGGGAAGTTCTTCCTGCCATTGATCCTAATGTTATTTCCTCCGATCCTGACCAGGTGAGTACTTTAGTCCAGTCAACCCTTTCTTTAACATCAAATAAATTGCAACAAAAAGTCAGAAATTAAATGATTTTAGCGTTTTTTAGTACCTTGGTACATTCGAAAATCAACGTTATGGAAAGTTTAAAAAATCGACGAGAATTATATACTTTATACTGTCGTGGCAACAGAAGTTCCTAAGATATTGCTCTAATTAATTTGCTCTGTCTAACCAATTCATTAGACTTGCTCCAAGTCCGCCTCTTAGCGCTAGTTTTTTGCGGGCGAGGGGAAAGGCGGGAGAGCGGAAAAGAGGGAGGAAAGAGGCGGACACTTGTTTCACTTACAGGTTTTTGAATCTAATTAAATATTCTGGCGGCCAAATCGCTGAAATGTACATCGCCCTGTTTTGACGTGTTTCGGGTTGTCGTACATGCAATGGAAAGTGGTTCTACCGCTACTAAAACGTTTTCAAGAGCAGACTCTTGAAAACGTTTTAGTAGCGGTAGAACCACTTTCCATGACTCTTGAAAACGTTTTAGTAGCGGTAGAACCACTTTCCATTACATGTACGACAACCCGAACTCCTTAACTCCAACTTCCAAAGATAGCACTTGCATAGCAATTTAGCCTGAATATAATTACTTCCCGAATTACGTCACGCAACAGTCGAAAAATTCACCAGTGAACTTTGGCGCGCTGCTGGTGGGAAAAGTCCTTTTCAACGAGGAACCGAAAGGTCAAAAATGTCGAAAGGTCAAAAATGTTTGAAAAGGACTTTGAAAAAGTCATGAGGATGTTCGGTGAACAACTCCCTGGTTTTAATTTGATCGGTGTTTGACTAATAATCAGATTTCCTATTGGTTGCTTATAAGAAACCAGAAACCAATCAAATTCAAAACAGAAAAATTTCATCAATTGAATTGTTCATTTCGAGAAACTGAATTGTCTTATTTTTTTATTTATTTTCTATTTTCGTTAACTTTGTCAGATACACATTAACAAATTATATACAAACGTAAATACATAAAATGGAAATATATACATTATAAGACCAAACCGGGACCAGTTGCGAAAAATGCAACAGGTCAGCATGACTGCTCAAGCGTGAGTTGAGGGGGGGGGGGGGGGCAGATAGACAATTTGGGGGGTCAACCATTTCCCCCTCTTAATTTGTACAAAAGCGTTCATTTCTTGATTTGCACAGACAGTGAAACAAAAAATATTTGAGCGCTTTTTTGGTGAGATTTGGGGGATGTCGAAACGTATGACGGCCTTAAAGTGCCTATGAAGCGAAAATTATTATTGTCTTAAATGAAAGAACTCTCAAAACGACAAAGTAACATCTTTTGCAGATCTTCGTTTCCGTGCCTCGTTGTTGAGATATTTCAATTTTTTTGATATGCAAATTAAACACTTTGACGTCACACGTGTATAATGAGTTATCAGAGAAGGTTCGGTATCTTTGCTATTATCAAACGAAATCAATTAAAAATCTGTATGTCTAATGCTGCATGCGAAATAGACGCACAGGATCGGCTTCGAAGTGATTTCGTTTGATAATAGCAAAGATATAGAACTTTCTCCGATAACTCATTATACACGTGTGATGTCAAAGTGTTTAATTTGCATATCAAAGAAACTGAAATATCTCAACAACGAAGCACGGAAACGAAGATCTGCAAAAGATGTTACGTTGTAGTTTTAAGAGTTCTTTCATTTAAGACAATAATAATTTTCGCTTCATAGGCACTTTTTAAAAATGCGTAGCCAGTAACTAGTTAGCACTGTGAAATGTAAATGAAGTTTAATTTTCCACCTAGCTTTAATACAGGCAGAGAATCTCAATCGTAGACACATACATTATACAGGTGTCGTCACGTTTCTTATCTTTCTAAATTTGCGGAAAATACACATATCGCTATACGGTCAGGTCTATATCTTTGTTTTTCGACAAGCGACAAAGCGGCACCGCACAAGTTCAGCAAACTTTACGCAAGCATTAATAAATTGGCTTCAAACCAACCTTGAGTCCTAAATGCATTTGAAGATTTCAGCTGGAATGGTTTATGTTACCCCCTGTGTTTGAACTATAAAAGAGTGCAGGAAAAGTGATGACATAAACCTTATTTCGTTAGAACTTGAGCGGTCAAGTTTATTTATTTATTTATTTATTTATTTATTTATTTATTTATTTATTTATTTATTTATTTATTTATTTATTTATTTACAAGCTTTGCCAAACATGTCAGGGAAGTCCTACAGAGCTTGTGGCTCCATTAACGGGATCCCCAAAATACAAAATTAATATGAAAAACATTAAAAAATAAATATTAAAAGTAGCTTCTAACCTAAGACTCGTGAATACATAAATTAACAGCACATTTTAACAAGAAGACTGGACAGAGGATGGCACGAGTGACATTTTACACAGACGCTTTTAAAAGTTTGTGGACTGTTTCAACATTGTATACGCGTTCGGTTGCGTGGTGGTAGTATTCTAATAGTTTAGATAGCGAGGTTGACATTTCGTAAATGTGATGGCAAGGATTTGAAAATTCTCGGTGCTCTACAATAAAAGCTTTTCTGAAAAGTTGACGGCCCGTAAGTGATTTTGGGGGGTCAAATCGTGAAAGTGGGGGATCATTGCAGGGGCGGATCTAGGATTGTTGAAAGGGGGGTGGCCGAGGGCGAAGCCCGAGCCTTCTAGGGGGGTCCAGGGGCATGTGCCCCGGAAATTTTTGAGTTCTTGGGTCTCTGAAATGGCATTCCCAGTATTTTGAGAGCCATTTTTGGCAGCACGTTTGAGCACTCAGCAGTAGAAAAAAGTTATATATTTGGGTTACTTGTACTTTTCGGCTCTTTTACAGCTCTCAACGAAGGCGCATCAATCTTTAGCGTCATTTATTATTTTTTTCTAGACCAAAGAGGGGGGTGGCTAGCCACCCAATCCACACACCCCCAGTGGCGGATTAAGGGGGGCTGACTGGGCTATAGCCAGGGGCCCGCGGCCTCACGGATCCTAGGGGGCCCGGGGCCGCTGATGTCTTATTAAAAAAAGAATGCCCCAGGCCCCTACGTGTAGTGCAAGAAGGGGTCTGGGGGACCCAATCGGAAATACAGCCAGGGGCCTCAGGTATCCTTAATCCGCCTCTGACCCCCCCCCCCCCTAAATCCGCCCCTTGTCATTGACCCCTGACGCCCCGTTATTTCGAGCGCTGGGCCCTTCCGACTAGGAATTGAACCCATGACTCTGCCCTGCTAGTGCAGTGCTGTGACCACTGCAGAGCTACGGAAGCCGTTGCCAAGAGCTTGACCACGATATCTTATAATGTATATATTCTGCACTCGGAATTTTCCTTCACCAAAATGACCTTAGTACGTCCAGTTTAATCGAGTGAAATGCCAAATATTTCTTATAAAATGGAAATATTATAGTTTTGGCAAACACTCACAGCAATTGACCGTACCGAAAAAGATGGCGACTTGTACATTTAACCATAATCCTTTGCGTGCAGTAAATATTGTTTCTTGCAAAATTAGTGGAAGATATGGTTTTAAAACGATCAACTTTGCCACTTTGGTAGGAATGAAGTTCTTGCTCACTTAATCCATCTTAGCACGATAAACAATGTTTAGTTGTTATTTGAGCTGATTTGAGGTCGCAAAGCATTGTGGTTAAATGTACCGCCGCCATCTTTTCCGGTACCGTCAATAGCAAAAGCGAATTACTGCGACAATATTTTAGAAACACTTAATTCTATTCCCATGAAATTTCAAGTTCACTATAGAATAGAATAGAATAAAACTTTATTTTACCAGGGAAAAGACGTATTAACCGTAAAGGTTATCTAACATACGGCCCTCACAATATTACAATATTTACAAATACAACAGACATAACTAATACACTATATATGGAAATAATGTCAAGTGATAAACTAGTCAAGTAGAAAAACATTTACAATTCAATAAAAAATTACAATTGACGCAAAAAAGGTCTTCCAGATGGTTAATACAGGTAAGTTTATGAAGAAAGTAATTACTGAGTTTGCGTTTAGTAGTAGTTAATCTTAACGTGAAAGCATCAGAAGTACATACAGGTGACATGGCGAGCTGTTTGCAATCATTATCTAAGGCGTTAAAGAGAATTGAGGCGCTGTAGAGAAATGTTCGTTTACCAGAATTAGTACGCGGGTAAGGAAGCTTTAGGTCATATAAGCAGGCTCTAGTACGAGCGTGTTGTCGAGTGGCAGATAAGAAATTGAACATAAATTTAAAAGACGTTGGAGCATATTAGGGTTGATTAGTATATTTAATAGTAGAAGAAGCTTTCTAAACTTAATTAGATCAAAAATTGGAATCCACTTAAGCTGGGGAAAAAAGGAGAACAGAAGGAGTAGAATACTCAGCATCTAAGATAATGCGTGCTGCACGCTTTTGAAGGCGAAGAATTATTTGCAAAAGTGTTTGGAACAATTACCCCAAGTGACAGAGCAGTAAATAATATTGGTATGAACGCATGAGTTATAAAAACGAAGAGCACAATCTTTAGTTAAGAAAGGCTTAATCCGACGCAGTAATGCAAGCCTACTAGCCCACGAGCTTTCACGAAACTTCTCCAGGAACTTTATGACGATCATACAAGTTTCCAAGCCTATTTTGTGTAACATGATCGCCTCGGATTCTCCAAGGGAATGTAAACCTCGTATTTCCCTCATTGCTCATGCAAGAGGGAAATTTTTCTAATTTTCCCGTGCATGTTGATGAGGGAAATGTTCATGAAGACAAAGAAATCCTTTGTCTTCTTCTAAATTTCCCGCTTGCATATATTTCCCTCATCAACATGCACGGGAAAATTAGATGCAACTTCTCTGATCAACCGTGTAAATTTCCTGTCGGTAAGATTCTCAAAGTTTTCCCCGGCGATCATAATATTAACTAATAACATGACTTTTCGGGAAATTAGCGATTAAATTCCCCTTTGCCTCGGGAAGATTTGTAAAAGTCCTCGGGCCGCTTTCACAAACCTTCCCTCGGCTGCGGGAGATTTAATCGCTAATTTCCCTCAAGTCATGTTATTACTTATAATTATTTTATACGCTAAAGGCCCGGTCAAACGAGGATGAGAGTTGATGAGAGTCGATGAGAGTTGCAACTCTCGGTCGCGTTTGACCACCAACTCTCATCGACTCTCGTGCACTCTTATCAACTCTCATCAACTTTAAGCTGGTTCAAGACAAATACTTTTTATTGTGCCCCATTAAAAAAAAACAATTACAAATTTTTTTAAAGTGTGTTTTACATAGTTTAGGTACTGACTACCTGTAATAACCATAAGGGCTAAAAATATCAGGCAGTCAAATAGTCACAACACTGGTAATTTTAGAAATTTCACTGAGATGGCGGGTATTCACACATATGCAAAACACAAATACAGACAGAGAAAATAACTACTACACAGTACACACTATACCAGGAGATTTATTTACTTTGGTTTATATAAAAAATAAAAAATATTAATATATATATATATATATACATATACATATACATACACACACACATATACATACATACATACATATATATATATATATATATATATATATATGTAATGTTTACAACACGAGCGGCCGTGTTGTATTGAATTATACAATCACGAGCCGAAGGCGAGTGATTGTATATTCAATACAACAAGGACGCGAGTGTTGTAAACAACTTGTGAAATGAATAAATAGTAAAAATCCCTTTGGGATAATCATATTGAGATGCTAATTAGTTACAAGCACTAGTGGTTTGTATGGGGTTTACAGGGGTATACATGTGACGTAATTTCTGAAATTGGATTGGCTGCAAAACTCATGAATTATTAATGATTTCACATATATATATATATATATATATATATATATATATATATATATATATATATATATACATACACACACATACATATATACACACATATTAAAAACAAAACAAAAATTTTCATGAGAGTTGATGAGAGTTTTTGTGCTCGCTTGACCGGTCATGAGAGTTGGCATATGAGAGTTGATGAGAGTTTAGTACTTTGTTTACCTCGAAATTCGTTCCTAGTCTCCCTGCTACGCGCGGTAAATCCTACAACTCTCGTCAACTCTCATGGTCAACTCTCATCAACTCTCATCCTCGTTTGACCGGGGCATGAGAGTTGAGAAAACTCTCAGACAAACTCTCGCTTGCCAACTCTCATCCTCGTTTGACCGGGGCTTAAGAAATTAAATGCGGAAAATAGCACAAAATGTCGTCTTTTAGCAGGTTTAACCTTTCTTAACTCATTACGCTCGAACTCATTAATAATTCATGAACTAAAAACAAAAGAAATTAATGTTTAATCAGGGCTTTGAAATCGGAGGAAAAGTACTAGTACTTTGAAATAATGCAAAATAGGTTTTCAAAGTCTTGGGACTTTGAAATAAGGCAAATTATATTACGTTTCAGAGGTATCTTCGGAGTTTTGAGTTTGAGAAGTCAGTTCAAATACTCGACGTTGGACTTTACCGGGATTACAAAGCCCTCGTGCATTAAAAAGGCTCGCCTTTTCAAAAGTACTCGGACTTTGAAATCCCGGTAAAGTCTTCCATCTCGTATTTGAACTATATTACATAATATAAATAAGTTTTGTGGAAACACCACGTAAAATATTTCTTTGCTAAGCTTTCGGCCTGTTGACTCAGGCCTTCATCAGAGCAATGACAACGAGTTGTTGGCTCACGTCATTTATAAACTAAGCAACTGATCAATTAAATCATAGCTTAGAAAGCTTAGCAAAGAAATATTTTACGTGGTGTTTCCACAAAACTTATTTATATTACTTTATCGCCATGAAAACGTTCAAAGAATTAATTATATTACATAACTTACATTTATCATAAAGTAATGTCAGTAATCTATATTTCTCATTGCTATAGGCGAATGCATACCGCGATGACCCTCTCATATGGCACGGCGGAATGAAAATTAGATTTGCTAAAAGCTTTGAACATGCTTTGGCTAAAATCAAGGGACTACTTTCGTCCATTCAGTGGCCGTTCTTAGTCCTTCATGGAGACTGCGACAAACTGGTTTACGTAGGGGGGTCAGAGTTGCTTGGAAAGGATGCAAGGAGTAAGGACAAACAACTCAAGGTATACAGTGCAACCCATATATTTCGAGTGCAATTTGGAAAAAACATGCACGAGTGAGTTTTTCAAAGACTATCAAAATTGCACGAGTCCGAAGGACGAGTGCTGAGGTCTTTGAAAAACTCACGAGTGCGTGTTTCTTCAAAATTGCACTCGAAACCATGCTATTATTTATTAATAATATACATGAAAATGTTAGACAAAATGTTCTTCCAGCTACGAAGTTACATCACCACTCATTGGTCCACTTCTCGAAGCTTTAATGGTTGAAAACTGCTTCAGTTTGTTCACTAAATACGTCAAACGTTTTACTCATAGCATCTAACCTCTTCTAGTCTTCTTGCAGGGACTTTTATGACAATATTAAAGCAAAATTCACTCTGTATTTCATCGAAATGTTCTTCGACAACTTTATGTTTTGGTCGCCATATTGGATTTTCTCGTGAAGGAAAACCATCCTTCAAAATCCGCATAGGCGCTTCATTGGCTTTCCAGTAGTTTCCAGTTGCTTATTAGCCAATCAGAATACTTAATACTCATTGAAATTTGCACTGTATTTCATTTTTCTGCACTGTATTACATCTTTTCTGCACTATATTACATTGAAATTGCACTCCTCTCGATCAATCAGGATGCAGTAATGTTGTCATGTATATTATTACACGCGTAAAAACGCACAAATTGTTCACGGTTGTTAACAGGCGTGAACAATGTTATGCTGTACCCTGTGAACAATGTTGTGCTGCACTCCATGAACAAGTTGTTACTTATAGTTCGAACAACTTGTTCACGAATAAATCAACAGTCATGAACAAGTTGTTCTAACAGCACATTTTTATAGTCAACAACGTTGTTCGCATGCTAAAACATGTTCAGTTGTAATAGCATGATGAAGTAACAACGATGAACAATGTTACAACAATTGTGAACATTACTGGTTATCAACGTTCTTCGGTTGTTTCAGCATGTGTGGACAACTGCTGTTGTTTCATGAAGCTGTAACAACATGATGAAACAATGAAGAACAATGTTGTTAATTCATCAATGTTGTTCACACATGATAACAACGTTGTTGCAGCATTGTTCAGGCGACAATGCTGTAACAACTTGTGAGATTTTTACGCGTGTACATGTATTGCATAAAATTTTCGCAACCTGTTTCGGAAGGCATCACAATCACTTCGCAACCATCTAAAGTGCCTACAACTCAAGGTACAGTGCAACCATAGTTAAGGTGGCTCCCTATAGTTTCAATAAATACGCGCTATTTCATACGCTCATTATCTAATGTTATTCACAGTTGTAGACCTTACTATATATAGCAGAACTATCGCATATATAGAATATCTATCAAAAAGTTCAATTATTTGATGTTACCATGGTAATAATGACGTTGGAACTTTGGTATATTTTCAAATGTTGCATCATTGAAGCGGCATGTCTTCAGTTTGCTTCGGTGAAATTTTTAAAAAATTGCTGAGATGATAGATACTGTTGTGGAGAATATCCATGCACAAAATCAGAGAGGGTTGTATGGACAGATGTTTCGATATAGAAATTATCGATTTAAAAACGTTCTGTTTTATGAAAATTTTTTAAAATTATATATACTTTCGAACTTTTTAAAAACTACTTATTTACAAAATTTTAGCAAAATTCACCGAAGAAAACGTCTACAAGTCTATATCGACGCGGCATAGAATTTCGAATCGACAAGATCGTTATTTACGCATGCGTAGCGATACTATTCTAGTCACCAGTCCTCTATTGAAATTACGGTAGGGAGCCATTAATAGAACATATGGTTTGGAAGCTCTATTGTCTTTCAACTTGAAGTAATGGTCATGTGAAAGACAATGGAGTTCCTTATATGGTCTACGCTGTCTAGACCGTGTAGCGTAGTGGACTGGAACACAGGCTAAGGCGATGGTTGTGCAGATTGATGGTTGTGAGTATTGGGCTACCTGTAGGATCATAATCCAAAATGGCCGCCAAATTAGCGATGGGTGAACGTTTTGGTCTTTTCGAAAGTGAAAACTGCAATGTTTTCAAAAGCCATACACCCATTACACACTGTCGAACTTTAGGCTTAGTCTTGCATGGTAGTGGTTTAGTGTGAATGGGCCCGGTGGTTTTCTAGCTTTTCCGCGGACGGACGGACGGATGGACACGGCTATTAATATATAGATTGACATTTCCATTTCTAAACTTCCAGATTTACAAGGGACTCAAACACGAAATTCTGAACGAAGTCAAGGAAGAAGCCGATCGCGTGCAGTCAGATATTGTGCTGTGGTTAAAGCAACGTATGCCGACGTCATAACTTTCACATGTTAGATACTGTTAGAATTCCTGTATATGAAACAAAAATTAATTCTGTTTTATTTGAAAGACCACTTCGTTAAAATTACAAAGCGACATCTTTTGCAGTTTTTTCGTTTTCTCGCTTCATTGTTGAGACATTTGAGTTTGTTTAATATGCAAATTAAATCGGAGAAGGTTATATATCTTTGTTATAGCATAGTTAGTGGAGGCGAATGGTTTGGAAGCTACATTGTCTTTCAAGATTATGCAATGGTCATGTTGATGAACACAATAGTTCATGTTGGGGGAAGGCAATTGGTTGAAGAAAGGAAATTCTATGGACACGTGACGACGAAGGACTACACAACGAACAAAGAACTTACAACACGTGATGACGAAGGACTACACCAATTACACCCGAACGTTGCTATTGGATGTACAGAAAATACAATACGTTCAGTGACCGTGAAATTAAGCAAATTAAACAAAAACATGGAACGATGACTTTTGCCGAGTTTCCAAACCATCCCCCTCCACTAACGATGGTTATAAGGACCTTAAAGTGCCTATGAAGCGAAAATTATTATTGTCTTAAATGAAAGAACTCTCAAAACGACAAAGTAACATCTTTTGCAGATCTTCGTTTCCGTGCCTCGTTGAGATATTTCAATTTTTTTTGATATGCAAATTAAACACTTTGACGTCACACGTGTATAATGAGTTATCAGAGAAGATTCGGTATCTTTGCTATTATCAAACGAAATCAATTAAAGATCTGTATGTCTAATGCTGTGTGCGAAATAGACGCACAGGATCGGCTTCGAAGTGATTTCGTTTGATAATAGCAAAGATATAGAAGTTTCTCCGATAACTCATTATACACGTGTGATGTCAAAGTGTTTAATTTGCATATCAAAGAAACTGAAATATCTCAACAACGAAGCACGGAAACGAAGATCTGCAAAAGATGTTACGTTGTAGTTTTAAGAGTTCTTTCTTTGAAGACAATAATAATTTTCGCTTCATAGGCACTTTAAACAAGCTAGGACGACGACGGCAATTAAGAGAAACCCCGGATCAGGACATCGTATATTGTATGCTTTATGTATTTTGTAAGATCTTTAAAAAGCAGCCATAGCTTCGACAACATGACGTACAATAGATTAACGCCTAAGTAAACTAACAGCTTTTGCCGTTCCTTGCCACAACGTTGCCTTGAAAACGTGAAAACGCTTCAATTGATGTCGTATGTGCAACGAGGACGGTGTTGGGATTATTCTTGTGACTGTAAATTATTCAACGCTTCGTTTTGGTTGAAAAATACTATTGTACTTGGATCGTCGTCGTGACGTTCGCATTGTGCTTGCTTAAAGTGCCCATGAAGCGAAAATTATTATTGTCTCAAATGAAAAAACTTTTAAAACTATAACGTAACATCTTTTGCAGATCTTCGTTTCCGTGCTTCGTTGTTGAGATATTTCAGTTTCTTTGATAATGAGTTATCGGAGAAAGCTCTATATCTTTGCTATTATCAAACGAAATCACTTCGAAGTCGATCCTTTGCGTCTATTTCGCATACAGCATTAGACATACAGATTTTGAATTGATTTCGTTTGATAACAGCAAAGATACCAAACCTTCTCTGATAACTCATTTATACACGTGTGACGTCAGAGTGTTTAATAGGCGAATTTCAGGGTATTGCGCGCGCATCGTTTTGCAAAGAAATTGGCGGGCTCTTGGCGGGCTCTCCACAAAGTAAGTAATGGCAAACAGACTTGCTAGCGAGCCAACAACAGCAGAATAATAGTGTTAAACATCCAGAAACTGCATCTATACTTTGTTTATTTTAAACAGTATGTTTACTTTGAGTGGAGTTGGCCAGTTTTTTTGAAAAGTGATGCGTGCGCAACACCCTGAAACTCACCTATTTGCATACCAAAAAAATGAAATATCTCAACGAGGCACGGAAACGAAGATCTGCAAAAGATCGGTTACTTTGTCGTTTTGGGAGTTATTTCATTTAAGACAATAATAATTTTCGCTTCATAGGCACTTTAAGGGGGCGATTATCAACCATGATCACTTGAAAATCTACATTGGTTGGTGTTATGGGACAAACACAACCACATGCTTCCTTCAATTAATTTTTGGTTTGATAAAAGCAGCGATATATATAACTTTCTCCAATAAGTCGTGCACATGTGGCGCCAAGCTAGATGTTTCATTTGCATATCAAACAATCTAAAATCTAATTCAACTACGAAGGAAAGAAACGAAAAACTGCAAAAGATGTTACTTTGTCATTTTAAGTATTCTTTCAAATAAGACAGACTTGAATTTCGCTTCATAGCACTTTACATGTTATAAAAGTATAGTGTACAAATATAAATAGTGTTGAACTACTGCCGAAATTATTGAGCGTATCAGACGAACAGGGACCAGAACGATTTTTGTATTCGGGGGGGGGGGGGGCTGTTCTCAAAAGGGACTCTTCTACGGGGGTCCGGTGGCATGCCTCTCCTGAAATTTTTGAAATCTACAGTCTCGGAAATGCCATTTCCTGCATTTTGGGGGAAGAATGTACAGAATTCTGAAGGTCAGAAAACTCTCAAAAGACAACACGTTGTTTGTTTGTTTGTTTGTTTGTTTGTTTGTTTGTTTGTTTGTTTGTTTGTTTGTTTGTTTGTTTGTTTGTTTGTTTGTTGCCATTAATAGATTAAGATTTATATATGAGCAAACCAGGACAAACGCCCAACACAACATATTGTCAACAGAAACAGTACTCATTTCTGGTATGATCCCTTGCTTTGTATTGTTGATATAATGTTCAAGTGCAGACCGCTGCGCGTGCTAGAGTGACTGATTGAACAATTTTTCTGTCTATTGCAATAAAATACTTTTTGGATGCACAATATTAATTTACTGAGAAAAATTATTGGGGGACTAAAGCCCCAGCCCCCCGGTTCCGCGGTCCCTGACGAAGGGTCTTCGCTCAAAACGTTAGAAACTACGTTCAGTAACTTCGGCAATATACTCAAATCTTACTATATTTCGATTTGTACTTTAAATGTTAGACATTTACCATTGAAAAACGTAGTCGTAAAACGATATTTAAAGATAATGTCTAATGTCTTTTAAACAGTATTTGGAATAATGCAAACCAAAAAATGCTTGTATGCATCTTTTCTAGAGAAAACCTCGTTATTTAACAGTGTACTGTGTTTTTAAAAATAAACAGTCTTTTATCTACGTTGAAATATCACTGATATGAAGTATAGAAAATTATATGTACATCATTACACTACGCAGTGATGTATTATAAAAACAAAAATCTTAACTCTAATTGCCCAATCTCGTTCCCAGAGCCCACGTTCCCACCCGGGAAACGAGAGACTCCGGGATAATCCGTTTCACGTCGATATTTCATTGGCTGATGAACACAGTGAACTCTATATAACTCTTCTTCCGGATAACAAGAATCCTGTGATGGCGTGAACGGATTATCCCAAGCCTCTCGTTTAGCTAATATTCAGCCTAGTCCCCAGGCTCTCTATCTTCGCTGTTTTAATACATCTTGAGCGGCGACGTCAAACCTAGCCACGCACTGCTGTAGGACAAAATTTCACCTCGGGGAACGGGGGGTAGATTTGACTTGTTGCAAATCAGTGTGATAACATCATTTGAGGGGGGTCCAGGAAATTTTGGATTTCTGAGACTTCTGAAATGGTATTTCCCGCATTTTGGAGAGAAGGATTTCCCAAAATATAAATTAAGATCTAAATAGGGAGTGTTTAGTGATGATTATTCCCGAAATTATGTGGGGCTAGGTCATGACAATTCTGTAACAGATTGAGTGTTCTTTTACCCCCTCGATCGTTTGCATGCCCTGTTATCCCTACGAGCGTGGAAGAAACTCTGGCTACAAATTTAATTACTTCTTCCCGTAAGGGGCTTTTCAAGAGCAATTTACATACTAAATTTCAAGTGGCAGAGTCGAACTGTTGAAGTGGTAGTTAAAATGGAGCGGCCGATCTTTTGGCGGGCCGAGGGCGAGCCATACATGGATCGCGAATCTCGACTGCGCATCAGAATGACGCGTTCTGAGTCGGGATAAAATTTCAATTTATAACTGTAGGCTAAGGAATTCAGTACAATGAGTTCAGAAATGTAAATGAAAATGCAAATGAAAACTGCAGCTTTAGCCTGATGTTATCCCCGAGCAGGGCGTAGGGCCGAAGGCCCGGAGCCCGGTGAGGGTGCTAATCTCGACATGCGTGGAGTCCACTTTACACGCGTGTTGAAATGCGAATCAGTTTGAGCGATCTGAATATTTGTATATATATATATATATATATATATATATATATATATATATATATATATATATGTGTGTGTGTGTGTGTGTGTGTGGACGGACCACGCGCGGTGAAGATTGTGGGGCACTGGAAACAATATAGTTCTTGACAAAAAAGATTTGAAAAAGATTTGATATTATTCTTGACAAAATGACTTGAGAAAGGAGTTTTTGGGATACGTATCCTTTTCAACAGAACAGAAACAAATCAACGTTTACGTATGTGAAGTCTTCAGACCTGACTAAAAGGAAACCCGTCAAACCAAAACTCGAAAGAAACGAAGACAAAGGCCGAAAAGTTTATAAAGCTACAGTAAAAATATAGAGCAGTCGCTCTCAGTCACGAACACTTTAATAGTAGCAAAACTGTTGAGTTTCCCTGTTTACATCTATCACTGTTAATTTTTTTTTACATTTTGTGTGTCCTTGAAGTACGTATCATATCCGACATTGCATGTTTTTTCTTGCCAATGCCCCTTACGTTGTATTTTTTACCTGTGGCTGCCATCTTATCTCCTTTTAAATGGCTTTCTTATTGTAAAACTACATATGACTTAGCGGTGGTTTATAATTTAGCATAAAAATGGAGAAGGAACATTTCTTCTTTTGTAAAACGTACAAAGACTACAAATGCTGTTGAACTGAATATTTATTAACATGTATGTGAAAACATTTTCAGCAATTCAGATTTCGAAATGAAAAATTGTTTTTGTTATATTAGTTTAAATAAATTTAAAATGCCATAAATGAATTAATTTGAGTAGTTTTCAAAATGCAAATATTTTTAGATACCAAGCGATGTTCTTTGTAAACATGGGAAGAAAGAAATGTAAAGTATGACCCTAATATTTTAATAAAATTCTGATGCCTGCTTCAGTAGTGTGGTGGCAACCTCGTACCCAGGGCCATTTGTAGGGAACTGGGTCAAGATGGCGGGAACAAATGGCCCTGGTGGAGGCTAGGCTATCTCAGCCTCTGATTGGTCAAGAGCTTATGGCGTAAATCAAACGGTTTGATTTTGTATTTTTTTTAAAAAATTGTATTTTGACCTTGTCGGTTGTTCCTGCACACGGCATGGGAAATTATATTTTAAACCATGCAATAATTAGGTGTAATTAGGTATAATTACTGTGTAAAGAACTGAGTTCTAGTTAATAAAATGCGCAATATACTGCGCATTTTGAGCTAGCCTCCACCAGGGCCATTTGTTCCCGCCATTTTGTTTTTGGCCACCATCTTGGCCCAACCCCCACAAATGGCCCTGGGGACGAGGTTGGTGTGGTGAGTTCAAACCCTGGTGGCAACGTGCAATTTTCTTCATCTCAATATATTTTACGAAATATCATCCTTAAATTTTTCTTTGTTCTTTGTGGCATTTTTCTTCAAAAAAATAGTCTTTTTTTTTATTTCAAATATTCTACCATAATTAAAACTATATTTTCGTCGTTCCGACCATTCGCGAGGATCTGGGTACGAGAATGCATTCCGAAGGAGTAGCTATTTCCAGGCCTCCAATAAAAAAGAGCGCAGGGGGGTGGGGGGGTGGGGGGGTGGGGGGGTGGGGGGTTGCTGTAAAAGCGAGCGAGGGGATGTTGCATTTATGTATTTCTAGTAAAGTTAATTAAGTTTTATCCCGACTCAGAACGCGTCATTCTGATGCGCAGTCGAGATTCGCGATCCATGTATTGGAGATGCCCATAAAGATCGGACGCGAATATTTTAACTTACTTATCAAATTCTAAGTGTACATGATGAATACTTTGTTTAAGAGTTGTAAGAAACGTCAGATAAGATCATTTTAACTCAGAAAAAGAGCCGCTAGTGTCTAATAACTTTGATAAAACATTGATGTTTTATTAATCAATGTTTAACAGTATTTACAAACACCTGATTAAACATTCATTTCTTTTG
Organism: Corallium rubrum; assembly: GCA_964035015.1. Taxonomy (NCBI): domain Eukaryota; kingdom Metazoa; phylum Cnidaria; class Anthozoa; order Scleralcyonacea; family Coralliidae; genus Corallium; species Corallium rubrum. The sequence continues at coordinate 10,459,761 of OZ036004.1, forward strand.
AATTTTCCTTATGAATTATTAATGAATTTGATAAGGCATGTTATAAAAGGCGCAATGAACAGCCGTCATACGACAATTTTAATATGACACACATTGTCAGACCATGAATCACGTACAAAGCTGATTTCTGGTAAAGTGTAGCCATTAGCAATTATTTAGGTAATATTTAGGTAAAAAATAATTGTGGAAAAAAAGTTGGGGGGATGTGTGGGAGTTTATTTAATTTTATTTAATTTTATTAGCTTCGCCATAGACTTGACTAAATACATGTACGGTTTCACAAAATAAGCTAAAACAAGGATCATTCAAACACAAACACAAATTTAAACCTATGGCAGGGTCACCGCAACAGCGTGAAGGCCAATTACTGCGGGCCCAAAAATATAAAGTTAAAGTAAAAAATTCTAATAAAACTTATATACAATATACAACATACATACAATATAGAAATAAATACTAAAAACAGCAAGTAATGCTGTGGGTTAGACTGCGAGAATTATTACAATTTGGACATATAGTTTTCAGAGAACGTGGATCGTCAGGGTTATAAGTATTCACAAGAGCAGTAAAGTAACTGAGCATCAGAGATCTAAATGTTGCCAGTTCTAGTGCATTGAAATTAATATTGGTAAGTTCGTTAATGAGCGTGTTCCATATTCTTGTAGTTCTGTTGAAGTAAGATCTCTGGAAAGTGGTAGTTCTGCATTTACGAATGATGAAGTGGACAGAGTTAGAGTTAGAATTTGTCAAGTAGGTTTTGAACAGCGGACCACAGAGGGGATTACAGTAGGATTCAGATTTACTAAGCCTTTGGTTGCTTTGAAAAAAAAACCATGTCCAAATATTCGTGCTAATAACATAATGCGGGTAGAAGATCAAGGTTAATAGGTCGTTCTTCATAGGACTGGTCACAAGAAAAAGGTAAGTTCAGTATATATTTCGATGCCCGTTTCTGTATTCTTTCAATTTGCCTAATAAAGTCTTTGGAGGTAAATGGTCCGTCCCACTTGCATGGGTGATGCGGATATGCCTTGTATTCCTTCTGATATAGCCCAGCGTTCGGTTGGCTTTGGAGCATTATTCCGAAACTTGCTTGGACCAAGACAAGTTGCTTGTGATCCAAACCCCAAGCCAGTGTTTCCGCTTTGCAGGAAATTTCCTGATTGCAGGAAATTTCATTGTAAAAAGGAATTTTTCAGGATGAAGGAAAATTGAAGGAAATCCAAGGAAACTCAGGAAATTTCAGCAAAAGTAAAAAAAATTATAAAAAGTATTTTTGTTAATAATTTGTTGCAGTATTTTGGAGTTTTGCTTCTATGCCCAGGCCCCAAGTTAACCAACTTGGAATATTTAGTGAGAAATGAATATTATTATATCGTTACCATGCCAATGAGCATCACAACACGTGACGTGTAAATTCATGTGTACGCGCACGTGCAAGACGGCCCAGCGGGACTACCATTTAAGATTTATTTTAAGATTTTTGAATGTTTAACTTGTACTTTATTGTTTTTGAATTGGTTAAGCAAATAAAAGATAGGCGCTAAGCGTATCTGCAGGGACCGCGGAAGCGGGGGAGGGGGGGGTTTGGGCTGGGGGATGGAAAAAAAGGTGAAAGATATGATGCAACTTCCCATTGCGCGCTACCGTACGTCAATGGCACTTGACGTCACATTCATCCTGGAATTACGTCGCAAGTGAAGTGCTGCCTCAAATGGGACAAAAATCTTTAGCCTTCTCCACAGGCAACTATATGCAGTCTGTGCAGTGTTTCCACAATGCAATATCCAAATTTCCTGCTCCGGTCTTAAAATTTCCTGAAATTTCCTGTAAATGAGATGTTATTTCCTTGAAATTTCCTAATTAATAGAAGGCAATTTTTTACGGTATTGCCGTGTTTAGGCTAACTCCGTTGGCTTGAAGTTATTACACACAGACAGCCAGAATTGCATCCTGGGCAGGCACGTAGCCAGGATTTTGAAAGGAGTGGAGCCAAAATCAAAATACATTTTTAGGGAGGTCCGGGGGCATGCTCCCCCGGGAAATTTTGAAATCGAGAGTCGCTGAAATGCCATTTCCTGGCATTTGGAGGAAGATTTTACAGATTCTAAAGGCTAAAAAACGTCATATAAAATACTCAAAACACGCAAACGTCATATAGATACTCAAAATGCATACACTCAGTAGATTGAATACACTGTTTACAGTTTATTTCCTGACATAATTCATATTGCATCAGTTTTGTAGTTGCATGTCTGTTGTTTTATATCAAAAGGGGGGGGGGGGGGGGGCCGCGGCTCCCCCGGCTTCCCCGGCTCCCCCTCTGGCTACGTCCCTGATCCTGGGAAGGTATTGCTGCTAGGCTCAGGCCCCGGGATCGCGTATAGCCATATCGTATCACATTTCTTCAAATTTTCTGATTTTTATTTTTCCAGATCAGGGACCGCGGAGCGATTTTTGTATTGGGGGGGGGGGGGGCTAGGCACTCCCCCACGGCGGCATAAAAGAGGGGATAAAAAAGCGAGCGCTTATTAAAGATGCTTGAAAATTTTAGGGGCGTACGCGGGCATGCTCCCCCGTGAAATTTTGAAATCTAGAGTCTCTGAAATGCCATTTCCTGCATTTTGGGGGGAAGAATTTACAGAATTCTGAAAGCCAGAAAACTCTCAAAAAACCATGCTGACCATGCTTAGTTTGTTTGTTTGTTTGTTTGTTTGTTTGTTTGTTTGTTTGTTTGTTTGTTTGTTTGTTTGTTTGTTTGTTTGTTTGTTTGTTTGTTTGTTTGTTTGTTTGTTTGTTTGTTTGTTTGTTTGTTTGTATGTATGTTTACATTAATAGACTAATATTTCTATATTAGAAACACAAGAACAAAAGGTCAACACAACAAATTGTCAACAGTAACAAATTCTAAACAATCCGAAATTCTGCTGATGCAACTCGTAGGGCTGAAATTCGGGGTATGGCTGCGACCAGAAAATTGAATCCGCGGTCCCTGCAGATACGCTTAGCGCCTATCTTTTATTTGCTTAACCAATTCAAAAACAATAAAGTACAAGTTAAACATTCAAAAATCTTAAAATAAATCTTAAATGGTAGTCCCGCTGGGCCGTCTTGCACGTACGCGTACACATGAATTTACACGTCACGTGTTGTGATGCTCATTGGCATGGTAACAATATAATAATATTCATTTCTCACTGAATATTCCAAGTTGGTTAACTTGGGGCCTGGGCATAGAAGCAAAACTCCAAAATACTGCAACAAATTATTAACAAAAATACTTTTTATATTTTTTTTTACTTTTGCTGAAATTCCTTGGAATTTTACAATGAAATTTCCAACCTCGTACCCAGGGTCTTATCTCCGCTCCCCCGCCCCCGCCCACCGCTGCGAAAAGACCCTGGTCTGGGCTGGTCACGTGTCACGCAGACTTACTGGGAGTGGGCTAGTAGGATTTGTACTTTTGTAGGAACTATAAAGAAGACCGCGGAATAATCACACAGAGACAATGTTTGAAATGTTAATTTCTTTTATTGGTTGATTTATATATAGCACCTTCCAATGTGTTATTTGAAGTTTGCTTCACCAAACCGTCTTGGTTTTAAAACCGTTTTCAAAGAACAATGTTTGTTGCGCCGCACTTGAATTGATTGTTTGCATTCTAGATCTGTTGTAGTTGCAGAAATTAACTACCAGACGAAATTACACCTAAATAACAATGAGAGTATTGGTAAATTACGAACACATTAGGTATTATAAGGAATAGAAGAATGTGTTAAAGTGACTAGAGCAAAGTTTCAATCGTAATGTACTGACACCTTGGGCTTTGATGTATATTTATGAAGTAAACAGTATACTAAATATTGTTCGATACTCAGTAGTTATGTGATTGCTATATTATTCAACATTTAATGATTTTTGATAACATGTTGAGCACTTTTTTATTATCCTGACTGCTTTATGCACTCACGGCGCAATTATATCTATTCTTAAAACAACAAGTGTATAAAAGAACAACGCAATATCAACAACGTTCAACAATTAACAATAGGTTCATTAGTGAGTAACTTCGATTCATATTAAAAACCTTGTTGCTTTTTTAGTCAAAGGGGAATTGATATAGACTAGTGATATTAATATGTTATTAAAAGGTCAGTGTTTTCTTGATCAGGATGATGGCATCACTTCCCAAACAGGAATCGATTTTCAGCTCTGATCATGATTGCATGCGGTATTATTATTTGCTTCCGCTGCATTCACATGACTGTTGCGTTACAAATTTAAACCACTTTTAAAACAATAATAAAATATGTCACTAACCTTAGCTTTTGTTGAAAGCTATAGGTCGAGTTTTGGCGATCTTGGCGATGTTAAATCACAAGGACTTTCAGATTTCCATATATTTATTCACAATAATGATGACATTCCAAATCCTCTCTTTTGGCAAACGGCAGGCGACAGGCGTAACAGCTTGGCGTCGTAACTGATGAAGTAAACATTCATTTCGAGGAAGAGAATCCCCTCAAATTCGCTGTTCGTCGGAAGTTAGGAAAGATATAGGAAAAATATCCACAAATATCACTGACAACTTTTCAGTAAAATGTTGCCGCACTGTTGCGAAGCGCCTTGTCGTTTCTTGGCCTTACCGAACAGCGAAGTGTCTGAGGGTCTTTAACCAAATGTTTTGCCAATGTTTTCCCGTCGGTATATTATATTATCGTCGGCATATATCGGTGTTTATTTTAAGATACTCTTGCGACTTGCCTCCACCAGTCTCGATAGTCTCCGTACAATGATGACAAATCCTAAGTTCTCTAACCCCTCCCTAACGACAAAGCTGAAAAATCTCCCAGAATATGGGAGACACGTGACCAGCCCAGACCAGGGTCTTTTCGCAGCGGTGGGCGGGGGCGGGGGAGCGGAGATAAGACCCTGGGTACGAGGTTGTGAAATTTCCTGCAATCAGGAAATTTCCTGCGAAGGAAATGACGTCACCGCGAGCAAACACGCGGGTCCAAAAACCGAAAGAAGTCGCAAAACACTGACCACATAGAGTACAAATATCTTTTATATGATCGATCATGCTGGTAGGAAAGGAGAGAGAGAAATGACGTCTTCACGACAATGGTTATGGCCCAGGCTTACATTATGGAAACGAACAGACCTCGACGAGAAGTGCTGACGAAATTTTTGCTCTCTGGAGCTTCGACCATAACAGCTGTATGCGGTGAGTAGACAAACACGAGTCTTGATATATAACTTACTATAAGTTACTTATATATTTACACTGTCTATTCAAGTCACGATGTCGTTCTGCTAGACGTACAGATAAAGCATTAACTACAAATGGCCGTAACCTTCCTATTTAGGCTTTTAATAGACTTATTAACGACCATAACGTGAACTGAGAGCATTATAAACAGACTTTAATATACTGTAAATATGCTTCACTTACCGACATATTGGTTCCAGTTGTTGACATCTGAATGATTTCTGCATTAGACTCGTGACGATTTAAAGGTCTGTATTTCTTGGAAGTTGGTGTTGTGGTCTAAATCGAGTTGTCCTTTCTGTAAATATGAAGGTTCTCGACCCAAACAGTCTGTACGTGTCAGGCATCTTTTGCAAGGCTACTCTGGCGTGAAATGAATGAAAAGGGAGTTCAAATTCCATGTGTAGCGGTATTCTATAAAAGATTCACTGAGCATCAATTTTGAAATTTGCTGGCGCAGGTTATCGTAGTAGTTTAATGTACTGCTTTATTAATAGACAGTTATGAAGTGCTCACCTATATACTCAACTAGCAAGGAAATCGTGTATAATAATTACAATTTCACAATTGTTAATTAACATATTCAATCACACAACCAGGAAATTTGAGTGACTTTTGAATACCAGGCCAAATTTCATTAAACAAATTTCTGTTAGAATGGTGATCTACCAACTACGAGTCAACATACAATACTAGCTATGTGGCAACTGGCTGTGTGACTACATGTATATGACTACACAGCCAGATAGCCAGTAGCTATGTGGCTATATGGCTACTAGTTATGGGGCTATGTAGCTACTGGCTATGTGACTACTGGCTACATGGTTATGTGGCTACATGTAGCTACTACCGTATTTTCTGGGTGATAACCCGCACGGCGTATAACCCACACAGCAACAAAAACGTCACTTTTGGAAAAATAAAACAGTGTATAATTTACCCACACCATCGGATAACCTGCAGCTGCTAATAATAGGTTTGAGCAAGGGAGCATGCCAGACTGACTTGGTTTCTTCTTTGTTCGGTGCGAGGTTCAGTGTTCCTTCATTTATACTCAGCCATTTTGAATAATGTGGTATATATCATTAGCGTATCGCAGGCACAGGCTACGGGGGCCGAAGGAAACCTGAGCATGTTCCAAATCAGTAAATATACTGCATTATTTAAAATGGCTGAATATAAATGAAGGAACGCCGAACAAAGAAGAAGAAATACAGGTCAGTCTGCTGTGCTCCCTTGGTTTGGGACCACAAAATTTTAAAAAAGTACAGTACCAGTAGTTGAAAGATGAAAGTAGAATCCTTGGTCTCTGGTCTTTGTGATGGCGTCGTCTTAAGAATTCAACAGATTACCTGCACCTATTACCCACACTAATTATGTTTCCTAGCAAAACTAAGAGATAACTTGTGGATTATTGCCCAGAAAATACGGTAGCTACGTGGCTACTGGCTATGTGGCTATTGGGCCACTGGCCACATGATTAAGTGTAAAAATTGCATTTCTCATTTCTCTAATTGCATTTAGTAACCAACCCCATTGATGTCACCAAGGTGAGGCTTCAACTGGACAATGAACTGGTCACTACAAAATATGGTTACACTGGTGCAAGCCGATATTACAATGGGTTCTTTCAAGGAGGTTTCCGAATATACAAAGAAGAAGGCATCAGGGGACTTTATAAAGGGTGAGTGACTGCCTAGGATTAAATACATTACTGCTTAGGCTAAGTGAGTTTGGTCTGTCCTAAGCTAAGGTCTTACTGTACCATATTTTTTGGTTAGAATTGGTGCATCGCTATTGAGAGAGGCATCGTACAGCACCATACGACTAGGTGCGTATGAACCGTTCAAGGAGCTTCTTGGTGCTCACAATCCAGCAAAGACACCACTATGGAAGAAGATTGCTGCAGGTGCCTCCTCGGGGGCCATTGGGAGTGCCATAGCCAGCCCTACAGATCTGGTTAAAATAAGATTACAAGCTGAAGGAAATCTAAAACCAGGTACAGTCACTCAAATAATATCCTTGTAATTATTTGATAAAATACTCAGTTTCCTTAGTCAACCTGTATATACTTGGGTCAAATCCTAAGTCCTCAGATGGACAAATCACAATGAACCTGGAATCTGGAAAAGAACCCAAAATAACCTTTGGCCTGCAGGGTTGGTGTTGAAATGGGAGGCTCAGCACCAGAGAATAGGAAATAAATACCTCCCTCCCATTTTCTCCTAGGCTGCAGAACCTGCCCTGTTCTGGTGTGGGACTAGTTCTCTGTTTGGGGACTCAGGATTTTTCCTAAGTACATGTATATACTTAAAGTTTGAGTAGCAAACTGAAAATTTTACTTTTCCCAAGCTGCAAACTACTGAACTATCCATATGTTGTTCTGATTAACACTGTACTCCATTAATTGATATTTCTGAATCTGAATTTATTAAGTCGGTAAACTCATACAAGATCACACCAACTATTAAATTTACAAAATACAAATATTAAAATAGATAAAAGTGATGATACTAATGTTAAAATTCTAAAATGGAACTAATTACTAAAAATAGCTATCTAATTTCACTTTAAATTCGTTAATGAATTTGCTAAGACAATGTCATGTGGCAGGTTGTTCCAGTCCTTAATCGTTCTAGGAAAATAAGAATATTTAAAAACATCTTTTTTTCCCTTTGGAATCTGGTATTTTAAGGGATGACTACCACGTGTTCTGGATTCTGTGTGTGGTATAAGGTACCCTTCGGCATTAAAATCGATAAGATTGTAACTAATCTGGTACATCATTGTCAACCTAGCTTTCATCCGTCTTTGTTGTAGTGTTTCCCAACCAAGTTTATCCAACATCTCCGTTACGCTAGCTACTGTAATGGGACATAGTTCTGCAAACAGAATCTCGCTCCCTTTCTCTGAACCTTTTCTAGCGTCATTATGTCTTTCTTGTGATGTGGATCCCATGCTGCACAAGCATATTTCAGTTTAGGTCGTATAATCGTAGTATATTTTAGTGGCAATATTTGCTAATACCGTTACCAATACTGTTATTGCCATAAAAAAGTGTACAAAGAATACCTAATACATAAATGAAACTCCGTATAAAAGGATCAGAAAAATTACCTTCCAATTCTAAGAATTTCCATACAAGTTCCTTTTCCAAGAATTATAGCTTCCGTTCAAGTTTAGTTTCCAAGAATGAGAACTTCCGTACAAGCTCAGTTTGTAATAGTGAGAACTTCCACACAATTGTAGTTTTTAAGAATGAGAATTTCCGTTCAAGTTTAGTTTTCAAGAATGAGAATTTCCATTCCAGTTTAGTTTCAAAGATGGGAATTTCTGTACAAGTTCAGTTCATAAAATTATTGGTTGAAAAATCTGTTACAAAGTGCCTAATTGGGTGTACAAGCTTTGAAATTGAAAGTGACCCATATTTATAATTTTGTTACTTGCTTCTGCGTTATTTAAGAAAAACAGCTGATTTCAGTTGTAATTTCAACCGAATTATCACTATTCCCCGCCCTAATTAATCTCCCCAAACTAAACTAAACTAATTATATTTATTGAACTAAAAGTAGCGTGCTGCGTAGGCAGTGTTGAAACAACAATCGAAATATAGTAAGGTTAGATATACTGCCGAACGTAGGAGTCTAACGTTTCGATCTTAAGCCCCGGTCAAACGAGGATGAGAGTCGATGAGAGTTGCAACTCTCGGTCGCGTTTGACCACCAACTCTCATCGACTCTCATGCACTCTTATCAACTCTCATCAACTTTGAGCTGGTTCAAATTTTAATGAGAGTTGATGAGAGTTTTTGCTCGTTTGACCGGTCATGAGAGTTGGCATATGAGAGTTGATGAGAGTTTAGCGGCTAGCGGTTTGCACTTTGTAAGAACAGGCTCAACAAAAATCTGTCTATTTATTTGTCCAGTACGAGATTGTAAAAATACGAACTTTGTTTACCTCGAAATTCGTTCCTAGTCTCCCTGCTACGCGCGGTAAATCCTACAACTCTCGTCAACTCTCATGGTCAACTCTCATCCTCGTTTGACCGGGGCATGAGAGTTGAGAAAACTCTCAGACAAACTCTCGCTTGCCAACTCTCATCAACTCTCATCCTCGTTTGACTGGGGCTTTAGACTCCTAACATTCTCTGTTTCGGCAGTATATAACCTTATTATATTTCGATAAATATATTTATACTGGATAGCTCTATCAGTTATATCTAAACTGCTATCCTCAGAGGAAACCGGAGTACCTGGGGAAACCTGTGGTGTTTGGTAGAGTCAAACTCGAAGCACTCTTCTCACATGCGGCCAAGGTGAAATTTTCAATCACATAACTGCTGAGAGCAGGAATTGAACCCGTGCCGGTTGCCTCGCAACCACTTTTAGTTTCGCGTCACTCGTTCCCGCAGTGCATATTATACACTGTTTCAAAAACTCATTAATAATTCATGAGGAAAATTCAAAAGAAATTAAAGTTTAATCAGTGTCTTTATATGTGATAAAGATACCTCCTGATTTACATAAACTTTAGCTTTGATTTTCTCGGCTTAGACAAGGTTATTTTTCAAACTTACTACGCCAATGAACTTACCAAGTGGTTCGTTTTTGAAGCCGTTCAATAAACTCGCAGTTCGTGTTTTATCAGATATAAAAACACTCGGCTTCGCCTCGTGTCTTTATATCTGATAAAACACTCCTGCTCGTTTATTAAACGGTACTTATTATATGGCACAAGTTACTTCCGTTGAAATCGTGTGTTCTCATTGGCTGAGACATGTCACGTGCCGGTCGATTATTTTCCGTAATCGAGCGGTCGATTATGGATATTGTCAGCCATGTCGTTTGCAACTAAACAACGAAAGAAAACCGCAAGAATTTTGTGAATTCAACAACCTGAGGACTAAATTATGTATGATTGGGACGAGAGCAATCTGGAAGCGAGTTTAGGAGTTCGAAAGCGATGACAACAAAAGCAACAACATTGAAAACGATGAGTTTATGTCACACGCTCGAGGTCACACTAAACTGACTAAAGTACGTATCATGACAAGGTATAAATGTAAGGTTTGTTGTTTCAAAATGCCATATAATAAACTTTTTATTAACCTCGCTTGCTCGGTCTTTACAGAGAAATATCAGACCTTGGTCTTTGTGTACAAACCTCGCCCTACGGGCTCGGTCTGTACCAAAAAGACCTCGCGTTCGGTTAATAAGAAGTTAATAATCACATATGTTTTGTGTTAATACTTGTAGGCCAAAAGCCTCGCTACCAAGGAACATTCGCCGCCTTCCGAACGATAGCAACGAACGAAGGAATACACGGCTTATGGCGTGGAGTTGGTCCGACCGTGAAACGCGCAGCCATTGTGACGGGCACTCAGATTCCTTCATACGACCACTTCAAGCACAGTCTAATAAATTATGGCCTAATGTCCGAGGGATTCCGACTGCACATGGTCTCATCCATGGGCGCTGGGTTAGCCGTCGCCTTGGTGAGCTCGCCCATTGATGTCGTCAAGACGCGGATCATGAATCAGAAAGTTATTGGTAGAAATGGGACCCTGTACAGTGGGGCTGTCGAATGTTTGCTTAAAACCTTAAGAACAGAGGGCATCTTGGGGCTCTACAAGGGTTTTCTGCCAAACTGGCTAAGAGCAGGACCTCAGACGATGATCACGTTTTGTATATTCGAACAACTGAGGAAGGTGTTCGAAATTGCACCTGTTTAAAAATGACACCAGGAGCGTCGAATATTGCTAAAAGCCCTGAAATTCAGCTGTTGCCATTTTCCCAAGATGCAGTGCGAATGTTAGAGAGATCGTTTGCACATGACGTCGCGTCCACCATCTTGGATGATTTTTCAGTTGCTGAACACTGACCTACATATAACTGGACAGCGGATCTTGTCCAAAAAATGACCAAATAAAGATGGCAGAAATACGCGGCCGATCCGAACGTTGCACCTAATAAACTACTAGACATTATATACACATTGTATCCAGTAAGTTACTGGAAATTGTTTAATAAAGAGGTTATTAATGAATCCCCCCCCCCCGAACCCCATAACCCTAACCCTCAAAAATGTGCATTTCCCAGGGGTAACCCTAACTTGAAAAGTGTCGGGAGGGGGGGGGGGGGGGGTTCTAATTTATGGTCAACAGTTCTTGGCAAAGATTGTGGGATGCGCAGTGAGTTTTAATCCGTTAATTGGCGCATCTTACAATTAAACAATTTCCAGTAACTTACTGGATACAATCAATGTGTATATAATGTCTAGTAGTTTATTAGATACAACGTGCGGATCGGGTGCAGCACGAGTCCTTTCTCTCTGGTAGCAACCGCTGACCCTACTCTGCTTTATATTTGTACCTGACCGTGGGCTCAGCCGCGCCCACAGTCCGTTCAATTTATTTAGAAAAAGGTCAGCTGAGCGGTTACTAATATGGGAGAAAGGACCCATGAATAGGCCATTTGCACGATGACATGAGATGGTGTTGGGTGACTACAACTACCAGAATGCTTTGCCAGTATTCTAGGGTTTTGGGTAAAAGGGATGACTCAAAAGAACCCGTCCAGTCCTTTTCCAGCTTTTCCAAAATATGTCGTCGAATATATTTTTTTTCCGAATTTGTCGTCGAGTTTCAGTGAGTCTCGCGATTTTTGCAATCTTTTCGACACCCTAACCACAACTTAAAAAACTCATTAATAATTCGTGAGGAAAACACAAAGAAAAATCATGGTTTTATGTGATAAAACATTCTCCTGATTTACATACACTTTAGCTTTGATTTTCTCGCCTTAGACAACGTTATTTTTCAAAATTACTACGCCAACGAACTTACCAAATGGTGATCGTTTTTAAAGCCATTCAAAACACTCGCAGAACGTGTTTTATCAGATTTAAAACACTCGGCTGTCGCCTCGTGTTTTATATCTAATAAAACACTCCTGCTCGTGTTTTAAATACTACCATTTGCATTAAAGCGTTTAGTGTTTAGTGAATAACTAGTTGTTTTCGAGTTTTGAAACAAACGTTGTCCAATGACAACTATACGTTTGACAAATCAAATCAATGACGAATAGAGGGGGTGTAACTTTTCGTTGTTATTGTTTCCGTTTCAAGTTTCAACGGGTGTTGATATTTTCTCACAGGCCACGGCAAACATAGAATACAAAATAAATGCGTTCGGCAGCCGTCATATCGAAGTGAACTACCCACTGACGTGGAACTACCCGTATCAGGCGACCTACGTTTGGTGATCATTCCAATTCTCACAATTGAGCCAAAGAAAAGTATATTCCAAGCAAACGCTGCGGTCTGAAACGAACGATGACAAGTCTTGACAACGAAAAGTTACCCCCAATTCGTTATTGATTTGATCTTTCAAACGTTTTGTTATCATTGGACAACGTTTGTTTCAAAACTCGAAAACAACCAGTTATTCGCTAAACACTAAATACTTAGTATTACATAAACCCTCATCAGAAATCTGGTTTAATGCACCCTTTAAATACAGCTTTTTGGAAAAACATTTGACGACATATTTTGGGAAAGCCGCGAACGGACTGGACATGTCCTTTGAGTCATCCCTTTTAGCCGAAACCCTAGAATACTGGCAAAGCATTCTGGTAGTTGTAGTCACGCAACGCCATCTCACGCCATCGTGCAAATGGCTTATTGCCACCTTGAATGGTCACTCTGTCGGTCATTGATATAGTGGTTGTGCACTCGCATGGGCAAAAATCGCTGCCGACTACATTCTATTTCAGCGGGCTACTTTGTGAGCCGTTTGTCCAGGGGTAATTTACGCACACTCACAACAAGGTACGGTCTTCACAAACAGGGGAATAGCATACAGAGAGCGTAACGCGAAATTAACAAATTCTGTAGAAACATTAAAGGTGATGTACAGTCCGTTCTGGGCATGTACGAAACTAATGTTTACATCTTTATTTACAAAAAATATACTGATACCGTATTCAAGATTGTAAGCTTTTCTTGCTTCCTCTTCATTACTTGTACCCAAAACAAAACATTTTCAGAAGAAATCCGAAGAGATATCCTCGCCGAATCACTTGGTTTTCTGCCATGTTGCTCCTAACGGTTTACATTGAGCTGAGTACTTCATGTAATTATCTACGAATGTCATGTTTTGGGGACTCCATGGCGGACATGCGCAGAACGGACTGTACATCACCTTTAAAAATCGCACAAAAATGGAATATATGTGTTTTCTCAAATTCTGTAACTTATTTGTGTAATTTTCTTCAGAAATTATTTATGTTCGAATGCGGCCCAGGAAGTTTGTTGGGTAACGCTCAAATATTTGTGTTTTGATGTATTTAGTTGCATTCTTTAATGAGCTTTTTTCATTAAATGTATGTATGCTCTCGACAGCAAAAATACCTGAATGTTCGAGTTCAGCCTTCAGTTATCACATAACCTCGTACACAGAGCCTGCAGTCCTTTTGTCCAGCGACAAGGAACCATCGGCTCTGGCCGGAACCAGAATGTAAATAAAATATATATTTAAAACTAGCATTCTAAATAGTTTTTACAAGCATAAATAGTAATAGTATGAAAACTAAAATAAGGTAATAAAACTATTAAAAACAAACGAAAACTTACGACTATGTAGCCCGCGGCATGTTGTTTTGGAACAACCTGACAGCCATTTGGCGCACGATCGGAAATCGCATAGAAAATTGGCCACTTTCATGGGGCAGTTCGCAGTCCACGTGCGTGCTGGCTCAAGTGAGGTGTCGACCGTGTATTGATGACGTTTACATGCGAGATATTCGTTCTACGCATGCGTAGCTAATTCGGGTCAGCCCGTATTTCGCGAGCCTCGACAGCCGCCATTTCCGATCGTGACGATTAAACAATAAGTATATTAGTAGCCTGCGTGCAGGCTCTCTGGTGAAGTCAGGGAGAGCAGGCTTTTCGTATACTATACTATAGTATCAAATATATACGTCACATGTCTCCTAATTTTACAAATGCGCGTTGTGTATGTATGTAAGGTACCCTGCGAGTCAGAGCCCCTTTCATACCTACGCAAGCTTCGGGGGAAAGTGGGTTCTGCCAACAAACTCGATATTTCTTTTTGAGCATGCGTGAATGATTGCCAAGATACTATTTTGGGCCCAGGCTCTAACGCGTCACTTCCTATTTTCCTGCTTACGCGTGTTCGTAAACTAGAACTTGTTTGACCGGTTTAAAACCTGACTGACTCGCCCCAAACTTGGGGCGAAGATCGAGTTTGTTGGTAAAGCCCACTTTCTCCCGAAGCTTGCGTAGGTCGGGAAGGGGCTCTGACTCGCAGGGTAGTATGTAGGTATGTTTGCATATATGTATGTGAGTAGTATAGGGAAGGGGGTTACTGCCATTTGCAAGCCACCGTCAGGCTTTTTTTTTTCATGTTTGTTTACGTTTGAAAGTTGCAAGTTTCATCAGAAAACGTTGAACATTTCAAAACCAATCAATCAACTTACGGCGTCATTTTGACAGGTTTCTTTGAAATCACGTTGAAAGTTGATTGGTTTGTTTTTAAATGTTCAACGTTTTCTGGTGAAACTTGCAGCTTTCAAACGTAAACACACATGAAAAAAATCGCAAGCGTAACGGTGGTTTGCAAGTGGCAGTATGGTGCGGGTGGATCTTCCAATTGAGACCCTGTGACCCTACTGCAGTATACTACAGTATGATTGGCTGGTATCTCTTGAAAGGGAAACCCCATTCAAGAGATATGGCCTCCGGGCCAAAAGAGGCGTGTCGAAAGATCCACCAGTGCCAGAACATCTCCCCATACTACTCGTGTGTGAAAAAAATATACACATTTGTGCGTGTTAACTTAAAAAGTACTGAGTGTATATCTTGGCAGATAATATATGTTTTCTCTACTGTAAGCACATTACTAATTACAGTCAAACCGGGTGTTCTCTTGCGAGCTAAAATTGCAATGACAAGTTGCCGTGAGCAATCTGAAAACGTTTCGGGAAAATTTATTTCCGAAATTCAACATTCCTTTACGTGAACTATCATTTGCATGGCTGAATTAAAATACTATCTACCCACCAACAGTAATATTTTTTATACTCAAAAGAAAGACGAACCTTTAAAGGAATCTGCTGACGAATCTTCACCAGACGTTTGCAAGTTGCTCAAGCCAAATTGATGCAAAGTGGCATGCAAGAGAACACCCAGTTCGACTGTAACATACTAAACACTTATTTACTTGCGCCGAGGGAAACAGTGTGTGAAACAGAGACTGCCGTTTTTCCCGAGGCGAATCCGAGGGCAAAAACGAGCAGTCGAGACCAGTAAATAAGCGTGTTGTTATATATCAAGTGTCAAATGACAACAAAAATGTTGAGTAAAACCTTCAGACATTGTTTTTAATGAAAGAAAACTGGAGAAAACAAAGAGACTGAACCTGACCATCTACTTCCGGTTTTGATATTTTTCCCTAGGGAAAAATAAATGTAATGATACCCGCTGCCATGGGTTACGCGGGAAACATCACGATTTTCGGACAGCCACGCGAGGACCACTCACCCAATCAGAAAGCCAGAAAAACGGACTTTGATACTTGATATATAACAATGTTAGTTCTCAATCAACTATACAGTAAACACGATCATACACCATCCCATTTCTTCAGAGCATTAGGCCCGACGTCTTCCCATTCTTCACTGGAGATGCACAGATCGTCAAAGGTCCCCAAACTAGCCAGGACCGCCGCTCCAATGAAGGCTGCAAACTGACGGTCAGGAGCCGCGTGCACCTTTTATCAGAAATACGGAGATAATTACGACCCTTCGAAAGGCACTAATTGCCAGACGGCAATTTCACGTGATAAGGTAAAAAATCAATTTCGAATACCAACATCTACCCTATCTAGACTTGGTTTCTTTCGGTGCCTCTGGGGTTGGGGTGTGTGCGGTTAAAACCATTGCATGTATAGCAATGACATTTTTACACGTTAATCGTATGCTATTTCCAAACTATACACCTCTGTTGTCATAGCAACAAATTCTGACGTCATCAGTGACGTGATCAACTACATCGTCAATGATGTCACAGATGACGTCATTGGTGACATCAGCGACGTCATCCGTAACGTCATTGTTCATGTCATCAGCGACAACATGAATGGCGTCATCAGCTACTTTATCACCTACGTCATTATTGACGTCAGTAGTGACGTCATGAGCACTAGAAACTTCGGATTTTGAAAAGGTCAAAAAAATTTCACAATTATTTATATTACTGGATAAGTTATTTCTTTTTACCGAGACGTGCTTATTTTTATTGCTACTAGTTATGAATTGAAAAACCGCAACTTATATAAAGTCAGAATGTTAAAGGGTATTGGCAATAAAAATTAAGTTTATCTCATTTGAAAGAACTCGTCAAATGGTAAAAGAAGACCTTTTACGATTTTTCCGTTTCGGTTTCGGAAATTTTTTTTAACTAAAGACAGCGTGCTGTCCGCCATCTTGGAATTATTTTCGATATGCAAAATTATGCATGTGACGACATAACCAGGGTAAAGTGAAATTTTTATCTTGCCAACCTGATGACATTATGAGCTAGAAACTCGATTTTTTGTTGTGCTATTTCCATTTTAAATTGACCCACAACATTTAAAAAGTCTTCCGTGGAAATTTGGTCACCAAAGGAGTAGTTTTATCAGGTTTACCCTGCTTGTGACGTCACCAATTTCCTAGTTAATTAGACCCAATATTACAACAAGATGGCGGACAGCACGCTGTCTTTGGTCGAAATATTTCCAAAACCAAAACAAATACGGAAAATTTGTAAAAGGTCTTCTTATACCATTTGATGAGTTCTTTCAAATGAGATAAACTTATTTTTTATTGCCAATAGAGGCTTTGCATGCTGACGTGACCAATTTAATTTTTTTTATATCTTGATAAAATCTCTTGAAAACGTTAAAATCTTAAAGAACATAGCAAGATAAACAATTTTATTTATTTTGAATTTTGCATAATTAATTTTTGAATAAATTATGACGTATGCAAATAATTAATTAAGAAAATTTACATAGCTTGTCATTCCCTTTGATTTTGATATAGATTTGTATTAAAACTGTAAAATGGTCTTTTTCTTTATTATCTTTTAGATTAGTTACTAATCAAGACCAATTAAGTAAAAAATCCCAGAGTTTTTTAGATTTTAGTTATGGCGGCCATCTTGAAAGGCAGAAATTGCCTTTCAAGATGGCCGCCATAACTAAAATTTAAAAAACTCCTGGAATTTTTATGTGAATGGTCTTGATTAGTTACTAATCTAAAAGATAATAACGAAAACGACCATTTTTCAGTTTTATTACAAATCTATATCAAAATGAAAGAGAATGACAAGCTATGTAAATTTTCTGACGTAATTATTTGCATACGTCATAATTTATTCAAAAATTAATTATGGAAAATTCAAAATAAGTAAAATTGTTTATCTTGCTGTGTTCTTTAAGATTTTAAGGTTTTCACGAGATTTTATCAAGATATAAAAAAATTTTACATTGGTCACGTCAGCATGCAAAGCCTCTATACCCTTTAAATATTTTTGTTTTTTGACGTTATTGCAAACAACCTAGATTAGGAAAGAGTAAAAGAAGTTATCTTACCTGCACAGTCAGTGAAGATGGAAATTTGTGACTAAGTTCAGTTTGTAGTCTTTCTGCAAACCCTATACAGAGTGAATATATGAAAGTTGAATGGCGAGGGGATTTTAATTAAATACCGTAAAGGATTGCCCTCAACAAGGTCATTGATAAAATATTTTCAAAATGTACATGCAAAAGACATTTTCAAACGTACGTGTATTTTTGTTCGACTTGTAGAGACGACGAGTTAGAAAAATCATTCTTAATCCATTGCTGTCTCAGCAGGCCAAAACGGCCCCTTCAATATTTTACTCTGTCTAAACACCAGAGGATTTTACCCGTTCAAGGGAGAACCCTTAGACATTCTAAGCAGCAATGGGTTAATATTAACTACTTATTGACCGAGCGTGAGGTCTGTACTGGTGAAATATCGGACCGATGTTTTTTTAGTACGGACCGAGACGAGCGCAGCGAGTTGAGGTCTGTGCAAAAAACAGAGGTCCGATATTTCACTAGTACAGACCGAACAAGCGAGGTCAATAAGTAGTTTATTATATGGCCATAAATGTTGTGAACGTTCTGTGAAAACTCGACCCATCTTTCTTGCGAACTAAACGAAAATGACAGACATTTTCCCATTTTTAAAGTACTTTCCGTTGAGTTAGAATCCTGAACTTTCTACCCCAAATATAATTTTTTAATTGCTTTTGTTTGACATATTGCTCAAGATCGTACGTTAAGTTGTTGAATAAAAAATCATCTGAAATTCTAGTACTTGTAAGAAGTAAATGTTATATTATTACGAACAATGTTACGAACGTTTTGGACATTTTAAAAACTTTCACAAAACGTGGAAACTCGAACTATACATCAAATGAAAGCTTATAAAATTTCTAACAACATACCTGCAAGATATATTTCAACAATGAGTAGTTCTGAAATTATAATCCATCTTGTTGCCGATATACTGACATGACTGCCATTTTGTTTATAAAATTAACTTATGGTCCCGAACGGCAGCTTCCGCTCTGAGCGGGCGGATACGGGAAATATCCGACCGCTTATGAACCAATCAAATTACAGGATTTCCGTATTCGGACATCTCAGCGCTGCTGCCATATAATAAATGATAATATTATATCTCAACTGTAAATTGTTCAGTCAGAGAGCTTGATTTGTACCACATGACTAGTCAATTTATCGTAGAATTACCCGCCACAGTGGTATGACCTCGAATCCCCGCTGTGGCCGGGTATTCGAGTTCGTGTACCACGCGTGAATGTTACGCACGATTCACGAAGCTGTCAACAATGGCGGAGTTTGGCGAGACAAGAAAACGTTTCGCCTGAACATTCAGATGTTGACAAGAAGATTGTTAGGATACAAGAAAATAAGAATTCAGGGAATACAAAGAAAGCAACAAACAATGAATGCAATCCAGAAGCCTTGAGACGACAACAGAATGGAAACAGACAATGAAAAGCGGACAAAAGTTAAGCTAAGCGAACTTTGTTAACATTATTTAAGCTTTTTTTGGAAAGGTTAATATGTTTCGATATAACATATCATTTATAGACCTTTCGCTCGGGGAATTCCATGAAATATTACTCCTTGGGATGATATATCATACCTCGGGGTAATATTTCATCGAATTCCCCTCGCTCCAGGTCTATAAATGATAATAGTAATTTGTGATAGTATAGAATAAGCCAGTATATACCTGGAATTTTCGTCGTGGCACCACTTAGAAAGATATTCCTATAAAGACAAGTGGAAATTCAAAAAAATATTTATGGTTTTGTGTGCTTTATCTAGTTGAGAATGGAGGCGGGAAGTTGGGAGAGTATGCAAAAAGCGCAAAAGTTGCTCGGGGCAATAGCGATTCTAGATTTTCGCAAGGGACATCCCAAGTAGCAAAGAGTCAAATAAAAATAAATATGGAAGAGGCGAAACCAGGATTCATGATTAAAGTTTCAGACGTTCTCTGGTTTAAAATATTTATTATTTACGAGCTTTCGACTGCCAGTCTGCAGTCTTCAACGGGTGGATTGAAATGAATATTAGCAAATAACAGTGGTTTACAATTACACAAAACAAATACACTGACAAAAGACACAGTGACAGTTCCGCCTACGTGAAAGATGAATAATTATTTACATTGATATAGTATATATAGAGATAGTTTTTAAGTGTTTTTAAGTAGAAACCGATATTGTTCTGGCAAGTGTTTTGCATTATTGTCTGCGTTTTTCGTACATGCAGTATGCCAAGATTCCAAAGTTGATCTGTGTCGATAACTGGCTGTGTCTATAATTTTTCCGTTAGGAAAATCAATCCAGTGATCATTTGCCCACGCATGATTGGAAATGTTAGTTACATGTTTGTGTTCTTGTTGTTTCCCTTCGTTTGTATTCGGTAATGTTGCTGCTCTATGTAAAAGAGTTTGTGCCGTGCTAACTTTGTGTTGTTTGTCATGATGTGAGTTATAGTCTAAGTATCTGTCAGTGTGTGTGGGTTTACGGTATACATTAATAAAAAGAGACCCGTTATCACGTGTAATTAACGCGTCTAAAAATGAAAGTTTTCCATTAAGTTCATGTTCAATTGTAAAATTAATATGTGGGTCGATAGAATTAAGTAAATTAAAAAAGTTAGTCAGCGCATGTTTTTTGATGATGGCAAAGACATCATCTACATAACGAAACCATTTCTTAGGTTGTACAGTTGATTGGCTATGCGCAGAGTCCTCGATTTCCTCCATACAGAGGTTAGCCACAATAGGGCTGACGGGACTACCCATAGCACAACCATGGATTTGTTTGTAGGTCTTCTTATTAAAATTAAAATAACTATTAGTCAGCGTATAACGTAAAAGTCTGATAATGTCGTCAATTGATAATTTAGTTACTGTGTCGTAACGTTTCGTCTTTAGTGAGTTTGTTGCGTATGTGTTCACATGCTCTGTCAACAGGAATAGCCGTAAAAAGTGATACAACGTCAAATGACACCATAATTTCGTCATCGTCAATGTGAGTTTCGGTTAGTTTTTTGGCAAATTCAGTGGAGTTGTTAACAGAATAACCATTATCGTTTTGAAGAGGGGAAAGAAGGTTTGCAAGAAATTTAGAAGTGTTATAGAGAGCTGTGTTCCTACAAGTAACGATAGGACGGAGCGGATTGTTGGGTTTGTGGTGTTTGACGGATCCTCGTATGGCAGGTGGTATTGCGTCAGTAGAGTGCAGTTTCCTGTATGTTTTTTCGTCTAGTTTTTGTTCGTTTTTCAGTTTAAGTAGTTGTGCGTTTAACTCAAGTTCGATTCTTTTATATGGAGGTTTAGATACTTCCTCGTAAGTTTGTCGATCATCCAAAACTACCACAAAACCTCTCCGCACACTTGAACAAATGTTCCCCTCCATCAAAGACAGACCATCGTCAGAAGATCAGACAAACGTGATTTACCAGATAAATTGCACTGATTGCACGTGGAGCTATATTGGCGAGACAGGAAGAGCGTTTAAAACACGAAGAAAAGAACACGAACGGAACGTGAAAAGCTGCAAAAGCGGATCTAACATTTCCAATCATGCGTGGGCAAATGATCACTGGATTGATTTTCCTAACGGAAAAATTATAGACACAGCCAGTTATCGACACAGATCAACTTTGGAATCTTGGCATACTGCATGTACGAGAAACGCAGACAATAATGCAAAACACTTGCCAGAACAATATCGGTTTCTACTTAAAAACACTTAAAAACTATCTCTATATATACTATATCAATGTAAATAATTATTCATCTTTCACGTAGGCGGAACTGTCACTGTGTCTTTTGTCAGTGTATTTGTTTTGTGTAATTGTAAACCAGTGTTATTTGCTAATATTCATTTCAATCCACCCGTTGAAGACTGCAGACTGGCAGTCGAAAGCTCGTAAATAATAAATATTTTAAACCAGAGAACGTCTGAAACTTTAGTTAAATAAAACCCACAACTAAATTACTTTATATCAAAACGTATATATGAAAACCTATTTGAAATAGATTTGTTGACACTATGCATAGATTTACTGTAACAAAAGCCGAACTGAAACCAATCTTTAGATATCAACCTAAATTCTTCAGATATCGAGCATGTTCTGCCAGGCGCCAAAATCTCCTGTCACGTCCTCCACGCGCCGGGCTTCCCTTAACGCCTGGGTATAAGGGCATAAGGCTAGTAATTATTGGACTTCCTGTATCCTTACCTGCACATGTTCTTTCGACTGTCGATGCTACAAGCCATCACTGCCTGGAAAACCATTTCGGCTAAACTCGGAGTATCTTTGCCCCAAAGTTCGGGGTTAAAAAGTCCTTCGTGAGCCATAAATCTCTCCTTGCCCACTGTGACCATCCTAAATTTTAGAAGAACATAAAGCATGTTGAAGCCGGGAAAGGGAATCAGAAAAACAGCATAGAAAGGAAAAAGAAAGTAAGGGAACAAAGGAAGAAAGCGAAGAGAAGGAAAAGATAGAGGGGGGGGGGGAGGAGGAACGAAGGAAAGGCTGGACGGGAGGTGAGAGGTGGGAGAAAGGAGAGAAGGAAAAAAGAAGGAAAGCACGGAAGAAGCAAATAAGGAAGGAAGGAAGGAAGGAAGGAAGGAAGGAAGGAAGGAAGGAAGGAAGGAAGGAAGGAAGGAAGGAAGGGAAGAAGGAAGGGAAGAAGGAAGGACGGAAGGAAGGAAGGAAGGAAGGAAGGAAGGAAGGAAGGAAGGAAGGAAGGAAGGAACGAAGGAACGAAGGAACGAAGGAACGAAGGAAGGAAGGAAGGAAGGAAGGAAGGAAGGAAGGAAGGAAGGAAGGAAGGAAGGAAGGAAGGAAGGAAGGGAGGAAGGGAGGAAGGGAGGGAGGGAGGGAGGGAGGGAGGGAGGAACGAAGGAAGGAACGAAGGGAGGGAGGGAAGGGAGGGAAGGAAGGGAGGGAGGGAGGGAGGGAGGGAGGGAAGGAAGGGGAGGGAGGGAAGGAAGGAAGGAAGGAAGGAAGGAAGGAAGGAAGGAAGGAAGGAAGGAAGGAAGGAAGGAAGGAAGGAAGGAAGGAAGGAAGGAAGGAAGGAAGGAAGGAAGGAAGGAAGGAAGGAAGGAAGGAAGGAAGGAAGGAAGGAACGACACTTACTTGTTACCATTTGGAAGGCTAAATTTAGTCATATCGACCGTTACTGAAACGTCATTAGCGTCATCCTTTAGTTCCTTGGCGTAGTCTTGTGATACGTAGCATGTCTAAAATATCATGATCACTGATGAGAAAGACTTCTTACGAGTAAAGTCCATTCTCGTCCCCCCTCCCCCCCTTCCCACTCATTCCCACTGCATGGTTTCCCTTTCCGCGGCGCACAATAAATCTGTGGTCTAAAGCTGGAACAAACATCAGAGTAATCGGTCGGCACATGCAGTTCAAAAACCAACAAATACTAATGATAAACAACCACTAATAAACAATTTAGTTGCAACACTCTCTAACCTTTATTTTTAAATACTCTCCAATGTAATTCTCGATTTCGGAGAAATATCTAAATAAGTACATATAAAATAGATAATAAAATACATATAAAGTTTCAGAAATTTTTCTATACTGGAAACTTTTATTTTGGAAACTGTTTGGAAAAAACCGGAAACTGTGTTTCGAAAACCGGAAGCGAGTATCTAAAACCGGAAACTGTGTTTCGAAAAACGTGTTTCAGAAATCGAAAACTGTTTCGAAAATCGGCAAACGTGTTTCGGAAACCGCATACTGTGTTTCGAAAACTGGAAATTGTGTTTCGAAAACCAGAGACTATGTTTCGTAAACCAGAAAATGTGTTTCATAAACCAGAAAATGTGTTTCATAAACCAGAAAATGTGTTTCATAAACCAGAAAATGTGTTTCGAAAATCAGAAAATCTGTTTTGGAAACCGGAAACTGTGTTTAAAAAACCGGAACTATGTTTCGAAAACCAGAAAACGTGTTTCGAAAACCGGCAACTGTGTTTCAAAAACTGGAACTATGTTTCGGAAACTGGAAATTTTGTTTCGAAAACCGGAAACCGTGTTTCAAAAACGGTGTTCCGGAAAGTGCGATTCAGAAACTGTTTCGAAAACTGTGTTTTGGAAGATGGCTGTGTTTTGGAAACTTTCTCCAGTGTCTGGCATTACCACGATACGGGCTGACCCGTATTAGCTACGCATGCGTAGAACGAATATCTTGCGTGTAAACGTCATTAATACACGGCCGACAGGAGCGAGGACACCCCGAGCTCAAAGTCAAACATCTCCGCTCAAAATCGTCCCTCGACCATAATTCTTCCACGAGCGCATAGCACGAAGGTTGGGCTTGCCATAAATGTACGCACGAACCCATTACCCTTCTCAAATTCATCAGTTTCAATTGTCCTCAGAACTCACTTGAGTCAGCACGCAACGTGGACTGCGAACTGCCCCATGAAAGTGGCCGATTTTCTATGCGATTTCCGATCGTGAAACGTACCTGTATCCAGAAGACGACAACAATCTATTAAAGTGGTCCGTGACTTGTCTTCCTCCATATGGCAAGCTACTAACACCAGGCTCAACAATATATCCTAGAGAAATACGATAGTTTATTTCTTATTTTCGGCACCCTCAATTTCCTTTCTATATTAGTATATCTAGTTCTTCAAAATGATTTAGAACTACGTCCTGACAGACTTTGAAGTCCTACTCACCATCTTCTATTGGCACAACGTCAATATTATCACCAATGTTAACTGTTAAAAATAAAGAAGATAATTTGACATTTTTACGGCGAGTACACGTAAACTGTACGAACAGACTGGGCCCAGGTTTTTAAAACTATAATGTTCTCAAAACTACCAAAGGAGTCGCAACTGCAGTGTTTTAAAATAGCTGGGACCATAAACACGTTTCAGTTTAAGAGATCGGTGTCCGCTTAAAGAAGCTGTGTTTATAAGATAGGTATCCCCTTAAAAGAGGTGTCCGTTTAAGCGAGGTGTCTGCTCGTGAGTGGTGTTTGTTAAGAAAGGTGTTCACTTAGTCCCTGTTTACATGGAGGTAGGGTGACCCTTCTAGAAGGGTTACCCTTTGAAGCGAGTCAAAAGATAGCCCTTGTTTACATGGAGTAGGGTGACCCTTGTAGCAGGGTTAACTCTTCTAGTAGGGTCATATTACTTCTGCGTGACCATTTTGCTATATTTTCGGTTTACATGTTATTGTTGGCGTCATTTGCTTGATATCTTCGATAGACTTCACAAGGTGTATAAGAACAGGAAGGGCAGCCACAAAATCGTTAAGACATTTTGTCCGGTACGCGTTTTTTCTCTCATTGAAACATAACCCGGCTGCCAGGGTCACCCTAGCAAACGCATTTACATGGCTTATGCAAATAAAAAGATAGCCCTGCCACCAGGGTTACCCTAGCACTCATGTAAACGAAACACGGAAAGACAATGAACTAAGGTAACCCTTTTACTAGGGTAACCCTTCTAGAAGGGTCACCCTACCTCCATGTAAACAGGGCCTTATTAAGAGATGTGTCCTCTTAAGAGAGGTGTCTGTTTAAGAGAGTTGTCTGTTTAAGAGAGTTGTCTGTTTAAGAGAGTTGTCTGCTTAAGAGAGGTGTGTGCTTAAGAGAGGTGTGTGCTTAAGAGAGGTGTCTGCTTAAGAGAGGTGTTTGTTTAAGAGAGGTGTCTACTTAAGAGAGGTGTCTACTTAAGAGAGGTGTCTGCTTAAGAGAGGTGTCTGCTTAAGAGAGGTGTCTGCTTAAGAGAGGTGTCTGCTTAAGAGAGGTGTCTGCTTAAGAGAGGTGTCTGTTTAAGAGAGGTGTCTGTTTAAGAGAGGTGTCTGCTTAAGAGAGGTGTGTGCTTAAGAGAGGTGTCTGTTTAAGAGAGGTGTTTGCTTAAGAGAGGTGTCTGTTTAAGAGAGGTGTCTGTTTAAGAGAGGTGTCTGCTTAAGAGAGGTATTTGCTTAAGAGAGGTGTGTGCTTAAGAGAGGTGTCTGTTTAAGAGAGGTGTTTGCTTAAGAGAGGTGTCTGCTTAAGAGAGGTGTCTGCTTAAGAGAGGTGTCTGTTTAAGAGAGGTGTCTGCTTAAGAGAGGTATCTGCTTAAGAGAGGTGTCTGCTTAAGAGAGGTGTTTGTTTAAGAGAGGTGTCTGCTTGAGAGAGGTGTCTGCTTAAGAGAGGTGTCTGCTCCTTTCTTGTCCGAATTGGTCTTTAGTATTTTATTCTGGCTAACGCCAGACGATTTTATATACCTCTGGGGAAGCCCCCGGACAGGAATGAGTTATAGACTATCTCTTTAACTCCTTCTTGTCCGAATTGGTCTTTAGTATTTTATTCTGGCTAACGCCAGACGATTTTATTCACCTCTGGGGAAGCCCCCGGACAGGAATGAGTTAAGAGAGGTGTCTGTTTAAGAGAGGTGTCTGCTTAAGAGAAGTGTCTGTTTAAGAGAGGTGTCTGCTTAAGAGAGGTGTCTGCTTAAGAGAGGTGTCTGTTTAAGAGAGGTGTCTGTTTAAGAGAAGTGTCTTCTTAAGAGAGGTGTCTGCTTAAGAGAGGTGTCTGTTTAAGAGAGGTGTCTGCTCAAGAGAGGTGTCTTCTTAAGAGAGGTGTCTGTTTAAGAGAGGTGTCTGTTTAAGAGAGGTGTCTGTTTTAAGCTGGTTTTCCTCTAGGCGGAATTTTTCTTTGTCTTTTCTAATTAGTTCCACCCGAGAAATCACAAGACAAAGAAAATTTCCGCTCCGCACGGAAAATTCCGCCTAGTGGAAAACAGGCTTAAGGGAGATGTCCGATTAAGAGAGGTGTCAGCTTAAGTAACGTCTGCTAAAGAGAGGTGTCTGTTTAAGAGAGGTGTCCACTTGAGAAAACTGTCCGTTTAAGAATGGTTCGACTCTGTTGCTATTCTCCTCGACTCCTTACCAACAATTCCACACGTTGCGCTGTACGAATACATGGAAAGTATAGCCTGAGATTTCATGTGCACCCCAGCTACTTGAAAACAATCAAGAAAAATTTCCACCATCCTATCCTGCAAAAAAAGAAACAAGTTTAGTAACTGAGTAACTGACAATCACTTCGAAAGCCAAGTACTTAATTGGCATTTGAAATTTCTCCGCGCGGTGCAACCCAGTATTTCTGATAGAATTTACCTTATCTTGATCTCTTAGACTAACAGGAGTTGTCATAATGACCTGAAAATATATAAAATGAAGGTTGGTTGGCACTATAGTTTAACATGTATAAATGTTAAAGGAAGAAAGGAAGTAAGAATTCTAGCAAAAATGTAACGAATGCAATGTACTGCAACGCAACTTAATGTAATGTGATGTAGTGTAATGCAATGGAATGGAATGGAATGGAATGTGTAATGTAATGTGTAATGTAATGTGTAATGTAATGTGTAATGTAATGTGTAATGTAATGTAATGTGTAATGTAATGTGTAATGTAATGTGTAATGTAACGTGTAATGTAATGTAATGTAATGTAATGTAATGTGTAATGTAATGTAATGTAATGTAATGTGTAATGTAATGTAATGTAATGTAATGTAATGTAATGTAATGTAATGTAATGTAATGTAATGTAATGTGTAATGTAATGTGTAGTGTAATGTGTAATGTGTAATGTGTAATGTGTAATGTAATGTAATGTAATGTAATGTAATGTGTAATGTAATGTGTAGTGTAATGTGTAATGTAATGTAATGTAATGTGTAATGTAATGTGTAATGTAATGTGTAATGTAATGTGTAATGTAATGTGTAATGTAATGTGTAATGTAATGTGTAATGTAATTGTAATGCAATGTGCAATGTAGTGTGTAATGTAATGTAATGTGTAATGTAATGTAATGTAATGTGTAATGTAATGTGCAATGTAATGTGTAATGTAATGTGTATGTAATGTAATGTGTAATGTAATGTGTAATGTAATGTGTAATGTAATGTAATGTAATGTGTAATGTAATGTGTAATGTAATGTGCAATGTAATGTGTAATGTAATGTAATGTGTAATGTAATGTGCAATGTAATGTGTAATGTAATGTAATGTAATGTAATGTGTAATGTAATGTGTAATGTAATGTGTAATGTAATGTGTAATGTAATGTGTAATGTAATGTGTAATGTAATGTGTAATGTAATGTGTAATGTAATGTAATGTAATGTAATGTGTAATGTAATGTGTAATGTGTAATGTAATGTGTAATGTAATGTGTAATGTAATGTGTAATGTAATGTGTAATGTAATGTGTAATGTGTAATGTAATGTAGTGTGTAATGTAATGTAGTGCAATGTAATGTAATGTAACGTAATGTAACGTAATGTAATGTAACGTAATGTAACGTAATGTAACGTAATGTAACGTAATGTAACGTAATGTAACGTAATGTAACGTAATGTAACGTAATGTAACGTAATGTAACGTAATGTAACGTAATGTAACGTAATGTAACGTAATGTAACGTAATGTAACGTAATGTAACGTAATGTAACGTAATGTAACGTAATGTAACGTAGTGTAACGCAACGTAACGTAACGCAATGTAACGCAATGCAACGTAACGTAATGCAACGTAATGTAATGCAATGCAATGCAATGCAACGCAATGCCATGTCATGTTATGCAACGCAACGCAACGCAACGCAATGTAACGTAACGTAATATAATGTAATGTAATGTAATGTAACGTAACGTAACGTAACGTAACGTAATGTAATGTAGCGTAACGTAATGTAATGTAGTGTGGTTTGGTGCGTTGTCATGTAGTGTAATGTAATTATGTACTGTACTGTACTGCACTGCACTGCACTGCACTGTACTGTACTGTACTGTACTGTACTGTACTGTACTGTACTGTACTGTACTGTACTGTACTGTACTGTACTGTACTGTACTGTACTGTACTGTACTGTACTGTGATGTCATGTGCGTTACGAATCTACGACAGATTGCGTTGTATTCACAGTACCTGATAATGACTGGGATCCACTTGTAACTCTTTGAATATAGCTTCCAGAAATCCAATTAACTCATTAGGGTCGAGCAAAAACTGAGAAAAGAAAAAAACGTCGAGTTTTCTAGAGAGAAATTTAAAAACCATGATCGTTTGAGAAGCTACCCTATTTACTTGCTCGAAATATTTTTGGGGTTTCAGATGCGGTACTTTTATGGGAAGGGGTATACGTACCTTTCCGATTGTAGCAGCTGGACGGAGAGGAAATATTAACTTGGATACGCTCCTGACTGACGGCTCTAGAGCATCATAACCATAATGAATATTTTCACTGGGAAAAAGAGGTAAATCGAAAGAAAGAATGGAAACAAGTCAAAACCCTAGCAACAAAACACTAAACTGTATTGTACAACCTATTTACATAACTTAATTCATATACACATATGGCCAAACGATTTCAACATTTCATTCAACATCGTTCAACATTATTGAACGCGCGTGTTGAACGAAAATTTGAACATGTTCAAAATTTGAACATGTTCAAATTTCGTTCAACATCATTCAACACCATTCAACAACGTTCAACATCATTCAACAGGGGTGGCCAAACGCTTTCAATATGTTGAATCACGGTTCAATTCAACAATGTTGAACGATGTTGAATGAAATGTTGAAAGCGTTTGGTCAGGCCTTAACAAAGCTTCGCATTACTACATTTAAAAGAACCATGGATCAGGACATCGTATATTGTATGCTTTATGTATTTTGTAAGACGTTAAAACGTTTTCGGCAACATGACGTACAATAGATTAACGCCTAAATAAACTAACAGCTTTTGCCGTTCCTTGGCACAACGTTGCCTTGAAAACGTGAAAACGTTTCAGTTGATGTCGTATGTGCAACGAGGACGGTGTTGGAATTACTCTTGGGACTGCAAACTATTCAAGGCTTTGTTTTGGTTGAAAAATACTATTGTACTTGGATCGTCGTCGTGACGTTCGTGTTGTGCTTGCGTTAATAAGGTCCCTATTATTAAAGACTGAACACCAACCTTTCTTCCTTATGAACAGCGTAAACTGATGGAATAAGGACTTGAGGCCATGCTGTGTAAAATAAAAACAATATAAATTATTGTTATATAGCTGAGTTTCGCTGGATACAACGGTGACTGTCATTGGTTGGTTTGTGGTTACATGACCTTAGCTAAATTTCAATGTCTGCCGAGCGGGCAATAATTGAGAACTTATTGCCTGCTAGAACTTTGAACTCTTCACGGTTTCCTATAAACAAAAGCTCGGAAAAACTAAACTAACTGTTTCCCTCGGGAGCAGACATTAATAAGTGTATAATAGACAGACAGAAAGACAGACGGACGGACGAACGAACGAACGAACGGACGGACGGACGAACGAACGGACGGATGGACGGACGGACGGACGGACGGACGGACGAACGGTCAGACAGACAGACAGACAGACAGACAGACAGACAGACAGACAGACAGACAGACAGACAGACAGACAGACAGACAGACAGACAGACAGACAGACAGACAGACAGACAGACAGCATAACCAGACAGACAGACAGACAGCATAACCAGACAGACAGACAGACAGACAGACAGACAGACAGACAGACAGACAGACAGACAGACAGACAGACAGACAGACAGACAGACAGACAGACAGACAGACAGACAGACAGACAGACAGACAGACAGACAGACAGACAGACAGACAGACAGACAGACAGACAGACAGACAGACAGACAGACAGACAGACAGACATGAACGAATAGCATAATTGATTTTACCATTATCTTCCAAAAAGCCAGCTTTTATAGACGAAGATCCAAAGTCGATAATAATCACCCGCTTCTATAAAAAAACAAAAACAAGAACTTTAATACACAAGTTCACCTATTAGAGAATGCATCGCTTGTATGGGCAGGACTTCCATTTACAACAAGAAATTGAACGTGTACAGACAAGAAGTCTGAGAATTCTTGATTTGGACAGAGACTGCTTGCCATCTTTAAGAAGCAGGCGTGAATTGGCAACCATCCGAGAGATCAGAAAGATTCAAGCGGAACCAAACCATCCTTGCCATACCCTACTGCCTGATCCTAGAGAATACCCAAGGTCCCATATGAACTTAGACAAAATAATTCTTATACAGTTCTATCTAGAACCGAGAGACACAAACAATCTTTCATTGCAAGATCTAGTAAATATATATAAATCTGATAACATTCAACTTTGTCTTTTTAACTTAGTCTTTTTAATCTTAGTCTTTTTAATATAACTATACAATTATTGATCTTATTCTATTATGACTTAATGTAAATCCATTGTATTTTTAATCCCAAAGATGGATAATAAATTCAAATTCAAATTCAGACTTGCTCCAAGTCCGCCTCTTAGCGCGAGCTTTTGCGGGCGAGTGGAAAGGCGGGCAAGCGGAAAGGCGGGCGAGCGGAAAGGCGGACTTGTTTCACTTGCAGGTTTTTTAATCTAATTAAATATTCTGGCGGGAAATCACTGAAATGTACATCGCCCTGTTTTGACGTGTTTCGGGTTGTCGTACATGCAATGGAAAGTGGTTCCACCCCTACTAAAACGTTTTCAAGAGTCTGTTGAACTCCAACTTCCAAAGAATTTTAAGTCACGGATATTAGATACTGTGGATCCGAATTACGTCACCGGTCGAAAAATTCACCGGTGAATTTTGGCGCGCTGTAGGTGGGAAAAGTCTTTTCAACGAGGAAAGGTCAAAAATGTCGAAAGCTCAAAAATGTTTGCAAGGACTTTGTGAAAGTCTAAAGTTCACCACGCTTCGAATGTGATTGCTACCATCTTATTGACTACTTTCTGTTTTACCTTTTCTGGCAACATTTCAAAATGTTGTCGCTTCTCTTTTTGCTTTCCTTCGTTTTCCAACGCCTTTCTCCAGTCCTGAAGTTCTGGCCAAGAGGTACATCGAAGAGTCAAAAGTTTTCCTCCCTGAAAAATTATGATGTAAGTTTAGTGTTAGCAAGAAAAAAAATTTCGAGCGCAGCTCTTGGACACAAAATCAAGGCTACAAACAGAAGCGTAGGAAGCGGGGGGGAGAGGCTGCTGCAAAATTTTGAGCTCCCCCCCCCCCAAAAAAAAAGAAGTCAGGACAAGCGGACAAGCGTTGCTAAATTTAATGATTGTATTAGTACGACTATACAGAGGCTAGGGGAGCAGCTACTTACGGTAATCTACCTACGGGGTTCATCTTTGGTTCGTATTAAAATTACTTTATTTGTACTTCACTTGTTTGTATAGTATACCATATTTTTAAGTTTGTCAATAACAAGCAGCTTACCGGTCATAAACCACAAATTTGAGAATGTCTGCGATTAATCGGAGTCTATAATCTTACCTTTTGATAAAATGGCGAGTGACGACGACAACAAAGTTAATTATACGGAAGCTAAGTTGACGAAGAATTAGAAGCTATTGTGTAGGTGTTTAAACACAATTATTGAAAGATTATTAAAGCGACTTCAATGCATGCAATCCCTAAAAAGTGTTCAGTTTTGCGAAGTGTCGTCTGTCGAGGCTTTAAGGCATGTTGGTTTAATAATTTCTTCGTTTTTATGTTAAAATTTGAACTATGCTTGCTGTAGAATTAGATGAAAAAGTTTCCTCAAATTGCTGCAAATTGTGTTTCCGAGGTTCTAGATTTCAAAATTTCCCGGGAGAGCACCCCCGAACCCCGCCAAAAATGCGGTCACTGATTATCTGCATGTCGACTTCAGCTCCCCCAACTTTGAATCCGTTCCTAC
This sequence comes from Corallium rubrum, assembly GCA_964035015.1. Classification (NCBI taxonomy): domain Eukaryota; kingdom Metazoa; phylum Cnidaria; class Anthozoa; order Scleralcyonacea; family Coralliidae; genus Corallium; species Corallium rubrum. The sequence goes on from OZ036004.1 coordinate 10,492,440, forward strand.
GCCTCTGACTACAAATATAACGAAGACCCTGTTTGCATAAAGCGGATTGACAGTCCAATCGAATCGAAAAACGCGAGTGAAGTCAACCTGGGCACATGTTTTATAACAAACGTACTTGCAGGGAGGTGCGTCCGGGATTGACGCACTGAGGGGGGATTGACGCACTGAGGGGGGATTGACTCACTGAGGGGGGATTGACGCACTGAGGGGGGATTGACGCACTGAGGGGGGATTGACGCACTGAGGGAGGATTGACGCACTGAGGGGGGATTGACGCACTGAGGGGGGCTGGCAGGTTCCCAAACCCACCGAGCAGGTCCCCTGCCAGTCCCCCGAGGTGCGTCAATCCCGGATGCACCGAACCTGCAAGTGGCGGTTTTGGAAAAAAAAATGAAACCGAAAACCGTCACGAAAAAACCGGTAAAACCGACATAACCGATCTTCTGCATAAATTAAATTAGTGTGAAATAAAAAAACCCCAAATCAAACCAACATGTGTGTTTACTTTATGAAGCAATAAATAAATATATTGTAGCAACCAACGTTGATTATTTACAATTAGTTAAAGTTTTATGCATCAAACTGTAAAATTCTAGGCGCTTAATACAAGTGCCTTTTTGTTTACAAATTCTCAGTCAAAAAAACGAGTATGTCAACCTTTTCAGGATTTAACCGCGCTCGTCCTGGAGTGCTTACAAGTCCTTCCTTGCTGAACCAACTCGCTCGTTGTGACGAAATCAGTTTTGTATCTCGGATCAAGGAATGAAGTAACATTCATCAAAACTTGCGATCCTCTGCAACATATTTCGACTTCAAACAACGGAGAATTTCGGTTTTCATGCCAACTGGAGATCCGTCCATCTTGACTAACCAATTCGACGGTAGACAAACGGTTAATAAGTGGCTTCAGCGCACTAATGGTAACATACGTGCTTGCCGACAAAATGTCAGTGAACCCGTCTTATGTCCGTCTTTTATGCATAGTCATCGGATAAGAATGCAAAATATAAGTTAAACTGAAAAACTTTGAGTCGGTTTTTCGGTTTTCCACCGTGAAAGAAACCGGAAAACCAATCTCAAAACAAAACCGATCTTTCCCGGTTAATCGGTTAACCGCCTCAGCCTATTTTTATCCCATAGCAGCCACAAGTTAACCTACAAGCCGCATTTTGTTGAAAATAATGCTTCTTTGATATTAACTTCACAATTCTCCGAATGCACATAAGTGCTGAAGGAAATGCTTTTTTAATATTAAAACAATCATGTTGAATATTGAATAAATTTTATTAAATATTATAATAAAGATCACATCAATAAGAATCGCACAATAAATATGACCTCAATAAAAGGTGGTGCGTTCGGACGGAGTCGGAGGTGGGCTCGGAAAAAGCGCACCTCTTCGGAACCAATAGGAAAGCCGCTTTTACACCGGGTATGGGATAAACCAATGAGCTCTATATATAATTGGAGTGATATCTGCTTATCATTGACCGGGCAAAGATTGAAGCCAAATATGGCGGACGTTGGCCTGAAGTGCGTATAGTTCCAGTCTCCTATGCGGTCTTTTGACCAGATCAGACCGCGTAGAAGACTGGTACTATACGTACTTCATGCCCACATGCCGGCAACACCACTGCCAAACGTTTTGCGCATGTGCGACGTCCGAGCTTGTCCTCGGAAAAAGAGCGGGAAAACACTGAAATATTTGGACTGGTCCGAGAGTCCGACACAAAAGTTAAAATTATAAGCATACTACCAAAGCGTTAAGGTAGGTAATTTGTGCATGGCTTCCTTATCAATATTGTGACATATTCTGAATTTACCCCTTCGTAATTTTCTTTACCCTTTTTTTAAAACACAAATGAATAGTCTTCACTGTCTGGTTGTTGTCGCCATGGCTAGTTCCAACTTCTCTTGCAATGTTTACTCAGCGAATTCACGCATGCGCAAACGTTTGGCAGCGGTGTTCATGCCGGCACGTTGTCCGCCACAAAGATATCACTCAAGTTATATATAGAGCTGACTGATGTTTACATGAAGAATCAGATCTGTTTTTGCTTTTTGTAAGCGGTTTTTCCAAACTATTTTCTGTGCTTCCCTCAATGTCTGTCATTTAGCACGACACGCACCAACTTCACTCATGCGTATCAAGTCATTTTCTTCAAGTCAAACCGTCTTTAGATGAATCAAATTGGAGACGTTCAAGGCGATTCTTGCCTGAATCTTAAGTCAATCCACTCCATTTCGTGGATTGACTTCAGCCATTCGTTCCGATTAGATCGAGAACTTTCAATCTTCTTCATGTAAACACAACAAGAAGAAACAACATGCGAGATTTGACTTGAACACTCAATCCACTTCACGTCAATAGGGCATAAAATATATAAAAATTAGCCGGCTAAATATAAAATACTTGATTGTTCGTTTGAAGAGCAAATCATTCTTATAAACATTAAAGTGAATATACAGCGAAAATGAAGCTCAAAAGAAACTCTCTTATTTGAGAAAACGTTTGAATTTATAAAGATGGATGTTTACAGTTTGTCCTAATCTCACTTCGTTCTTGAGATATTGAGATATGTAAAGAACATCACTTACGGCGGTTTTCCACTAGGCGACATTTATCGACCGACTCGACATTTTTCTTTTGTCTTGGCTAATTAGTTCCACTCGAGAACTTGCGAGACAAAAGAAAATGTCGCTTCGCGCGACATTTTTCGCCTAGTGGAAAACCGCCTTTAGACACCACACTGCATAATGACTTGTTCGAAAATCTTCAATATCAATTTGAGATCATTTAACGAAATCACTTTTAACTGTGCATGTGCTTTTGTGTATCGCAGGACACTATACATGAAAGTTTCGAGAGATTTACTTGAATTATTGCAAGAATAGACATGATTTCCAACAAGTCATTATATAGTGTGACGTCTAAGTGATGTTATTTGCACATCACGCAAATCTCGATATCTAAAGAACGAAGTGAGATATGGAAGAGCCGCAAACGTCCATCTTTATAACTTCAAAAGTTCTTTGAAATAAGAGTCTCTCCCGAACTTATTTTTCGCAGCATAAGAGCTTTAAATGACGGTTCTTACAAAGTCTTCTCTTTCAGTCACCTCCAAGCATTTGTTCCCTATTTCAACCACCTAAATCGAAATAAAATTAAATAAAATTAAATGACTGGGGATCTAGTCTAGAATAAACTAGTCTAGGACCGCACTCTAGAATAAACCCTTAGTTTCTAGAAGTATTTGGTGTGGTAGTGTTGGTGGACGGACCAGCAGATACAAAATAGCACACGAGTGCAACGTACCTGACTTGCTGCAAGTTTAATAAAACTGATGGGAGTTGTTGACCTGTGGTCCTAAGGTACATAAACAACGGTTATTTTATAAGTAAAGTGCTGGATAGGCACTGTGTTCAAATTCATTAAAGGAAGGAAGGAAGGAAGGAAGGAAGGAAGGAAGGAAGGAAGGAAGGAAGGAAGGAAGGAAGGGAGGGAGGAAGGGAGGAAGGGAGGAAGGGAGGGAGGGAGGGAGGGAGGGAGGGAGGGAGGGAGGGAGGGAGGGAGGGAGGGAGAGGGGAGGGAGGGAGGGAGGGATAGGGAGGGGGATGGAGGGGGAGGGAATGGGGAAGGAAGGAAGGAAGGAAGGAAGGAAGGAAGGAAGGAAGGAAGGAAGGAAGGGAAGGAAGGAAGGAAGGAAGGAAGGGAAGGAAGGGAAGGAAGGGAAGGAAGGGAAGGAAGGAAGGAAGGAAGGAGGAAGGAAGGAAGGAAGGAAGGAAGGAAGGAAGGAAGGAAGGAAGGAAGGAAGGAAGGAAGGAAGGAAGGAAGGAAGGAAGGAAGGAAGGAAGGAAGGAAGGAAGGGAAGGGAGGGAAGGGAGGGAAGGGAGGGAAGGGAGGGAAGGGAGGGAAGGGAGGGAAGGGAGGGAAGGGAGGGAAGGGAGGGAAGGGAGGGAAGGAAAAGGAAGGAAGGGAAGGAAGGAAGAAGGGAAGGAAGGGAAGGAAGGGAAGAAAGGGAAGGAAGGGAAGGAAGGAAGGGAAGGAAGGAAGGAAGGGAAGGAAGGGAAGGAAGGGAAGGACAGGAAGGAAGGGAAGGAAGGGAAGGAAGGGAGGGAAGGGAGGGAAGGAAGGGAAGGAAGGGAAGGAAGGAAGGAAGGGAAGGAAGGAAGGAAGGGAAGGAAGGGAAGGAAGGGAAGGAAGGGAAGGAAGGGAAGGAAGGGAAGGAAGGGAAGGAAGGGAAGGAAGGGAAGGAAGGGAAGGAAGGGAAGGAAGGGAAGGAAGGGAAGGACGGGAAGGACGGGAAGGAAGGGAAGGAAGGGAAGGAAGGGAGGGAAGGGAGGGAAGGAAGGGAAGGAAGGGAAGGAAGGGAAGGAAGGAAGAGAAGGAAGGAAGGAAGGAAGGAAGGAAGGAAGGAAGGAAGGAAGGAAGGAAGGAAGAAAAAAAAACAGGAAAGAAAGAAAGAAAAAAAAAAGAAGAAGGACAAAGAAGAAGAGAGAAGACAAAAGAAAGGAAAGGAGGCTTACCTCGAAATAAAATAATTTTCCATGGAATATTTTAAAATATCTTTTCCGCCAGCTCTTTAATAGACTAGCCTAAATAAATAAAAGGAAAGTTAAACAAATCTTAACACGAAAATCATATTTTTTTGTACAGCAATTACCCCACATTAAAAATGTTTTTACCTTCTTTCTATTCACAGGCAATTTGTCTAGATATCCCGCCATATGTATGTCGTCAATGTTTGTACTATCATCGAGCTTTAAAATATAAAAGAGAAAAAAATATGTTACTTAATAAAGACCCTCACAAAGGTTTACAAAAAACAAAATAAATCCAGGAACTATTAGAATACGTTTACTAACGACACCAAGTGCACAACGTTCATAAGATTTAGATTATCATCACCCCTATTGTAAAACTAGTACTTTCCAAGCATCTTATTTTAATCGTACTAAATCCAGGCGCGCAACTAGGGGTTTGGGGGGTTGGGTTGGGTTGGGGGGGGGGGGTTGCAACCCCTGCCCTTTTTGTGAGACCTCTAATACTAGGTTAGGTTAATCATTCGTTCAATCGCTCGCTGTCTCACTCACTCACTCACTCACTCACTCACTCACTCACTCACTCACTCACTCACTCACTCACTCACTCACTCACTCACTCACTCACTCACTCACTCACTCACTCACTCACTCACTCACTCACTCACTCACTCACTCACTCACTCACTCACTCACTCACTCACTCACTCACTCACTCACTCACTCACTCACTCACTCACTCACTCACTCACTCACTTGGACTTGGCCGTGTACACGCAACGGGATTGAAAAACGCTTGCTATTAATACGGTAAATTAATACGGTTATTAATACGATAAAATGCATTTTTTTGCCCTGCTGTAGCAGCTTCCATCTCGTTATTCTTTGTCCCTTTGTTTCTTTCTTTCTTTTAGCTATTACTCTTTATCGTGTACCGATGTCTTCCGTTGTTCTTTGACGCACGCTACCCATACGAAGCTTCCAAAACCAAAAATATAGCTCGTCCGCCATGTTGAATAATGGTGTACGTGTTTTAGTAAGGGATTATTAAATGACCGTGTAAACGCACCAAGGTGGCGCATTTTAAGCACGCTTAACTTAAGCGTGCTTAAATTTTGGCAATGTAAACAAGGCTTAAGTTATACCGGCTACACATGAAGTGCACGTTGCACTTAAACGTTAATAGGCAACAAGTGAACAAGTGAAAAAACAAATATGACCAGTAACAAATCTTCCGTGACCGGCAAATTTCATTTCTTACCGGTCACAATGACAGGCAGATTTCCAAGATTTAGGCCCTGTTTACATGGAGGTAGGGTGACCCTTCTAGAAGGGTTACCCTTTGAAGCGAGTCAAAAGATAGCCCTTGTTTACATGGAGTAGGGTGACCCTTGTAGCAGGGTTAACTCTTCTAGTAGGGTCATATTACTTCTGCGTGACCATTTTACTATATTTTCGGTTTACATGTTATTGTTGGCGTCATTTGCTTGATATCTTCGATAGACTTCACAGGAAGGGCAGCCACAAAATCGTTAAGACATTTTGTCCGGTACACGTTTTTTTTTTCCTCATTGAAACATAACCCGGCTGCCAGGGTCACCCTAGCAAACGCGTTTACATGGCTTACAAAAAGATAGCCCTGCCGCCAGGGTTACCCTAGCAAGCTGATAGGGTAACCCTCCTCCCAGGGTCACCCTAGCACTCATGTAAACGAAACACGGAAAGACAATGAACTAGGGTAACCCTTTTACTAGGGTAACCCTTCTAGAAGGGTCACCCTACCTCCATGTAAACAGGGCCTTATTTCGAGGCTTGGTAAATTACCACCGTCATTATCGGGCTTTTCCTATAGTACTTACAGCTTGATTGGCAAAGTAACAATATTAAAATTCTACCTGGGGGGATTCTATAGGTTTTTCTTTGCCAAGTATCTCCTTTATTAGAATGCTCTAAAGTACAAACGGTAAAAACCAAGTATAAACAAACAGTACAGCAAACTACGTGTTACGCTAACAAATAAGGAATGCCTTTATCAACAATAGGCGAGTTTCAGGGTGTTGCGCGCGCATCATTTTTCAAAAAAACTGGCAAGCTCCCCTCAAAGTAAACGTACTATTTAAAAGAAAAAAAGTATAGATACAGTTTCTGGATATTTAACACTGTTATTCTACTGTTGTTTGCTCGCTAGGATATCTGTTTGCCATTGCTTATTTTATAGAGAGCCCGCCAAGAGCCCGCCAATTCCTTTCCAAAACAATGCGCGCGCAACACCCTGAAACTCGCCTATAGACTTTTTCACCAATAGCGGCGCCATCTTGAATTCGCAATGCATTATGGTCTATCCAGGGCAACAAGCTCCATTAAAAGGGCGATTGCGTAGTGTTGAGACACAATGCGGTAATTTTTTCTTCATAAATACTTTCGTGGCAACAATATCTAAATATAATAATTGTCGTATTGGTAAAAGCAACAATTCTTGGACGTGTAAGGATAGATTCATGACAAATGTATCCTTATACGTACGAGAATCATTGCCTTTACCAACATGACAATTATTATATTTAGATATTGTTACCACGAAAGTATTTATAAAGAAAAAATTACCGCATTGTGCCTCAACACTATGCAATCGCCCTTTTAATGGAGCTTGTTACCCTGGATAGACCATAATGCATTGCGAATTCAAGATGGCGCCGCTATTGGTGAAAAGGTCTATTACGTATATATTAAAAGGACTATGCCACACTATGTTTAGAAATTTTCACGCATAGAAAATTGTCCTAAACAAAATTATACGTATACATATTGGTAGACGTTCGTCAAGCTCAATTACTCAGAAAATAAAATAAAGCAAAATAAAACAACGACAACTTACAGGGTCCCAATCTAACGTCTTTGTTTGGCTGCTAGATACTAGTTCATCAGGTGTGGCATCATGCGTTGGATTACTTGCGTTAGATGAGCTTTCAATAATAGTAGCTTTATGTGACTAGAATAATTCAAAATAAATTGTAATGTAAGTAAGTACCAGGTGAAGTGTTGTAGATGAGAAGGCAGATATATAAGCACTGTCAATATATGTGCATAAATAGCTCAGTAAGTGCATTATATAAAGTAGGTAAGTAGAGCTAAATAGAGCTAAGTAGATGTAATTGGGTAGGTAGGTAGGTAAACAAACAAACAAACGAACAAACGAACAAACGAACGGACGAACGGACGAACGGACGAACGGACGAACGGACGAACGGACGAACGGACGAACGGACGGACGGACGGACGGACGAACGAACGGACGAACGGACGAACGGACGAACGGACGAACGGACGAACGGACGAACGGACGAACGGACGAACGGACGAACGGACGAACGAACGAACGAACGGACGAACGGACGAACGGACGAACGAACGAACGAACGAACGAACGGACGGACGAACGGACGAACGAACGAACGGACGAACGGACGAACGGACGAACGAACGGACGAACGAACGAACGAACGGACGAACGAACGGACGGACGGACGAACGGACAAACAAACAAACAAACAAACAAACAAACAAACAAACAAACAAACAAACAAACAAACAAACAAACAAACAAACAAACAAACAAACAAACAAACAAACAAACAAACAAACAAACAAACAAACAAACAAACAAACAAACAAACAAACAAACAAACAAACAAACAAACAAACAAACAAACAAACAGGCAGGCACAAACAGACAAACGTCCTGACAAACAGAGACAGATATACAAACAGACAAACATAACCTCCTGCAGGCAGAGGTGACAAAGCAACTTACAGTATTACTATAACCACGAGACTCAGCCAACTCGACCCTGGATGAATCACCACCATCACTTGACGTGCTTTTTAACAATTCAACGGTAACCGTTTCTTCCACTGGCTCCACAACTTGTCTCGTGCTTGCTTCGGAGGGTCTTTCGGTTTGACTAGTGCTAGAACTTGATGAGTCAGGAACAACGTCAACTATCTGAATTCTGTCTAGCCTGTCAGGATAGATTGACTGGCCATCAAGTATGCTTGCTTGAGAAGGTCTTTCGGTTTGACTGGAGCTAAAACTTGGCAAACCATCAAGAACGTCCACGGTCTGAATTCTGTCTAGCTCGTCAGGATTGCTCGACTGGTCATCAAAAACGCGTACCTGTGAAGGTCTAATGTCTTGGCTAGATCTGGAACTTGATGAGTCATGAACAATGTCCACTGTCTGAGCTCTGTCTAGTTTATCAGGATTGCTCGACTGGTTATCAGCAACGTGTACCAGTGAAGGTCTGTCAATTTGTCTAGATTTGGAACCTGACAACTCCTGGCCAACATCAAATCTCTGAGTTTTGTCTAAGTTGTGAGAATTTCTCGACTGATTATCAAGAACATGTTTTTGTGAAGGTCTATCATCTTTACTCATATTCCTCGACGAGTTGTTGGAAACTACTTCAAAGGCACTGTTACCCTCATGACAATTTCTCAACAACGTATCAGAAACTACATCTTGACGAGGCATGTTATTATCCAGGTTTAGTAGAGGGTCCTCGCAGACAGTGTACACCTCATTAAGTCTATGTTCATGAATTGAGTTTATCGACGAGTTTTGAGAATCCATTCCTTCTGAGCGTATTTTAACGTTTTCGTAATAGTCTAGAGATGGTTTACCAGAACCAGTGTTCGCCTGGTCAGTTATTTCTACTCCATTTAATCCTGTGAATGATTTTTGCTCTAAGCTGTGAGTTTTCTCTGGGCTCGTACAAGAAGTTTGTATCTCTAGTGAGTTCAGTTCATTTAAGAGTGGCTCGCCGTTAGTAAGTGGTGTATCTAGACTTCTTGAAGTTGTCTTCTTGCCTTTTTCTGATAACCACGGTGGTAACTCTAAGTTAGAATCTCCACATCGCTGTTGAATTTGCTGTGGAGAAAAAATCTACTTTGTGAGTTAACAAATATAAAATGATGATATTAGGAAGTAGAGAAGTTATCTGACTGACTGACTGACTGACTGACTGACTGACTGACTGACTGACTGACTGACTGACTGACTGACTGACTGACTGACTGACTGACTGACTGACTGACTGACTGACTGACTGACTGACTGACTGACTGACTGACTGACTGACTGACTGACTGACTGACTGACTGACTGACTGACTGACTGACTGACTGACTGACTGACTGACTGACCAACTAACTACTAACTATTTTTTGAGTTTGACTAAACTAAACTTGTCATATCCAGTAAGGGCCACACCTCGTTGGCCAGTGTTACTACAAAAGGAAACCGGAATACCCAGAGGTACCCCGTGGTGTTTGGTAGATGCAAACTGCAAGCACTCTTCTCGCATGCGACCTCAGTGAAATTTGAATCAGATAACTGCACCAAGCAGGAATCGAACTCGCCTAGCATATAGATGAAAGGCACGTGCGCTGTGCCACCAATTTTTACAAAGTGACTTCTCACATTATTTTGTGAAAACTGGACTTTTCACTTTCTTTTGTGAAGTTCTCAAGGATTATATTTCTTACCTTAGTAAGGCAACGTACAGTTCGACTCCTAAATACAGCTAGTTTGTTCTGAGCAGTAATCAGTTTCTCCACAACATCGTTATAGTCCGAGGATAGCGTATCGTACCTACATCGTGTGTACAAAGACGACAACTTAAAGTGTATATGAAACGAAAATTAAGTTTGTCTTATTTGAAAGAACTCTTAAAATAATGGGGAATATCAATTTACAGCTTTTTCATATTTTACTTAGTTCTTGAGATATTTAGACTATGTGATATTCAAATGAGATAACTTATGGTTCGTTTTCTTCTAATTAACATATTCGAAAATCGCGAATATTTTTAAGATTATTGAACAAAATCACTTGAAACTTTGCATATTGCTACAGTTCATGCAACTAAACATGAAAGACAAGTTACAAGTGATTTTGATCAATAACCTTAAAAATATTCAATATGTTAATATCGAATATGTTAATTAGAAAAAAACGAACCATAAGTTATCTCGTTTGAATATCACAGAAGTCTAAATATCTCAAGAACTAAGTAAAATATGAAATAGCTGTAAA
>OZ036004.1:10508075-10750575 GCA_964035015.1 Corallium rubrum
CACATTTTTGTGTCACGTGAGTCACGCTGCATTTGTAAGATTATTTGTCAAACAAAAGATGATTTTCAAAAAAAATCAATTGAGAGTCATAGTGTCATGTCCCAGTATATTTTTTATGAAAGTTAGAAAAATATAAAATTATTAAGTTGCCAGGAAAATAGATAAGAATACCATTAGGTAGAATTTTTTCTTTTCTGGCTGTCACGTGAGTCACGAAAAGTAAATGGCTATATCTGAGGCTGTGAGTATAATTATCAGGAATTAAACAAATCATCTTGAATATCTCCCAAGGGGGTTTCTTGCCTGAAGTGAGTTTGGGTTTTCCTAAATCAGACGTGGCAGAAACATGCATTTCAATCCTAAAATTTTGTGACTTGGTCACGTGAGTCACGGTGAAACGGCTGTATATAGAAGTAGACCACAGATCCATGCATTAATCTGAAACATAGACTAATATATAGGCCTTCATATATTCCACATGGCCACTTAAAACAGATGAATTTTTGGCAGGTATACTTTCATGTTTGGAATTATTTTACAGAATACAGGAAACAAGTCAAACAATTGATTTAACAAAATATTTATTATATAACTAAATTTAAAATTATTTAATTTAATCCTGTACTAATTGTACATCACTCAGTTGGCCACTTTAAGAATTTTATTTTGGCTAATGCTAGACAATTATATTCAGTAAGGAAAGTTCTTGGATTATAATAAGTTAATTAAGCTCGTATGTCCTACCAAGAGATTGCCTGTATGTTTTTCTCAGTTTATCTGTGTAATTCTGAATTTCCTCCATCCTAGAATGAAGCAGAAAAGCATACTAGGTACCATATGTGTTGAATATACTGACAGTAGTTCTAATGATCTAAATGAATACCACAACACCAAAATCTAGACAATATATACAGTCACTTTGTCACACACTAAATTATCTTATTCCTATGTTTGTCAACACCACTCTTTAATTCCCACACATTTCACAGAACTGCATAGATTTAATTAGATTAAATAATGAGAAACTTGCTGACTACATGAAGGTAGGTGCCAACATTCAATTCTCCATAAATTCGTAAATTGTTTGCAGTAACATGTTCTTGGAAAAGCAGTAAACAGCCCGTATCTGAAACCTTATGCTGCTCTGAGTGTCCCCTCCCCCTCCTTAAAATTCCCAAGCTACGTGCTGTGTTCCGTTAGACATCATCAGAGGTGTAGGAAGTGGGGGGGGGGGCTTGAGCCCCCCCAATTTTAACGACTATACAGAGGCTAGGAGAGCAGCTACTTACAGTAATCAACCTACAGGGCTCATCTACACAACAACACGAGATTTCACAAACGGGTGTAGCATGATTGCATGAATAGCCTGAAGTGTTAGTCATCCTGCCACGTGACATGCAGGCTAATAATTTCTTTGTTTTTATGTTAAAATTTGAACTGATGCTTGCTGTAGAATAGATGAAAAAGTTTCCTCAAATTGCTGCAAATTGTGTTTCCGAGGTTCTAGATTTCAAAATTTTCCGGGAGAGCACCCCCGAACCCCACTAAAAATGCGGTCACTGATTATCTGCATATCAACTTCAGCCCCCCCAACTTTGAATCTGTTCCTACGCCTCTGGACATCATAATGTATTTTTTGGCTTAATCTTTTACCTAATGTGATGACCTTTTCAGTATTTTACTCTGGCTAATGCCAAGCAATTTTACTCATCAAGCGAAGTCTGAACTCTAGTATGGAAAGGGTTAAAGCCAAAACTGGCTCAAAAAATTTTAGCTAACCCATTCCTGCCTGAGCTGACCAATATAACAGCTTCATTAAATTATTTTATTGTCTTATAAACACCTCACAATTTTACTCATCAAGGATAGAACCCTCAGACATCCTAGGCAGGAATAGGTTAATTATATAGTTCAGTCTATTTTGACCAGATTTTAATTGAAACTTGCATGAACATGTATGTTCCCAAATACTGGAGCCAATATATATTGTAAGAGGATGTTCATAAAAAGTTAAGTGCAATTATTATGAAACTTATACAAGTATATAGTATATATATATATATATATATATATATATATAAGTTAATCACCTGGCAATTTCGCATTTCTTAGGTGAAAAACATAATGGCTTAATGAATGATTGTGATATAGTCATAATTGACAGAACCAATCCAGCAGAACCAACTAATAGGCAAATGTATTGGATTAATAGACTTATGACAATGTACCCCTCGGGGTTGAACATTGAACAGGTTTCTGAGGCGCATGAATAATTATGTTCATCTGGTAGGGTATAAAAGTAGAGGTTTGTTTAAATTATTTTACTTTGATGAAGACAATAAAGTCGAAACGTTAATATGTGTTGGTGATTAACTTATATATATATATATATATATATATATATATATATATATATATATACTTTTAAACACTACAATTTCTGTTTTTTGTCTTGTGATCATGAAAGAAGTTTTTAATAATACTTGTACTATGTATTTATAAGCTACACTCGGAGCTATAAAGTAAACACAAAAAATTTGCCCATGCATGTAAGCTAGAACTCCAGTTTGTCTAATACTACAAAGCCCAGCGACTAAACTATATTCTTAAAATCAAGAACAATCTACGTATAGCCAACACAGAAAAGCTGTTTGGTTTTAAAATGAGAATACATGTAAATGTTTTCAAATATTGTTACCTTATATTAAAATGTCGCTTGAATTAAATGAATTTGACAACCGTATAACTCTAACTCCCAACAAGACTAAAATAATTATATGCTCTTGCTGTGAAATGAGAAAGCAAGTGAACAGCGGACACCAATACATAAATATCAAACGGACTTTAGTCCATAGGGCAAGACAATAAACGGGAAACTGATTTAAGAATTGTAATATTTTCAATTTCTAAACAACCAGCGAGGTATGACATTTGACATCATACTCAAATAATATTAGAATATTAAAATCGGTACAGTCACAAACTGACAGAGAAAAAGGAACAACTGCTGAAGCTAAAACATATTTACAGCAATAACAACTTATACTTGACTCGATGATTCTGAATGAGTTTGTTGCCCTACTGTATGGTCGATACAATGAGCCGGAAGAATGATATTACATACAGTATTGCATTCTGAATAAAATATATACCATATTAGTCTAGAAAGTCGAGGCATTTAGAACATATTTATTCACAGTAACTTAGGTCTGTGTTTTATACAATGCTAAGAAAAGAGGTTAAAGATAGAGAACTTCCATATAAATAGTAATACTTCTTCGTTTGGAAATACAAGCTAGTATACAACATCTTCTGTCAAGTGTCAAAAATTAGTATGTACTTGTAAATACTGGCTCGAATACTCAATTAAAATGTTGTGTTTATAGACGCTAAAACATTACGATGAAATAGTTTAAACTTTAATAAAGCTACTTACCAAACTATTGGTGAACACCACAAAGACTAAGCACTTTAAAAAACCCCTTGAACTCCGCGACTCCGCCCACGATATGTTGTCACAGAAATTACCATCTATTTCTGTGTTGTCATGCGGGAACAGGAATCATTTTAGTTTCTCCTGTAATATCTCCGGCTCCCCTGGTTAGTACGGCCTTGATTTTCTCTAATACTCATAAAACTATTTTTATAACTGTTTGTCGCTCCTCCTTGGCGGCCATTTTGAGGTCTCCTGGTGTATGAAATTTAGAAGCCACCAATAAAAATTTTCTCGGAATTCCGGACGTTTTTCGAAAAATCAGAGCGATTTTCGAGAAATTGATTGTGACAAACAAAACAAAACAAAGACGTTATAAATGTTCTGCTTTGTTTCAAAGCAGATCAAAGCAGATGGTGTAGTGTTTAGAAACTGTAATATATATTATAATACAAAGGAATGAAATCTGCAAGCATTCCGTTCTGGCTTGAGGTCACAGTATGGAATCATGCGATGACATCCGGTACGCTATAATTAATTAAAGAGCAAATAAGTGTAGTATCGAGTAAACCCTGCTGACAGAGTACCCCTTTTACCCAGCAATCGATAATGTCAGAACATCAACCTCTCAAGTCCAGTAATATCCCACCGGCGCTCAATATCTCTATTCCAAAGATAGAAGACATCGACCCACCGGTGAAACAATGGGATTGGAATGAATTGCAACTCCCAACGGACGTTCTGTTATTGACGGTGAAAGATCCGGAATTATTGAATTGTTATTACTGTTTAAAGAATGTCTTCACGAGTTACTGTAATGATCTTGGTTGGGTGTACTTCGGCGAAATTGGCGATTCCAAAAATAAAAAGAAGGCAAAAGTTTCTTTGGTGAGATGTACCCTTGGCGCTTTGGAACCACGCGGTTCGCTCACTATGGCTAGAAATGCAATTTTGTGCCTGAAACCGAAAGCGGTCTTTTCCGTTGGGTTTTGTGCAGGTTTAAATAGGGAAAAAACGAAGCTTGGAGACGTGGTGATATCGGCAAAGCTCTCTACGTATGCGAGCAAAAAAGTAGCGAAGGATGGAAGAGAAGAGTCGCGCGGCTATAAAGCAAACGTAAGCAAAAATATGGGGAAGCTTATCTTGGCTGCTGCGACCGGTTGGAAGGCCCCTTTGGAAGATCCAAAGGAGCGTAAAGTCAAAGTTCATTGCAATGGAGAAATGTTGAGCGGCCCAGAACTGGTCGATTTTCCAGGACGCCAAGAACAGCTTCATCAAGAGCATCCAAATGCAATTGCCATTGAAATGGAAGGAGAAGGTACATCGTAATCTTCTTTCATGGATACAATTTATACTACGTAATAGATGAAATTAATCTGTTTTTAATCAAAATCGATTAACATCAATTGATTTTTGTGATCTTTCATAGACACATACCGTAACTAAAAATAAAATGAAGAACGTTCTATATAATATGCAGCAGCAGAACAGGGGAGGGGGTGGGGGGGGGGGGTATAGCTCACCTAATATTTTAACAAGCTAGGGGGCTAAACCCTAACCCTATCTATAAATGTAGGGCTAAGAATGACCTAAAATTCATTGATTAGTTGTACTGAGAGAATGTTTAAATTAAAAATAGCCCAGAAAATTACTTTTTCCTTAAACAGGGGCAGGCACTTGCTCAAAGATGGCCGTGCATACCTCGGGGTAATATTTCATCGAATTCCCCTCGCTCCAGGTCTATAAATGGTCAACTACGGTACACATATTTACTAATTTACTTTATTTCTTGTATCTTCTTATTCTTAGGGGTTTATGTTGCAGCTTTTGATCTGGAAGTTGAATGGGTTGTCATTAAGGGAATTTCAGATTTTGCTGATGGCACAAAGAAAGAAACTGGAGATTGGCAACCTTTTGCCTGTGCTATGGCAGCCTCAGTTGTCAAAAATATTTTGAAGCATCCTGACGTTCTCGCAGATTGGCCCCACTATAAAGGAATAAGCTACAAAGGCCAGAATACAGGTACAAAATTATATGGGGGATACAGGTATTACACTATTAACTCATTTCTGCCTGAGCTGACCAAAAAGCCAAACTAATTTATTGTTTTACTCTCTAATTTTACTTATCAAAGCCAGAACCATAAGATTATTAGTATAACTTATACATCAGAGTAGAGTAGAAGTAGAGTATACATGTACATGTAGTATATTTAGCATTTATAGACCTGGAGTGAGGGGAATTTGATGAAATATTACCCCGAGGGTGAAGCCCAAGGGATATATCATCCCAAGGGGTAATATTTCATCGAATTCCCTGAGTGAAAGGTCTATAAATTATATATTATACCAAAACATATTAATCTTTCCAAAAAAAAGCTGAAATGTTAATAAAGTTCGCTTAGCTTAACTTTTGTCCACTTTTCATTGTCTGTTTCCATTCTGTTGTCGTCTCAAGGCTTCTGGATGCATTGTTTGTTGCTTTCTTGTATTCCCTGAATCCTTATTTTCTTGTAACCTAACAATCTTCTTGTCAACATCTGAATGTTCAGGCAAAACGTTTTCTTGTCTCGCCAAATTCCGTTATTGTTCAATGACAGCTTCGTGAATCATGTGAAGCATTCACACGTGGTACACGAAGCATATTCCCCACTGCAGTGGGGAATATTGCTATTATTCCCCGCTGCAGCAGGGAATATTACTTTTGAGGGGTAATTCGATGATTGACTGGTCACATGGTACAAATCAAGCTTTCTGACTGGACAATTTACAGTTGAGGTATAATATTAGTATATATTACTACATGTACTGTATATATTATAGTATATTTGCTGTAGTGTGCGTATAGTGTAGTGTGGTGTAGTTACATGTAGTATAGTATAGTATAGTATACAGTCATGTAATAGTATATGTAGTATAGTATATGGTATGGTACTGTGGTAGTGATTGTTATGGTATGATGTGATTAATATGTAAGTCTGTAATAGAATAGATAATATAATAAATCACAATTAAATTATTTGTGCTAGTGCATAAAATCATTTCATTACATAAGTTTACCTCTTAATTTGCAGACTCAGCTAGAAGTCTAATTTTAACATCTTTGCAGGATACAAGTGGTTTACTATTATTGGGCTGTTGGTATTACTTTGTGCTGTTGCTATAGGTTTGGTGTTTGTTGTTTAATCTTACTCTCAGATCTCAACTAAGTTATATGAATGCATATGTTCAGAGGCACTTGCTTCATTGAATCCTAAAACATCAGTGACTTTTGTCAGATAAAGTGCTTATCTGGTCTCTGTATGGTTCCAAATTTGTTCGAACCGGATGTAGCATCTCAAAATAGTTCCAAGTTGAATTCAGCATTCACTAACCTCCCAGCACTTGACCTTCAGTCTCCCTCATCAAACATTTGACCTGGCTTAAGATGATTCCTCAGTAATTCTTCTTGAAATGAAAATTTGCTGAAATTTCCTAGTCTTAGCATTTGTGGTATACTAAAAATAAAAAAATAAATGTTTTCCCATGTTTTATAATAATAGTATAATACATGTAATAGTATAATAATAGTATATAGTATAGTATAGTATAGTATAGTATAGTATAGTATAGTATAGTATAGTATAGTAGAGTATAGTATATAGTATAGTATATAGGGGAGCACAGGTGGCGTGTGCTGTTAGCGCACTGCCTCTCACCAATAGTTAAGCCCGGTTAGACGGGGTTAGTACTTGGATGGGTGACCGCTTGGGAATGACCCCGTTGTCCGGCTTGGACTCATGTGAGTAGAGTTGTAGTTGATCTCTCCTGTGCTTCGAGGGTTTTTCGCCGGGTTCTCCGGTTTTCCTCCCTCCATAAAATCAACACCTAACATCTCAGCTGTGATCCGTGGTCTGAACTGTGTCGTTGGCGGCTGCTTCGAGCACCTTGATATGCCTCGACACGGCCACGTTGATCTGCGTCCTTTGCAATTCAGCCACTGGCTGCAAGTAAGGATGATTAGCCCCCAGTCCTTACTTACTTACTTACTTACTTACTTACTTACTTACTATAGTATAGTATAGTATAGTATAGTATAGTATAGTATAGTATAGTATAGTATAGTATAGTATAGTATAGTATAGTATAGTATGGTATGGTATGGTATGGTATGGTATGGTATGGTATGGTATGGTATGGTATGGTATAGTATATAGTATAGTATAGTATAGTATAGTATAGTATAGTATAGTATAGTATAGTATAGTATAGTATAGTATAGTATACGCGTGACCTCTTAATGTCTGACTCGATGCCTCAAATTACAGAAGCTTCACCTGAGTCTAATAAAATCATTTCGTCACCTACTGATACTGATTCCGATTCTGACTCTGATTCAGTTTGCTCTGATGATGTTGACTTAGCTAACAAAATTTTCCTTGCGACTCCTTCTCCGCTTCCTATCTCCGATGGTTTTATTGATCCTGATATTGACGCTCATTATATGAATATCTCCAGTTCATGTCATCTTTGTCATGCTGAAGTCTCATCGTACTTAATCTATTTATTTATTTATTTATCAATATTTGTACCTGGCGGTAACAGGAGAAGTAACAATAGGACTCTAGGTCCCTTACAAGGTTATTCTCCACTATACGGATCCCAACTAACCCCTAAGGTGTTGATTTTACGGAGGGAGGAAAACCGGAGAACCCGGTGAAAAACCCTCGGAGCACAGGAGAGACCAACTAAACTCTACTCACATGAGTCCCAAGCTCGAGAACGGGATTGTCCCAGATGGTCACCCATCCAAGTACTAACCCCGTCTAACCGGGCTTAACTATTGGTGAGAGGCAGCGCCCTAACAGCACACGCCATCCGTGCTCCCCTGCTCACCTTATTGAATGCACTTCTTTGGATGGTAATTTTCTTAGTGACTAATCATTGATAAATTTTCTTCAACGTATTTTTGTGATCCTGAGGATGTTATCAAAGCTGCTAATTCTTTTCTGAACTTTCAACTAACTGATTCGACCTGTTTATCTAATGATATATTTAGTGACATTTCAGTATACCGAGTTTTTACTAAGAACATTGAAGATCTTATTGTTAGGTTAGTCGATGATGCTTTAGTTTCTTTAAAACTATCGAAACCTCCTAATTTCCCAAACTTTAATCTGCTATATTATAAGTGAATTATTATTCACTTTCCAAGTCTTTTATATCTTTCTCTGAACATTGAACTATTAACTTTCAGTCTACAATATTCCATTTTATTGTTATAATCAACTTGTAAATGACCATTAACGGCATTATTAGTTATCCATTAGGTTCTAAGCAAGTCCCATCACCTGTATTTTCTTTAAATTTGTAATAAAAAGCAATAGTGTAGTGTAGTGTAGTGTAGTGTAGTGTAGTGTAGTGTGGTGTGGTGTGGTGTGGTGTGGTGTGGTGTGGTGTGGTGTGGTGTGGTGTGGTGTGGTGTGGTGTAAGTGTGGTGTAAGTGTGGTGTAAGTGTGGTGTAAGTGTGGTGTAAGTGTGGTGTAAGTGTGGTGTAAGTGTGGTGTAAGTCAGTGTGGTGTGGTGTGGTGTGGTGTGGTGTGGTGTGGTGTGGTGTAGTGTAGTGTAAATTAGTATAGTATACATGTAATATGGAAAACTGTAATATGGTATGATGCTGCATGGTGTGGTATGATAATTAGTGTAGTCTGTAATTAAGAATAGATAATATATATAATAAATCACAATTTCATTACCTAATTTTACCTCGTAATTTGCAGACTCACCTCGTCTAATTTTAACATCTTTGCAGGATACAAGCGGCTAATTACTATTATTGGGCTGTTGGTATTACTTTGTGCTCTTGGTATTGGCCTCCTTCAAGTACAAAACAATAACCAGAAGAAAGATGCAGGTACTGATGCAGGTACTGATGCATATAGAATACTCAGTCTGGTAGATTAGAAGAAACAATTACTGGTATGGGTTTCTTGAATCATTTTGTATTCTAATTAAGACTGCTTTCAAAGTCAAGTATTCTTACTATAAACTATAACTTTTGTCCTGTGTTATTCAATCTTTACCCTAAAAAAAGTAGGGGGAAAAGAAAAATCAAGCAATGTTTTAGGGAAAAATTAAGAAAGGGCAAAAAAAGTATAGGATTGCCAAAAATTACCTTTGTACCTGTAAATTGCCAAGTATTGAATGTTCTCTTTATTTCAGTGCCCATTGTACGTACACATACAAAGAGCAGTGAAGACTTACTTCAGATAGCCCTTCAAAATCTTATGGGTGATTCTGGCCAGGTCGGTATAAATATCAGAAATATTGCCAGGTCTTGGACTTGAAATAAATGTTCTTTACTGTAATAACCCCTCTGTAAAGTACTTTGGGGTAGTGTAGCTGTTGGTATTCTCAATAAAGATTATATTATTATTAATAATATTAGATTCAGTACAAGGGTCGTACGCTTGGGTACAGAGCTCATGGAAGAATTCATTCATTTTGGGAGCCATTGGTGTATGATGGGGTAGCATGGGATATCGAAACCAACGTATCTGTGAAGAAAAAACACTTCAAAGAAAGTGAAGATGCCATTAGAGAAGCTGTGAAAGAGCTTATCAAGAAACTCGAGAAAGAAGCAGTGCTTCCACTCGGCTAAAGCAAAATTTCCTTTTTTTATCCTTCTTTTTAGCAAAATTTCCTTCCCAAAATCTGAAATTTCCTTCCAGTTTTCCCTCCAAAATCTTTTATAAATCCTTCTTCTAATGATTAAAATTTGGATCGTACACTTCACCAGTTTGCTTTCGAGTGCGCAAAGCTCGCAATGAGAAAATACGAAGGTGGTCCGAACATTTCCGACGCTTTCCGATGTCTAGAAAGCGAGTTATTTTTGTATCTGGCAAGCGCAGATGCAAAGACAAATTAGAGAACAGCCATTTTCAGTTTCTAAATGTGAAATTCTACTCAACTAACAATTCGCAATTACAGTCCCAAACTATATAACTAATAAAGATAAGCTTCAAGTTTGCAAAAATTTTACAAACTCTTTTGGTCAAATTAGTCCTTTGGAAACTAGAACAATTCTCAGATAAAGGTTAGAAACATAATGTCATGATCAATGCACGCTTTGTACCGGTTTGCAGTTGCAAGTGAGGTGGAACTGGAGCCCCATCATCAACCTCATCTTCTGATGAGGTTTGATTCTGGACTCGAGTCAATCTTTGCATGAGTTACATGCCAAGGGTGCATTCCATGTTTGCTAACGCCGGATATCTCCGGCGTGGACTTGTCCTCGCGCTTGGCGTGCCAAAATTTGATCTCTTGGCGTATTGGCGTACGCACTTGTTCAGTCTTCTTGGCGTGCAAACAAATGTGACCAGCACTTTGCTTCTTTTGGCGTATTATTTTCTTATTATTTTGCGTATTATTACTTATTATTTTCAAATGTGCACGGCGTACCAAAAGGTCCGATAAAAAAATAATTGGTAGTCTTGGCATAAAGCTCTGCGCCTCGTCGCCAATCTCCGGCGTGAAACTTGCACGGAATGCACCTAGTTTATATGTTAATGCCGCTAGAAAATAGAAATTGCAAACATTGAGCCTGCGCTATTTGTGTAGCAGTCTTCCGCTTAAAACCCTATTTAACGCCACGCATCATATTACTACTCGTGTTTTTAATTTATACACGTTTTTGAACCCGAAAGTAAAAAATAAGCAGTTTCATCAACTTCTAATCACTGAAAAAATTCGAATTTCAAAATTTCCTTCCATTTTCCTTCCATATGACCAAATTTCCTTCCAATTTCCTTCCAAATTTTATTTCCCTTTTTTTTTCCTTCCAAATGCCAAAATTTCCTTTTGGAAGGAAATTTCCTTCCAAGTGAAAGCACTGGAAAGAAGGGATTATAAAAATCTGAGCTCTGTATTATAGGACTCAAGCCTGCAACTTTCTGAAAGCTAGTCACTGACAGTGTTGCCAAGTCAAGTTTCGTAAAAATCCCAATAAAGGTCTGAAAATATCCCAAGATTCCCTATTTTTTACCAAAAAATCCCAAGATTTACAGTTTCATTTACTGACTAGTTCCCAGGTCTCTATCGCCGTTTGACATATAGCAATCTGAGTCCACTGTATCAGTGATACTTCATTTGGATAGAGTACTTCATCTTGTCTAAGTCAAACGAATACATAAAGAACGTCGGGGCTATGATCTAAAGTAAATTAAAAAAATAAGGATTAACATTGAAATCAGCTTTTTAAAACCGAAACTGTTTGCTCTGGAAAAATCCCAAGAAAAATCCCAAGTTGAACCCCTGAGAAAAAAATCCAAACTCCTTCAAAAAATCCCAAGATCTTGGGATAAAATCCCAAGGTTGGGCAACACTGGTCACTGTAGTCAGAATGTACACTCTAACCATAATATAATTATAATATTTATATTAATTATGATTATAATAATTATAATTATTTCTTTGTAAGTATTTAAAACATGAGCAGCAGTGTTTTAGATCTGATAAAACACGTACTGTGAATGTTTTAAATGGCTTTAGAAACTATCCATATAATAAGCTATACAGAAATCAATTTTGAAAATTGAAGTTGTCTGAGCCGCAAAATCGAAGAAAAAGTTCATGGAAAATAGCGAGCGTGTCTCTATCACATATAGAGACACGTCATGATTCCTTTGTGTTTTCGGCAAAATCAGATACAGACCGCTGCTCATGCTTTCAGCATCTATTAGCTACTTCAAAAACTCATTAATAATTCATGAAATTATTAATGAGTTTTTGAAGTAGCTAATAGATGCTGAAAGCATGAGCAGCGGTCTGTATGTGATTTACAAGGCGAGCTGCAAGCGAGCCGTAGTAAATCAGTTACAGATCAGGTGCGAATGCTTTGTCGTACTTATCAAATGGACGCATCTAAATAGCCATGTTTTCAAACTATTTTTCAAGTTGTAGTGATTTTAGCTAAGTAAATTGAGGAAAAAGTTCATGTAAATCAGAACGAATCTTATGCGATTTACAGATATGAAATATTCATTTCTTTTGAATTTTCTTCATGAATTTTTAATGAATTTGATAAGTAGTATTTAAAACACGAGCAGGAGTGTTTTATCAGATTTAAAACCACGAGGGTGCAGCCCGAGTGTTTCAGATCTGATAAAACACGTGATGCGAGTGTTTTGAATGTCTTCAAAAACGATTCGTTATTGGATGCAGGGGCGTAGCCAAGGGGGGGCGAGGGGGGGCGGTCGCCCCCCCCCCAATGGTCTCCAAGAACGTTCTCGTGAAAAGTTTAAATCCGTGGAGAAACTTGTAGGGGGGGGGGGGGGACAGTTGTTTAAAGTCCAAGTGAGTGGATAGTTGATGTGTTATATATATTGCAGGCATGCATATGCTATAAATTACAATAGTAAGGGTCTATACAAAATGCTGCCAACCTGTTTTTACATTTACAACTTGTTTATAAATAAATCTAAAGATATTCTGACGTACGTGTATCATTCTATGTTCTGGTTTGATTTCAACAAAATTATGTAATTTATTGCTTTCAGATTACTCTTAAATACTTGCCTCAAAATGCAGGAAATAGTGTTTCCGAGACCCTAGAAATCCAAAATTCTCCGGGGGGGGCATGCCCCCGGACCCCCCTAGGAGACCAAGGTTCTCGCCCCCCCCAAACCCAAGACCCTGGCTACGCCCCTGATTGGATGTTATGTTCATTAGTATTCTTTGTATAAAATTGTATGTTCATTAGTATTTTTTATATAAAATTGTATGTTCATTAGTATTCTTTATATAAAATTGTATGTTCATTAGTATTCTTTATATAAAATTGTATGTTCATTAGTATTCTTTATATAAAATTGTATGTTCATTAGTATTCTTTATATAAAATTGTGTGTTCATTAGTATTCTTTATATAAAATTGTATGTTCATTAGTATTCTTTTTATAAAATTGTATGTTCATTAGTATTCTTTATATAAAATTGTATGTTCATTAGTATTCTTTATATAAAATTGTATGTTCATTAGTATTCTTTATATAAAATTGTATGTTCATTAGTATTCTTTATATAAAATTGTGTGTTCATTAGTATTCTTTATATAAAATTGTATGTTCATTAGTATTCTTTATATAAAATTGTATGTTCATTAGTATTCTTTATATAAAATTGTATGTTCATTAGTATTCTTTATATAAAATTGTATGTTCATTAGTATTCTTTATATAAAATTGTATGTTCATTAGTATTCTTTATATAAAATTGTATGTTCATTAGTATTCTTTATATAAAATTGTATGTTCATTAGTATTCTTTATAAATAATTGTATGTCATTAGTATTCTTTATATAAAATTGTATTTTCATTAGTATTCTTTCTGACGTCAAGAAGTTTTATCAGGTATAAAACCACGGACATGGTACTGATTTCCTTTGTGTTTTCCTCATGAATTATTAATGAGTTTTTGAAGTACAAATAACAAATGTCATACTTTAACTAGTATTTTCAAAGCACGTCGTTATTAAATCTCGTAAACTATTTATTTTATCATACATGGATGTTTGCTATACTCTCACGGACCCAGTGTTAATAATTACTGAAAAACTTATCGACCGGTGAACGGGAGCCAGTCTTTACGGCAAAATTATCCAAGGAACGAAGATTTGTGCGAAAAGACAAAGGGCAGGATAATTTTGCCGTAAAGACCAAAACCAATCAGGATTTCTTTCTCACAAGCTCAAAACTGATCATTCTGTTGCTCCCTCTGATTTTAAAATACTTACGGCTTCTTCCACTTCTAAATTTGAACTCTTACTGAGGGAAAGTCTTCTAATTTCTAAACTTAACCCCGTCCTTAACGCAAACATAAGTTCAGTACCTCTTTCTTTGTTCTAGCTTATGACTAATCTAATTAATTGTTTTAATCATACTCTTTAACTATCTGAAACATGATATTTTATTTATTTTTTTGTTGTTATAATCTGAAAATCTTTACGTTCATTTGTTTCTTTAAATTTTTGAATTTGTTATTGTACTATTTTGACCGTTTGTAATATAATATTTGAACTATTTAACAAATAAAACATAAAGCTCCGTGCGTATGTACTCTTATAAAGGCACGTTTGACGTCATTTGAACACGAAAGAAGTTGAATAGAGGCACGAGGCGATAGCCGACATTTTACGACATTCATGATCTATGTTCTCTTATAAATGCACGGAGTCCAGCCAATCAGAGCGTGCGTAGAGGACACCTTATTTTATAAGTATATATATAAATACTAATTATCCTTAAGATTTCAAACTGCTCTGATGATGTTGCGCTTTAAGCAACGAAACGTTAGCTAATTAAAATTTTATCTTTAAAGTTATATCTTGTCTAAGAGTTGTTTGCTGGGCACTTATTTTCATTTTCAAATTACGTTTCCCGCCTGGTATCTGATATATCTATTGCAACAATCAGGTTAATCAACAATAAGGTTTATATTATATGGCCCAAGTTTTCATTACCAGAAATTTGGGTCATTTGTGCCGCTGCTCTCGGTCAGCGGCTATATTCGCCTAATAATATAATTATGTATTCTAGAATTTCTAATGAGTGTGATTCTACTGTATTCTAGTGTTTCTCATTATTCAGGTCATTGCGTTCTTTAGAATTCGCCTAAATCGTGCATGTATGTATATAAAAACAGCCTGTAAACGACAATAAGGACTGTAAAATCAAGCAAGTTCAAACGCTTTTGGAAGTACTAGAGACAAATGAGGACCTTTATGTGCTCTCGAAGTAGACTGACTCTTGCCGAATGCAACGCGAGTCGGGCACTTCGCATTGCCCGTAACGTTGTTGGTCAATTTGGCCAATTTCTAGCATCTGTTTGCAAAGATTACTATGGCTAACACTATGGATATTGGCGCTTTCAGTACAAAAATAGGACGAGCTAGGGAAGTACTTTGTCGTCGAAGTAAGCAAATGTTTTTTAGTTATAACTGTTCCTTAGTCCATGCTGAAGTCAAATGGAGTCGGGCAAAGAAGAAATATGTCACCATTTAAGCAAAATTTGAATTATTATACGCTCTCCTTATTATTTACTGTTGAGAATCTCCATTATTATGGTCCTTAATACGTACGCGCGCCACCATCTTGTCCCAAATTTCTGGCAATGTTTTAGTTTTATTGTAGAGAATACACGCCAGAAAACCGAAGTAACCGACTTCCAACAAAACGGACAAAAACTTCAAACAACCAAAATACTTGCAGTCACCGTAAACACTGTCAAACACTATCGTATTTAAATTTTTGTCGCAATATATCTATTTTCACGATATCTGGACACCATTTTGGCCTATTTTAGCTTGAATTGCTTAACTATCTGATTTCGTTTTTCAATATCTGCAATGAAGGATGGCCTTATTACGAAACAGATGAAAATGCACGTCCAAATGCAAGTTCGGCAGTTCTGTTTCGGGCCTTCGCTCGAAACGTTAGACTCCTACGTTCTCTGTTTGTTGCAAAACTCTTCGAAACAGAGTCTGCACGCGCGCCGGCTTTCACAATGACCTGGGACTGTATCTTTCGTTTCAATCTTTTATTGAATGACAGATAACTCGCACGACAATCGGTTCTACACTCTAAAATACATTTACTGGCAATCGTTACACTCTTCGATCAGTCACTCTACCCAACTCGATTCAACTCAACTCTCTTAAACATTTATCGTGCACTCTTATTTATAGGGCAGCTTATAAAAGAGAGATAATCTAATTGGCGCGCCTCGCGAGTCGCGAGTAAATGGCGCGAGTCGCGACTAAATGGCGCGAGTCGCGAGTAAATGGCGCGAGTCGCGACTAAATGGCGCGAGTCGCGAGTAAATGGCGCGAGTCACGACTAAATGGCGCGAGTAGCGACTAAATTAATGGCGCGAGTAAACTTTTGTCGCGAGCTTTTGTACCGGCTTTAATTTTGCCTGGGTCTTTTTCTCCGGTTTTGCTACCGGGGGACAAAACCTAAAAATATAGATGCAATAATAGATTAACTCAAATTTCCTCAGCGTGTGTTCAGTTGTTTACGCACAGTGAATGGACAGCGATCATGATGTATCTTCTAAACGCTGTAATCGTCTGTCGTTTCTTTATCTCGCGCTCCATCCAAGGTACCAATATTACTTAGCCGACTTCTATCGATTTTCATGTCGACAATTATTGTGGCCGAATATTAGTCCATATTTGATAAATATCTTAGCTTGCTGTCAATGTATGTCATCACTACCATATTTTCCAACGGAAAAGATATTACCGCCACCTCCAGCTAGGCACAAAAAGGCCAGACTCTACCAAAGCTCATACTTTAGATACAGGGGCGGATCTAGGAAAATATTTGACTGTTGCACGCATGGCGTGGTTCACTCCATCTAGGGGGGTACGGGGGCATGCCCCCCAGGAAAATTTTGAAAATTAGGACCTCTAAAAACGCATTTCCCGCATTCTGAGAGCAAGTTAAAGCCATCTTGGAAGACCGTTTTGTATATATTTAAGATAACGTATTGTAATTAGATACACAATTAAACATAAATACAACCGAGAAGCGCTTAGTAATACTATATAAACGAGAGAAAGAGACTAGTCTAAACTCAAAATGTATTTAATATGGAAAGTGACTGTCAGACTTGACTCACTGACTGCAGTAAATATTGAAACCGAACAGCGGAGAGCTGATTCCCATGAAACACTGAGTGAGGACTCATTAGCATACAGTACTAGTATAATATAATATAATATAATATAATATAATATAATATAATATAATATAATATAATATAATATAATATAATATAATATAATATAATATAATATAATATAATATAATATAATATAATATAATATAATATAATATAATATAATATAATATTAATTTATAGAATATTATTCATAAGCTCTGCTAAGGCTTACCTCACTGGGTAGTGATTCGAGGCGCGCGATTCCTGCACAAAGTACAGCGTAGATCTTCACCAAGATTCTTTCCGCATCCTTTTGAAATATTACGCTCGCACTCGCACTTGAGAGCGATAAGTTTACAGTCTGTTTCCTCTCGAGAATAACTTCCATTCAATATATATATTCAACAGCGGTTGTAACACGTACATCGTTAGAAGCCATTTATTCTTGAAAGAAGCCGAGTAGGTCGAATGAAGCGTACTCAATAACATCATCTGAGAAGCGAAACAGATTTCGCAATCTGTTGCAACTGTTGCACAGTCTAGTGTTTTGATTGGACAGCTACCCCTAGCTGTTGCACAAATGCTAAATATGGCCTGTTTCACGGACTATATTTAGCTCAACTGTTGCACAAACGACTTCAGACTGATCTGGTGCAACAACGGACCAGGCCTGTTGCACAAGGAGATGGGGGGGGGGGGGGGTTCGGCCGGAAATATTGTGTATTGCGGGTTTTCTGGTGATGACAATCTCACATTGCGGGTTAGAATTTTCCCGGATTTTGCTCGAAGTGAAGACTGGAGGGCCGAGGCTGAGCTTTCGAGTTATAAACCGTTAGGTAATTTTGCAAATTAAATTATTCTTATTATCTTTTAATGTCGTTTTTCGTTTTTCCGGACATTTTGACTGTTGCATTTGCAACAGTTTAGATCCGCCCCTGCTGAGATACTAGTTATATTTATGCTAATTTTCGCGCTAGTAATCTTTGTAAACAGGTGCTAGAAATTGGCCAAATTGACCAACAACGTTACGGGCGATGCGAAGTGCGCAGCTCGCGATGCATTAGGCAAATTCTACAGAACTCAATGACCTGAATAATGAGAATACACTAGAATAGAATCAAAACATTAGAATACATAATTATATTACAAACACAAATGACCCAAATTTCTGGTGATGTACAAACATGAAACTTTTCAGTAAACTTTGTCATCGCACCAACTAATTATAAACTATAATATGTGTATATATAACACGATCTTAAAACGCTTTATCCATACAAATAAATTGATGATTCGGCCACAATAATTGTCGACATGAAAATCAATAGAAGTCGGCTAAGTATATTGGTAAGTCGGACGGAGCGCGATATAAAGAAATGACAGACGATTTATACAGCGTTTAGAAGATACATCGCTGTCCATAACATTCTCTGTGCGTAAACAACTGAACACACGCTGAGGAAATTTGAGATAATCTATTATAGCTTCTATTTTTTTAGGTTCTTTGTCCCCCGGTAGCAAAACCGGAGAAAAAGACCCAGGCAAAATTAAAGCCGGAACAAAAGCTCGCGACAAAAGTTTACTCGCGCCATTTAGTCGCTACTCGCGCCATTTAGTCGCTACTCGCGCCATTTACTCGCGACTCGCGAGGCGCGCCAATTAGATTATCTCTATAAAGGAAGATATTTGTTGCAAGATCACGCTAGGACGCACCTAGGGAAACCGTTCCTAAGTAGTTCCTGAGTTCTTCCCACAATAACAGGAATCACGTTATTGTGGTTTACCATTCCGATCAGCGAAGGTTCCTTTTCCTACGAGTGTAACTATAAGTCGAGAGTCGAGAGTCGAGGGTTGAAGTCGAGAGTCAATAAATTGAGCAGAAAATACAAAAAAATCACTATATACTATAATCGATTATATATCGCAACATTGTGTCTTATTTCTACGCACCGCGGGATATATTTATAACCGATATACAAAGCTTTGAGCATTTGATCTATTCACTAAAAACCGGGGGAAAGGGGCCACTTTCACGAACAGCTTACATAGAAATAGTGATGTATGCGTCGCTTTTTAGCGCCAGAGTAATTATGCGGAGATATGTAAACGTAATATATATTTATTGCTGCCGAAGGCAGCTCACTAATCTTGACATGGGTTGGCTGTGTCTCATGTCCAGACCTCTTTGCCGAGTTATGTATAGTCAACGAAATCTCGATTTTAAGAGTTTGTTGACCGTTTTATGACGTCACGTGACGTAGACGTTTCTTCCTTGCAACTTACATCATCACATACGCCAGAAGGATTTGCTCTAAATTGTATGTACGTTTGAAGTTTGTCAACACCACGACGGCGATGGATTTCTGAACTGGCCATGCCACGCACGAGTCAAGCCGACGTGCTGGTCAAATGTTCAGTGTTCTCGTTCACTTGTCAACTTTGTCAACTGTCCTTTTATACAATTTCAGGGAGGAGAGATTATCTTGTCGAGGTAAGATATCAATTTCTAACAACTGACAACAGTGTTTTTTGGTAGGAGATTTCACAGTTGTTTTCTTCTATCTTTAGGTGTATATTGCCAATATTAGTGTGGGTTGACTGGGTTCATTGTGTTTGTGCTGATCAGCATTCTGATCAGGATCAGACGCTACTATACTATCTGCGTGTGTGTATTTTGACTTATACAAATTCTGCAAAATAATCTGATGGGCTCAATGGTACATTGCTCTATAATTTTATTATAGCTCTAGATTTGTCAAAACATATTAAGTACTTGCATTGGCAGTTTTGCCACAGCATTAGAGCAAGAGACATGATTATTTAATATTTGTATATTAATTGTGATATCAAGTCAAGCGATAAGTTATAGTAACTTGTAGTTTTCAATTATATAATTAAAAAATATAGAAGAGATGTGTAAATACTCTGGCTATTGTAATTAATTTTACATTTTTGGACTTCCCAGTCTTCTTCACAGGTAATTCTGTGGGCTCTTATGGTGAAAAGGTGAGAAAAAATTGGATGGAGTGGGCAATCTTAGGTGGAGTGGGCAATCTTGGGTGAAGTGGGCAATCTTGGGTGGAGCGGGCAATCTCGAGTGGAGCGGGCAACCTCGGGTGGAGTGGGCAATCTCGGGTGGAGTCGGCAATCTCAGGTGGAGTGGGAAATCTTGGGTGGAGTGGGCAATCTACAGTCTTGAGTGGTGTGAGCAATCTTGGGTGGTGTGGGTAACCTTGGGTGGAGTGGGCAAGAAGGGTGTCACATTGGTCACCGACTGCAGATATTTGCCTGTGGAGTAGGCTAAAGGTTTTGTCCCTTTCGAGGCAGCACTTCACTTGCGGTAGTAACTTCTAGTATACAGTATTTTATATGCCCCCAAACAATATCGGATTCAAACGCCACCAAATCTTTTTTCAATGCGTCAGCAAACTTTAAATTAGAAATAGCTTTCTCATCCATCACTAACAGTATAACACACGACCGAACGTATATGCTTTAAACGAAACGAAACGCAATCGGCAAGTCTCTAGAAGGTAACTTTGACTCACTTGAAACTTTCTTTTCACAAACAAAACGGCACCTGGCGTTGCGCAGAGTAAAATACTGTATAAATATATATTATGTTTACATATCTCCGCTAATTACTCTGGCGCTAAAAAGCGACGCATACATCACTATTTCTATGTAAGCTGTTCGTGAAAGTGGCCGCTTTCCCCCGGTTTTTAGTGAATAGATCAAATGCTCAAAGCTTTGTATATCGGTTATAAATATATCCCGCGGTGCATAGAAATAAGACACAATGTTGCGGTATATAATCGATTATAGTATATAGTGATTTTTTTGTATTTTCTGGTCAATTTATCGACTCTCGACTTCAACCCTCGACTTCGACTCTCGACTCTCAACCCTCGACCCTCGACTCTCGACTTATAGTTACACTCTTTTCCGAGTTACTTAAATCTATTCTTAATATGGCTTGTTTGCGCTCCAATGAGTCATATCCTAGTTTTATCTAATTAAAACATATTTTGACTTAACTTTATCTACTTTACTAATAATAATAATTACAAAATGACAATCATATCTCAACACTGTTTCGGCAGTTCTGTTTTGGCAGTTCTGTTTCGGCAGTATATCTAACCTTACTATATTTCGATTGTTGTTTCTACACTGCCTACGCAGCACGCTACTTTTATTGTTATATTTAAGTTTGATGACAGTAGTAATAAATGAAATGAAATTACAATTAGAGTGTTTACTTTGGACTGATTAAAAAAAACTCGAACCATGTTTTCATACCGCCCGTTGTGCATGTTTTTAACGCATGCCTGATTTCTTGGTCTTCCTGACAGTGTTGCCAACCTTGGGATTTTATCCCAAGATCTTGGGATTTTTTGAAGGAGTTGGGATTTTTTTCTCAGGAATTCAACCTTGGGATTTTTCTTGGGATTTTTCCAGAGCAAACAGTTTCGGTTTTAAAAAGCTGATTTCAATGTTAATCGTATTTTTTTTAAATTTACTTGATCATTAGATCATACTCAGTGATCATACTCCACTAGCCTTAGCCAGCCCCTGCGTTCTTTTCCTATGCGTTTGATTTAGACAAGATGAAGTTCTCTATTCAAATGAAGTATCACTGATACAGTGGGCTCAGATTGCTATATGTGAAACACATGTGAAACATGATGTCGATGCCAACGAAAAAAGTTTGGAACATGCATATCAAACGGCGATAGAGACCTGGGAAATAGTCAGTAAATGAAGCTGTTGAACCTTGGGATTTTTTGGTAAAAAATAGAGAATCTTGGGATATTTTCAGACCTTTACTGGGATTTTTACAAAACTTGACTTGGCAACACTGCTTCCTGACTGCGTGGCTTCCGGGAATCGAATGTCTAGTGATACATAATTGTCTCATTCTCGCAATATGTCGAACAGTCCGCCGGTCAAGAACAGTTTCGATGATGTTCCTCCACCATCCAATGACCCTCCACCACCAGCCAATGTCCCAATACCAATAAACGATACTCAAACACCACCACTGCTCAATATTACCGTTCCGAAGATGAAAGATATCACCCCACCAAGTAAAGAGTGGCAACGTATTCCGCTCCCAATCGACGTTCTCATGTTAACAGTGAAAGACGAAGAGTTCTTGGCCATTTATGCCTACCTTGGTAATAATGTCTTTAAGGGTCATCATAAAAATCTTGGTAGGGTGTATTTCGGAGAAATGGGCGACGGGCAGAAGAAAGTGAAAATCTCTTTACTAAGGTGTACCGAGGGTTCAACGGAAGTTGGAGGATCTCAGAATGTTGTGAGAAACGGAGTCTCGGTGTTGCAACCCAAAGCGGTCATTTGCGTTGGGTTCTGCGGCGGTCTAAACTCGCAGAAAACGAAGCTTGGCGATGTGGTGATATCCCTCAAGCTTTCGACGTACGCTCATAAAAAAGTCTCGGGTTCGAAGCGACCTGAACGGCGTGGTGTAACGGCGAACGTCAGCAAAAATATGGGTAACCTCATTAAATTCGCAGCCGATGGTTGGAATGCGCCCTTGACAAACCCGGAAGCACTCGACGTTACTATTCATCGAGATAAGGAAATTTTGAGCGGTCCAGAGCTCTGCAATGATGATACTCGACGGAGAGAGCTTCTTGACGAGAATCCTAATGCGATTGCAATTGAGATGGAGGGTGAAGGTACGGTATAGAATTTTGCCTCCTGCTGGAGGCATAGCTGGCCCGTGCTCCTACTGCCTCTATCTGTTGGGCCATATACAAAATACGTGACGCTTTGGGGGGTGGGGGTGTTGAACAAGTCACATGTCACAAGGGGAGAGGGGTATCACAAAGCACTGTCACGTGATGGAGAGGCTGAAATTACAAAATATTTTTCTGCTAACAGCATTCATGTAAACAAGACCATGGTAATGTTGAGAATTTATTGTAGAGTTGCAAATTCTCATTCTATACCACGAACGATACATTGGAGCTAGCATGAAGTATTTACCGTGAAAGTGGAGTGATCGCTGACACTAGATCCTGAAGGCTCAGTCCAAAAAGATCTAAATTTGCATGGTGTTGGGGTGGGTGGGGTGGCTCAGAGTCACGCAATTTTCGATGGGCAATGCCAACCGTCACAGATTGTCACAAGGGGGTAGTCAAAAATCGGGGGAAAAGCGTCACGCATTTTGCATTTTGTGTATGGCCCCTTGATAGGCTCTCCATGAATTTAAGCCTAGTTCTCACTTGTCGTAAGAATCGGGGACAGTTCTGATCCCCGCGATTGTCGGCGATTCTTACGACAGTCACGTTCACACTTGTCCTGACTTGCCGTAAGAATCGTATAAAGAACCAGACACAGTGCTAAAAAGCGGTACCCTGTGGCATTCACGAACGAACGAACGAACGAACGAACGAACGAACGAACGAACGAACGAACGAACGAACGAACGAACGAACGAACGAACGAACGAACGAACGAACGAACGAACGAACGAACGAACGAACGAACGAACGAACGAACGAACGAACGAACGAACGAACGAACGAACGAAATCACATGCAGAATATAAAGCGGTCTGAAAGTTAGCTGCGCGCGCAGCTAATTTTTCAGGGCACCGCAATCGTGGATTTTTCCTGTTCCACATGTCGTAACTAGTCGTAAGAATCCCCGGATGCATTTTCCAAATAGAAATGATTCCGATTTTTGCGATGCTTCTGACTCAGATCGCCGACTGTCTGCGACGCGTTACTTCAACTAAGTTCACACTGGCCGTATAACAATCCCAGACAATCGGGGACAGGAAAAATCCCCCGATTCTTACGTCAAGTGAGAACCAGGCTTTTTAAAAGCCTGGTTTTCATTTGTCGCATTTCATCGCCGATCATCGCCGATGCTCACGTTTGCGACGATCGGGGATTGTCCTCGGTGATTGGCGATCATCCCAGACAATCGTCGACGGTCCCCGATCAGGGCGGGAAAATGATATTTGTTTCGAAAATGGGCGCCGCTATAAACAACAGATTATTACTCCATACGACGCTTACTCGTCAGCGCACAGGGCACTGGTGGCACCATAGATAATGGAAGGGGAACTGGATAGGAAACTTCAAACGAGGTTAAAGAACCGGAAACGTTGTTTGCACAACTTGCTATGGTAATTACACACTTATAAGCAGCTAATGAACCTATTGCTGAAATTAGACAGAAGTGTAATATCACTTAAGTTCAGCAGTGTCTGATTTTAGCCACGTGGGACCACCCGTTAGGTGCATTGCCCGCTTATAAGCGTAGAATTACCACAGCAAGTTGTGCAAACATCGTTTCCGGTTTCGTAAGTTTCCTATCCAGTTCCCCTTCCATTATCTATGGTAACACTCGATCGTGGTGTGTTTACCCCCTTTCCCCCCGTTTTTTCCTCGCTTCCGGTAACCGTTTTTCGTTTTTTTTTTAAAATCTCCTGCCAGTCCCCCGCGCGTCTTTCGAGTCCGCCACAGGTGCCCACGCCACAGAATAGTAGTACAACCAGAAGTCCAACTCAAGTGAAGACTTGTCCGCATTTCTTCAATGCGCATGCGCGATATTTTACGCCATCCGACGCCATCCTACGCGATTCTACGCCATGTCCTACGCCATCCTGGCAAGTTCCCCCGGCGGTTTTAACCTTCTTTTGAAGGTCCAAACTGCCGGGGGAACTTGCCAGGATGGCGTAGGATGGCGAGGAATCAAGATGCGCGAGGCGACATGCGCGAGGATATAAACTTCAAAAGTTCCGACGCGAGTTGGACTCCTGGTTGTATTACTATTCTGTGCCCACGCGCTGCCAAGATGGGCTCCCTATGGTCAGCGCTGTTACTGAAAAAGAAAAGGCTAATTAGGGTGCGAAAAATATTCGAGACAAGGCCCAAGGTGGTTTTCTCCTAGAGGTCTTTAGCTAACTGATTAGATTTACAATTTCCCCTTTTTGTAATCTGATGGTTTAAGATTAATTTATAGGAGTCTACGCTGCAGCTTTTGACCTTCAGATCGAATGGGCTATCATCAAAGGAATCTCGGATTATGCCGACGGCACAAAATCCGATACAAAAGCTTGGCAATCTTTTGCCAGCGTCATGGCAGCGTCTGTTGTTCACAATATGCTGAAAGAGCCTGGTGTTTTAGCAGACTGGCCTCATTATCGAAGAACAGAAGAAAGAAATTCAAATGGAGGTGTGAACAAATGACAATGCCACTCCTGTGTGGAGTGGCATTAAAAATGGGGTGGGTGGAGGTAGGAGTGGGGGGTAGGGGCGTGTGTGGGGTGTTTGAGGAATGGGAGGGTGTGCAGTAATCAAATGTGTAATGGTCGATCAGGGGCGGCGTGGCCTACCGGGACACCGGGAGATTTCCCGATGGGCCCCGATGATCTGATCTGTATACCTTGTGGGCCCCAACAATTTGACTGGTGGTGGCCAATAATTTTTAAGCACTGCAGCATAAAACTTGAAGTGCAATTTAGATTATGGAATACTGCAGTTCTATACCGTTTCAAGCTAAGGCCTTTTATGAGAGAAACGTACAGTTCAATTCATTTCATACAACCTTAAGTATTCCAATCCAACGTTGCCTATGCAGCACATTGATTTTATAGTATTTTATAATATTAATCCGTGTATTGAAAATAACAAAACTGCGTGCAACTACTGTACATGTTAGATTATAAATATTGTATCGTTGTTTTTCTGTTTTTAAACTTTTAAAATTCTTCTAAATTCTTCCTATGATGACCCCTGAAAGTGGGCCCTAGAATGTGATTTCCCGGCCCCTGTTTCAGAGTCACGCCGCCACTGTGGTCGATTGCCCAATAGTACCAATCATGCTGAAAACAGCTAATGAACCACACTGATCAAACAAATATATACATAGCTCACATGTGTAAAGTATTCACAGTTCACTATATTAAAGTGCCCCTGAGATCAAATTTTTGTCTTGTGTTTTTTTACATATTCGTAAAGAATATGGCGTTTTTAATGAACTGGCCAAATTTGAAGCAAATCCGTGCATAAGAAGCTTTTTTTTTACGGTTTTCGTATGATACGGCCGCCATTAAAATAACATGTTCTGGAAACCGCCACTACAAACCAACGGAAGTGACGTCAAAGACTCAACACCAAAACTTTCTCAACAGAATGAGACTCAACGTTTTGGTCGTAATGATACGGCGAAAATTCTTCGCTTGCCAAATAGAAATTTTCTTCCGAGATTCAGAAGATGCTTCTGAACTATGCTCGGACGAATTTTCGAACCATTCGCCCTCTGAAATACTCGACAATTCGTAAAAGGACAACACCGAACTTGTATACGGTTTTCAACCTTGTTGAGTCTTTGACGTCACTTCCGTTGGTTTGTAGTATCGGTTTCCAGAACATGTTATTTTAGTGGCGGCCGTATAACCCCGTACGAAAACCGTAAAAAAAACCCGGCTTCTCATGCACGGATTTGCTTCAAATTTGGCCAGTTCATTAAAAACGCCATTTTCTTTACGAATATGTAAAAAAACAATACAAAAATTTGATCTCAGGGGCACTTCAAAGGGGTAGTAATAAGATGGAAAATCTTCTATTCAATTTTGATTTTATCTAAAAGTACTTTCCGTATGAGGAAGTATAGCGTTCTTATTAAATCATTAGGGCCGTTTATACGAGAGCCGATAAGACGTGGCTCACATAAGACGCGAACTGACCCATTTATACGACGTTCCTGAACAAATCGCGGCTTGTGTAAAGCCCGGCGCACACTAGTGCAAGTTGCACGCACAGATGTCATTCGTGACCAATTGCGTGCGACGAAAATCCTAGTGTGCGGGGAAAATATACAGGATTTTTGTCACTCGTGTCGTGAACAACAAATATCAAACATGTTTGATATTTTCTGTCATTCGTGACAAAAATTCCTAGTGTGCGGCAAAAACCTAACTCGCAACTCTTCGCAGCAAAGAAGTGCGCATGCGTGTTATTCCCAAAACAGGTTCACCAGTATGTTCACTATCCGCCATGTTCGTAGTGAACTGGTCACCGAAGCAATTTTGGAGGATAAATTGGTAGATATCTGGCCCGAATGTCCCTGTTTGTATGATGTTCGGTCATCTAACTTCAAAAACAGAGATTTACGAGATAACGCTGTTTAGAAATATACGGCGAGACCATACGTAAGATATCCTCAAAGGATTGCCTATCAAGCCCGGCCGGTGATATTGACGGAATTTTTCAGGATCCTCTGCGTTCAGTTCTTGAATAAGATTATCATAGACTCCTTGCCTTTGTCTTCTCAAAATCCATCGTTTCGTCCATAACTGGCGATTAGCCGCCCTCAGACGTCTTCGACGTCTCCGTATCAGCAAAATAAATAGCAAGATATCTTCGTCGTCTGACAAATCATCTTGTTCACTATCCGCCATGTTGTTTGGGGGAATTACACGCATGCTCACTTCTTTGCTGCGAAGAGTTGCGAGTTAGGTTTTTGCCGCACACTAGGAATTTTTGTCACGAATGACAGAAAATATCAAACATGTTTGATATTTGTTGTTCACGACACGAGTGACAAAAATCCTGTATATTTTCCCCGCACACTAGGATTTTCGTCGTACGTAATTGGTCACGAATGACATCTGTGCGTGCAACTTGCACTAGTGTGCGCCGGGCTTAAGACGCGAACATAAATCCTTGTCGAGATTCGAGGGAAAACAAAACTGTTTCCCGAGGGATCAGACATTAAGTGTTTTGTTATATAGCTTGTGTTTCGCGGGAAAGTGGGAAACACTATCAACTAATCGTTTTAGGCAAAAGGCTATAACTACCAACAAAAATACACCATCCTATTTACAAGAGATGTTTTCAGAGAGTACAAGTGGTTATAATGTGAGAGATTCTGATGGTAAGCTCTATATTCCTAATCCTCGAACTGATTATTTGAGGCGCTCCTTTAGTTACAGTGGAGCCTTTCTATGGAATGGCTTGCCTGAGTCTCTCAGAACAGTAACTTCTTTTACAGCCTTTAAGTCGGGTTTAGAAACCTTTTTACTAAGTAATCGATCCGACTCCCACACGGCAATCAGGTAGAACAGTAGCTTTTTAAAATTTTTATCAAGTAATTTTACTGATGATTTTCCGTGTTTTTTAAATAAAGTTGATGTATGTACTTCAACAAACAAACTTCCCCAAATGAGGAATATATATCAAGCAATAACTATGTGTACATTGCAATGTACCATTATCATATATTAGCATATAATCGAGACAGAAATTCCAGGCGGAAAACGTAATTTAGTTAAAAATATCAAAGCCCAAGGCAATTACTTTGAAAAAGCCCATAACATTGAAGAAATGGTAAAAAATGAAAATATTTATTGAACTAACGTTTCGTCGCTACATGCAACATCTTCAGAGTGATTAAATTATTACAATTACGAAGACTTTATATACATAAGGTTACTAAGACAACGAGTATAAAATTACAAAATAGCGGTTAAAATTTGAAATTACAAAATAACAGTTAAGAATTTGAAAATTTGAAAATAAAATTTAAATTAACAACGAATAACATAGGAATTTAATAAGGTGTACAAAATTAGAGTGCGGATTAAGTTCCATAGAGAGAAGATAAGATAAGGAGATTAAAGTGGGAGGTAAAATAAGCTGAAGGTGATAAAAGAAATAAAACGTAAAATTAAAATAAACTTAATGGGACAGATCGGATATTAGAGTTAAGAGAGGGATTGAGTTTACCAATAAGCAAACTCTCTCTAAGTAAGAGCTAAAAAGTAGAGGAGCAAGAAGTTAAGATTGAAAAGTCATCTAAAGTAACAGGATGACCAGAAGATATATGATGAGATAGCACACTAGAAAGATAAGTAATAATATTGCATTCGTATTAGAACAGCTTCAAAGTTTCAGCTCAGTCTACCTATCACTTCCGTAGATATTCTTCCTTTACGAAAGTCGAAAAATGACAAAAAATTTGGTTTGTTTCAGTATGTTGTTCAAGTAGTTAGTTTGTGCCTTGTTGATTATCTGCTCTTACTTGATAATTATACGACATTCAAAATTTTTAAGGGTAGCATATTTTTAAAGCTGTATTATTCGTTGTTTTTTCGTGTAGAACGTAGTACAACAGAAGACAAGGGTAGGCAGGAGACATCTCTTTATGACGTGTTGCAATCGCTCGTTGGTGGCTCCTCGGGTCAGGTATGGCATATATATATATATATATATATATATATATATATATATATATATATATATATATATGGTAGTACATGCAATAACAATATAGCAGGTAAAGTTTAGATATCAAGTTCGTATCATATTGCATTGTATTGCATTATATTGCCGCATTGCATTGATATGCATTGCATATCGTACCGCATCGTATCGTATCGTATTTTATCGTATCGTATTTTATCGTACTGTATACCATATTGTTTCGGCTGTATCTTCCTGTGTCCTCGTGGCGTCTAACTGAACAATTATATCCTGTTAACTTTTTCTCCAACTGAAAAATTTCTGGCGGTTCCATTACAATACATGCCTTCCAAAAGTAACGTATCTTTTTGCAGGTCGATTACAAAGGCCGTACAATAGTATACGAGGCCAATGGAAGATTTCACTCACTACAGCATCCATTGGTGTTTGACGGGAAAGCATGGGACATCAAAAGTGGCTTGTCTGTGGAGAAGAATGGCTTCGACAAAAGTCCAGATGCCACTAAATATGTCGTGAGTGAGCTTATCAAAAAACTCCAGGAAAATGGAAAACTTAACGACGAATAGCAAAGATATAATATTGGTGATTCCTTTAAGCCCTAATCAAACGAGAACGCAAGTCATCGCAAGTTGGCAGTCACGCTATCTCAGCCAGCCGCTCTGAATAGTTTCCCGAAAATATCATGTACCGTGACAAAGTTAAAACTTGTTTAAAACACTCATGAAACCTTTATTTTGTTAATTTGGGTGTTCGAATGACCGCCACAGAAATTCGTGACTGCCAACTTGCGATGACTTGCGTTCTCGTTTGATTAGGGCTTTACGTTTATTTTAGTAGAAATTTGGAACCCATATATATATATATATATATTTCTAAAACTCATTAATAATTCATGAGGAAAATTAAAAAGAAATTAAGGTTTAATCAATGTCTGTTTACCGCGGTACAGAACTGATATCAGTGTCTGTAAATGTGATACAGAACTGTTTAACAAAATAT
Organism: Corallium rubrum; assembly: GCA_964035015.1. Classification (NCBI taxonomy): domain Eukaryota; kingdom Metazoa; phylum Cnidaria; class Anthozoa; order Scleralcyonacea; family Coralliidae; genus Corallium; species Corallium rubrum. Next base: position 10,538,451 of record OZ036004.1, read on the forward strand.
CAGTTCTTTAGTATAAATACACAGGTGATTGTAGAAAATCACGCGCTCTGGTTGGTCGAGCTACTTCGGATTAATTCTCGATAATCACCTGCAGCGTTTATTCAAAATGGCCGCCAGCCAAAGTTGTCAATGCGACAGACAAGGAAATTAAAAATTTTAAAGAAAATGCTCTTCCTAAAAGTACGAAAATGTGTATTTATACTAAAACAATTATTCGCCTCAGGCTCAGTGAATATCGGTGAATAATAACCTCGACTTCGTCTCGGTTATTATACACCGATCACCGATATTCACCTCGCCTTCGGCGAATAATTGTTAAGTATCACATTTACAGACACTGATATCAGTTCTGTAGCAAGTGTACAGACGCTTTGCATTCAGCTATCTTGAGTGAGGTACGCCGGTAGTGTCCTCATACAAGATGAAGATGCAAACATTTGTTGAATAACAAATGATGATTGGAACGGCTATCTATGGCACGAATATAAAATGTTGGACTAATACTAAATCAAGGCGCATGCTCACGTCAGTAATTTAAGAATCGTAGCCTATTAAACGTTACCTCGAAGGTTTATCAGCTGTTAACATGATGTAGTTTTAGCTAACTTAATAGACGTTTTAGAAGTCATTTACAGAACTCGTGTCCGTTCTGTATCGGGATACAGAATATATATATACCTCGATACAGAACGGCCACTCTTTCTGTAAATAGTACATATATATGTACTATTTACAGAATGAGTGGCCGATTTACATAATGAGTTGCCGTTCTGTATCGGGGTATACAGACACGAGGCGAAGCCGTCATTTTGAATTTTATTGTCAACATCGTTCCTAGGGCCTTGGGAGCAGTACAATTAATAAAATAATTGTACTGCAGTACAATTAATAAAATAATTGTACTCCTCTCAACCAATCAGAATGTAGTAATTTTGTCATGCATATATATAATAAATGGAATTAGGCTCAAAAAATCTATTTTCTGTTCTTTTTGCCAATTTGAAAATTTCGTAAAAATCGCTTGTCAGACAGAATCTGAGTGAATTTTGTCTATTTGTATTTTTTTAAAAATCAAATTAAACAAAACCGAATTCGACAACAGTGTAAGAAAGCCACCCGTTCGAAGATTGTAAACAAAACGATGTATACCCGCTTCTGAAAGAGTCATGGTTTCTAGAGAACTGAGATATGAACGACGAGAGTTCAACATTTGTGACGATTATGACAACAATTGTTACAATCAGCATCATGCAATTGCCCAGCAGAAGGAAATCGTTGAAACTGCTCGAAAATTAAACTCGCTTGGTGATGAATTTCTGCGAGATCTAACGTCGAAGTCGGACTCGAGGGTCGAAGGATATTTCGATGGAGGCCATAGGTATACAGGATTGGATAGCGTTGTTGGGACTGTTGATACTTTGTTAGTGTGGTTGGAACAGTCGGCGAACAACATGATGAAAGATTTGAGGAAAAGGGAAGCCGTTCTGAGAGGAGTTTTGCGTCTGACTGGTAAGCAAACGAGCGTCAAAACGCACAAGGCGTGAATGCAACATTGTTACATCAGCAACATTCATGACTGAATAATATACTGTAACAATATCAGCCATCACTTGTTTTTCATGCAGCCATCACTTGTTGTTCAACCGTCACTAGTACTTGTTGTTCAGCCATCACTTGTTGTTCAGCCATCACTTGTTGTTCAACCGTCACTAGTACTTGTTGTTCAGCCATCACTTGTTGTTCAACCGTCACTAGTACTTGTTGTTCAGCCATCACTTGTTGTTCAACCATCACTTGTTGTTCAGCCATCACTTGTTGTTCAGTCATCACTTGTTGTTCAACCATCACTTGTTGTTCAACCATCACTTTTCGTTCAGCCATCACTTGCATGCTGTTCAGGCATCACTTCATTCACCAGTGTTGTTCAGTACTCACGTGCACTTGTTCAGTCATCACATGCCGTTCAGGCATCACTTCAGTCACCAGTGTTGTTCAGTACTCACGTGCACTTGTTCAGCCATCACTTGTTGTTCAATCACTAGTGTTGTTCAGTCATGCATCACTTGCATGCTGTTCAGCCATCACTTGTTGTTCAGTCACCAGTGTTGTTCGGCTATGATATAGACATTGGTCTAACTGTACGGTTAATAATTTGACTTGGACATGCCTAGAATTAGTTTGCTTTGTTTTTCTATTTTATATTCCTGATCAACATCATTTATCTAGAACTTGGAAGTGAAGCTAGCCTCTTTGGAATGCTCGAGTTAGCATGCAAGTTCCTAGATGTTCCCGATGACCCCTACCCCGCAGAACGTGAATACATAACAGGATGCCTAACGGAGACCGAAAAACAAAAACATCGAATTTTCCGAATTATCGAAGGCGCCGGCGACATTCTAAAAACCATAATCGAAGCAGAAAATCTCGATGTTACCAAAATGATGCAATTTGACAACATCTTGAGGGAAGCTCGACTAGAGATGGATTCGTGTCGACGTCGTTTGGACGGAGCGAAGCAAAAAATCGTTGAATTGGCACAGAAAATGCGAGCGGTTAAATGGTTCTCGCGATGTGTTAGGGCCATCGGCTTGGGGATATCTTGGTACTTTTTATATCACAAATACCAAGAGTCTTCCGTCAGCCTGTCTTTGATGCTCGTTGGCTTTTTCGTGTCTGGCGTTATGTGGTTGTCGTTTTTCCCCAGACGCGCGCATGCTTTTTACGAGTCTCTTTCGAAACTAGACGCTAAGCATCGTCTGCTCAACGAAGCACTGGATGATATTCACAAACGACTACAGAGTTCGATCGACCATAAAGACAAAGTAGTTGAGGTGATGAGATCTGGTACTCGGGATAACTAGAGATTGACATTATACAATAGATTCTACTCATCAGTCCCGAACTTGTTCAATACCGGCCACCAAAATGTAAAACTCTCACTTTTCAACGCTCATTTTTTTCAAGAATGTGCAGAACGTGAAATGTCCTGCCAAATGAGTTAAGATTAAATGGAATAACACTCAACAACTTTAAAAATCAAATTATATCTTACTACATTCTCGCGTTGGACTGTGCATAGCCTACGATCCAGATATACGTCGGTCATGGAGATCAGTTTGTCCCAAGTGTAACTCCGCCCGGAGCTTGCTTGGTGACCTTCGCTGTTGTACTTCAAGTGTATATGAAACGAAAATTAAGTTTGTCTTATTTGAAAGAACTCTTAAAATAATGGAGAATATCAATTTACAGCTTTTTCATATTTTACTTAGTTCTTGAGATATTTAGACTTATGTGATATTCAAATGAGATAACTTATGGTTCGTTTTTTTCTAATTACATATTCGAAAATCGTGAATATTTTTAAGATTATTGATCAAAATCCCTTGTAACTTGTCTTTCATGTTTAGTTGCATGAACTGTAGCAAGATGCAAAGTTTCAAGTGGTTTTGTTCAATAATCTTAAAAATATTTGCGATTTTCGAATATGTTAATTAGTGAAAAACCGAACCATAAATTATCTCATTTGAATATCACATAAGTCTAAATATCTCAAGAACTAAGTAAAATATGAAAAAGCTGTAAATTGATATTCCCCATTATTTTAAGAATTCTTTCAAATAAGACAAACTTAATTTTCGTTTCATATACACTTTAACAGCTTTTACTATGCGGTTTTTCATCGTTCTTTTATTTATTTTTCTTTTGATCTGAATTGAACTTTTTTGGGGTTTTTTTTGTTTTTCCTCTTAATCTATTTATATACGGGACCGCAGTAATTGGCACACGCTGTTGCGGCCATCCTTGCCACTTCTCTTAAATTTTAGTTTGTATATGTGCATGTTCATCTGTCGTTTAATTATGTATATATTTATTTGTGTGAAGGTATAAATATTCTTTATACACTATTGGCAAAAACATAATAAATAAAATAAATAAATAAATAAATAAAATAAATTATTGGATGAGGTTGAGCATGATAGCTTGTGTTATCAACGTTGGAGGCGGATAATACAAACCGAGACTTGATAACACAAGTTATCATGCGACAACCGAATTCAATAATTGTTTTATTATACAATTATAAATGTAGAAGCCTTTAGCAAGTTTTATACAAAGTTAGACAAAAATTAAATAGTAAATTCATACCGTCTTCAGTTTGAGGTTCGCTTACTCTTTTCTCTTTCAAATACAGTTTTCTCTCTCGAATACTGCTTTAAACTCTAACAGCTGCCTGTGTAGTTCGCTTGGTTTTTCTTTGTGGTTTTGGCGTCAAGAAAACGTGCCAAATCCAGTCCACCGGATTAATCCGCTTCTGATCTTCGCTCCAGTAAAGACGACCGCCATGTTTGTTTTGCTCAAACTGCTGGCCATTAATCTGCAGACAATTTTTGATATCTGTAGGTTTTTAGCCAATCACAGTCGAGATTGTATCAGTATTGTTGCAGTTGCAAAAATATCGCCTTATATCGGCCAAAAATGTTTAGAAAGACAAAGCGCATATATACGACATGAAAATATAAGTCTGTCTTATTTGAGAGAACACTTAAAACGACAAAGTAACATCTTTTGCAGTTTTTGATTTCCCTGCTTTGTTTTTGAGACGTATATATACGATTATACGTGTATAATGACGTATCAGCGAAGGTTTGTATATCCCTGCTATTATCAAAAGAAATCACTTAAAATTCTGTATGTTTATTGTTGTGGGACAAACACACGCACACGCATGCTTTCTTCGAATTAAGTTGGGTTTACATAAATAAGTATACGCATGTCTCGGATTTCGTCTTTTACCAAGGCTTCCGATTTCAATTTTCCCGATGAGGCACTGAAAACAAGGAATTAGGTCATACCATTACGCAACACTCTACTTTTAAATTAAATCCCGTGTCTTTGTGACTAGTTGCTTTGTTTCCAAGTTCAGCCAATTTGATGAGATGGCATTTTGCGTTTTTATGCGATCAGCATAATCTCAGGACATGCCTTAACTCGTGCTATCACCGTTTAACAGTAGCTATATATTGTTGTCAGTAAGGTCTTCGTTAATGTTTGCAGGGTCATTTCGGTAAAATGCTCTCAATTCGTCAGAATTTATGACACAAAAACAAAATAGATATCGTTACGGAAAGCTATTAATTTGTAGAATACAATGTTGTCTTTGGTTTTGTGATAAACACAAACCAATAATAGTTGTGAATTTTTTAATTAAAACCAAAGAGCTTCATGCACTCGGGGCGACTCAAGTAAAAAGCGTTTCATTTCGTTCCAGAAAAACGGTGTCAGCGTTTTTTTAATATATGTCGAGTTTTGCTTATTTTATTGACGACCAAAGTTGAAAATGCTGTTTTTTGACCAACATTCGGACAAAATAAGTCATAAAATCGAAACCAGGCAATAAATAAAAAAAACGCTGACACCCCGGTTTTGCTGGAAATTTATCTTGCATGAGACGAACAGTGAAAAATTGTTTTGAACAACATGAATTAACGCTTTGTTCCTAAGTCGTCCCGAGTGAAGCCCTCTGGTTTTATTTGAAAAATTAGCAACTATTATTAGCTTGTGTTTATCGCAAAATCGAATACAACAGACAATACAACATTGTATTCTACAAATTCATAGCTTTCTAACGATATCTATTTACACCTTTTCGATAATTACGTCACGCTTCATGAAAACGAGGCTCCCAGGCCAAAGTTTCACAATTTTGATTATCATGATAATCCCGCCATATTTGTTTATGGAAGAAGATGGCTAATAACGTCCAAACTATATATGGTAGAAATACATCGTGTACGTATGTTGTTAGGCATTTCCTAAACTTTCATTTGATGTATATTTTAAGTTTCTGTGTTGTGTGTAACTTTTTAAAATGTCCAAAATGTTCGCACCATATATTGCTCGTCAAGTAATGTTAAATGACTTCTCACAACTGTTGTAGAATTTTCCCTTTTTTAAAGTACTTCCCCTTAAGCTAGAAACTTGAAAGTTCTACCACAAATAGCATTTTACAGTATCTTCTGTTTGATATTGTTACAAAGTTGTGCGTTATGTATTTTAAAAACAATATCCGAAATTCTACAACAGTTGTGAGAAGTCATTTAATATTATTACTTGACGAGCAATATATGGTGCGAACATTTTGGACATTTTAAAAAGTTACACACAACACAGAAACTTAAAATATACATCAAATGAAAGCTTATGAAATGCGTAACAACATACGTACACGATGTATTTCTACCATATATAGTTTGGACGTTATTAGCCATCTTCTTCCATAAACAAATATGGCGGGATTATCATGATAATCAAAATTGTGAAACTTTGGCCTGGGAGCCTCGTTTTCATGAAGCGTGACGTAATTATCGAAAAGGTGTATTGAGAGCGCTTTGCCGAAATGACCCTAAATGAGAGGATACCTATAGGTTCCTATAGGCTACCAATTTTAACCGCTACTTAATCAGTTCTCGCGTTCTAGAATTGGATTCTAGAAATTCAAAACTCAAAATAGTGACTGACTATATATTTAGCACGGAATCCTGGTGCAAGAGTTTGTCGGCCCACGAATCATGCATTATCGGTCGCGTGACATCCAAACTAAGAATTGCTGACACGCAACTATATATACTAGCAATTATTATCACAAGGGGAATGCTGCCTGGCAACGAATTCCTACGATTATTATTAAATACCAAAAGGAAGATGGTTGATATTGGAGCAAATTCGTAAAATAATCCATGGGCTCATATGATTGTGGTGTTGGACGAAGGAGAACACGATCATAATTTTGCAAGTTACGAGTATGTTTTTGAGAATAGTATTTAGTGCCCAACCAAACTATTGTTTGTGAGCTGACCATATTCTTGTATGGACTGACTGATCTAACACCTCCCTCACCCATTTAGCACGGAATCCTGGTGCAAGAGTTTGTCGGCCCACGAATCATGCATTATCGGTCGCGTGACATCCAAACTAAGAATTGCTGACACGCAACTATATATATATAAGTAGCGTGCTGCGTAGGCAGTGTAGAAACAACAATCGAAATATAGTAAGGTTAGATATACTGCCGAAACAGAGAACGTAGGAGTCTAACGAAGGGCCTTCGCTCGAAACGTTAGACTTCTACGTTCTCTGTTTCGGCAGTATATCTAACCTTACTATATTTCGATTGTTGGTATATATATATAACCCTTGAAATTCGGAAGACAAAGATACGACGACCATCCGTGCCACATACACTATAGCAACTAATATAACCAAAGTTTAATAGTGAAATTGCTCAAAAGCCCGCTCAACATGCATAAAGCCTATATACATACTCTATATTAATCTTTATACTAAACTATATATTTCATCTTTAACGTTTCGGGGCAAACCCCTGCATGGCGTATATAGATATATTAATAATATACATGACAAAATTACTGCGTCCTGATTGGTCGAGAGATGTGCACAGTGCAGAAAAAGTGTAATACAGTGCAAAATTTTCGGACTCGTGCTATTTTGATAATCTTTGAAAAACTCACTCGTGTGCGTGTATAGTTAAATATATAAATGATAAACGCTGTTGCACAGCTTGTGGTCATCTATACGTCATTTTCACTGACATCACGACTTTTTTCCAGCTTACTTTAGTGTAAATGCCTGGCCAAACGCTTTCAACATTTCATTCAACATCGTTCAACATTGTTAAATTTGATCATGTTCAAATTTCGTTCAACATCATTCAACACCATTCAACAACGTTCAACATCATTCAACACCATTCAACAACGTTCAACATCATTCAACAGGGGTGGCCAAACGCTTTCAACATGTTGAATCACGGTTGAATTCGACAATGTTGAATGAAATGTTGAAAGCGTTTGGCCTGCAGGCCTTAACATTTTGTGTTGCGCACAAAGCAGTCAAAAATATACTGAGAGCCAAAATTTGGGAGCGAGAGAGCGTTTCTTTGTGCAGATATATACAAAAGAAACTAATTATATATATATATATATATATATATATATATATATATATATATATATATATATATATATATATATATATATATATAAATCAGAAACCATATATAGGCAGCCGATAGTTTTGAAAAAGTATAAAATAATACATACACCGAAAATAAACATCTTGCAAAACCCAATATATATATATATATATATATATATATATATATATATATATATATATATATATATATATATACATATATATATGTAATGTTTACAACACGAGCGGCCGTGTTGTATTGAATATACAATCACGAGCCGAAGGCGAGTGATTGTATATTCAATACAACAAGGACGCGAGTGTTGTAAACAACTTGTGAAATGAATAAATAGTAAAAATCCCTTTGGGATATTAAGATGCTAATTAGTTACAAGCACTAGTGGTTGTATCAGAAGAGTATACATCCACTAGTGGTTGTAACTAATTACCATCATTGGTTTTAGTTTTGTGTAACGATATTCTGACTTCCGGTCAGCGGCAGTGTTGAGCCACCCATATATATATATATAAGTTGTTTACGTTTTAGTGGGGAGACACACCTTTAGATTTAGTTAGTCGAAGTCTATATATATGTAACATACGGTTTAGATTAATATTAAAGTTGACCTGACAAGTAACTTTACATGGTGTCAGGAGTGGGATAACTAGGCGTTCACCCTTAAACACTAGTCCTTCTTGTGTAGAAAGCTCATCTCTGAATGTAAAATAGTGCTTGAGGCTCGTGGCAACCGAGGTACTCTTTGTTGGCCAACCCACTTTAACCATAGCTTCTAGTGCCTGCATGCATGGTCTCATCACTCTCCATGGCTTGGCGAATCAGTGCTAATGAATTCTCTGAAATAGACAGATACTGGAGCATGTCAATGCTTTGAGTGTCTCTCGCTGCCTCATTCCAGAGTACGTCCTCTTGGTCTGCTGTACAGCTTGGTTTCTCGGGAGGATAGGCACGACTCAGTGTATCTGCCAGATACATCAGCTTCCCTTGTTTGTAGTGAATATCCAGATCAAACTTCTGTAGCCGTAGTAACATTCTCTGAAGCCTCTTTGGGGCATTAGGAAGACTCTTCTTAAATATGGTCTCCAAGGGTTTGTGGTCTGTCTCCACCTTAACACGTCTGCCATACACATACTGCTCAAATCGCTCCACTCCAAAGACGATGGCTAACATCTCTTTTTCGATTTGCGCATAATTTTCCTCCGTTTGGGTTAGGGCACGAGATGCATAAGCCACTGGCTGGCCTGCTTGCATTAAACAGGCCCCCAAGCCTTGTTGTGATGCATCACATTGGAGCTCGACTTGTTCCTCTGAGTTGAAATACTTCAGAAGTGGTGGTTGCGAGAGAATCTCCTTAACTTGTTGGAAACACTTGCCTTGTACCTGTTCGTCCCACTGAAACTCATGATTCTCCTTCAGTAATTGGCGAAGCGGTGCTGTGATCTCAGAGAGATTTGGTGCATACTCCTGCAAGTAGTTGACTGTACCCAAGAATCTCCGAACATCTTGCTTGTTGGTTGGTGCTGGCATATCTTTAATAGCTGCTACCTTGGCAGGGTTGGGTTTCAAACCTTCTGATGTAATCAGATGGCCCATAAAACTGACTTGTGGAAGGCGGAACTTGATTTTATCTTTATTGAGCTTAATCCCTCTTTCTCGACATCTCTCGAACAGGGCCCTCAGCTTCTTATCGTGATCAGCGACTGCCTCTGCTTGTGTCTCACCTACACCATAAATTAAGCAATCATCAAAAATTAGCTCCACACCGTCCAAACCTTGCAAGGCATTTTCCAATCGTCGCTGGAATTCTTCTGGTGCAGGGGACAGACCGAATGGCATCCGTGTCCAACGAAATCGGCCCCAAGGGGTACCAAAGGTTGTAAGGAAACTGCTTTCTCTGTCAAGCTCCACATGCCAAAAACCATTTTTGGCATCCACCACTGTAAAGACTTTGGCTTTCGACAACCTTAGCCAAATGTCCAGTTTGTTTGGAGTATCCCACTGAACAACTCCGAGAACCTCTAATTTGCCCAGAGATTCCTTCCAGGCCCTGGGAAAGGATCGCCAGTGACCTTTTTGAGCTCAATGGGAAGGACTATTTGATAACTGTGGATTACTATTCCAGTTTTTTCGAGGTAGATTTGCTGCACAAGAAAACAGCCTCAGCAGTGATTGGCAAGCTCAAGCCCCATCTGGCTCGCCATGGTATTCCAGACCAGTTCATGTCTGATAATGGGCCACCTTTTAATTCCCAGCAATTTGAAGGCTTTGCACAAGAGTATGGGTTCAACCACGTTACGAGCTCTCCCGGATACCCGCAATCGAACGGAAAGGTTGAAAATGCAGTTAAGATAGCGAAAAAATTGTTACGCAATGCAGTTAAGTCAGGACGAGATGCTAACCTGGCATTATTAGAATGGCGCAACACTCCAAGTGAAAGTCTTCGCAGCTCACCAGCCCAAAGAATCTTTGGTCGAAGGACCCGTACACTCCTACCAATGTCAAACAAGCTGTTGAAACCGAAGCTGCCTAAGGATGTAGGTCGTCAGCTGAAGAACCAGAAATCTCAGCAAAGTAAATATTACAACCGGGGAACAAGGGAACTAAATGAACTGTCCGTTGGAGATAGAGTGAGAGTCAAGCCCCTTCAAGCTACCAAGAAACACCAAGGTTGGGTTAGAGCTGAAGTGCAAGAGAAAGTGGGAATTCGCTCCTACCAAGTACGCACTGCCGATGGACGGGTATATAGGCGTAATCGGAGACACTTGAAATTGTCAAAGGAACCTGCGAGCCAACAAGATGCAGAAGAGTTTCCTGATCCCACCCAGGATATGCCCGGGCCTAGTAATGAATTATTGAGTGAGGAACCGCAGGAGAATACGTTAGACCATCCAGCCACAGTACCACCAATCCCGAATACCACGACTGTGCCACCACAAGAGGCTGAACCAGATTTAGTCACAGTACTAATTCCACCTACAGCAACAACCATGGGGGTTAGCAGACCCCAAGGAAGCACACAGCTTACCAGCTTGGGACCACAAGGGAAAACCCAGCCTGCTAGATCAAGTAGGGGTCGTGTGATTAAAATGCCAGCTAAATTCAAGGACTATGTTACCACAGTTGTAACTAAATTCAAGGATTACGTTACTGAATAGAACTGAGTTGAACATGTGTAGGGAGTTCAGTATTATTAATAACATAGTACAGTACAGTTGGAACATTGGTTACATTGTTTATAATAGCCTTATTTGTAAGATTTTTTTTTTTTTAAAAAAAAAAAAAAAAAAAAGAGGATGTAACGATATTATTTTGTAATAACTTTAGGGAAAGGAGGATGTAACGATATTCTGACTTCCGGTCAGCGGCAGTGTTGAGCCACCCATATATATATATATAAGTTGTTTACGTTTTAGTGGGGAGACACACCTTTAGATTTAGTTAGTCGAAGTCTATATATATGTAACATACGGTTTAGATTAATATTAAAGTTGACCTGACAAGTAACTTTACAGTTTGTATGGGGTTTACAGGGGTTACATGTGACGTAATTTCTGAAATTGGATTGGCTGCAAAACTCATGAATTAGATAGATAGATAGATAGATAGATAGATAGATAGATAGATAGATAGATAGATAGATAGATAGATAGATAGATAGATAGATAGATAGATAGATAGATAGATAGATAGATAGATAGATAGATAGATAGATAGATAGATAGATAGATAGATAGATAGATAGATAGATAGATAGATAGATAGATAGATAGATAATGCTTTATTTAAGAGAAACAGTTTACTTCAATTTTGTATTTTACTCCGTAGTCTATGTGACGTCAATTCGGGAATTACCGAAAAAGTCAACCGAAATAAAGCTGATGATTCTAAAAATAATGCTGTCTAACGAAAAAAATACAGTGGTCACAAGCAAAAAAAGGTAAAGAAAATTATAAAACATGGGATTTCCCCGTTCTTAGAAATCATGGGGAATCCCTGAGCATATACAGTGAAGAATACCTTATTGGGGAATCCCTGAGCATATATACAATGAAGAATACCTTATTGGCTTAAATATATATGACGTCGTGTATATGGCTATAAAAAGCATATGATCTCGTGTCCCCAGCATAATTTATACCAAATGATCGCATGATGGCGACAAGACAAGTTGACTTTCAACGAAGTGATTTAAGACTTGGCGATGAGTTTGAAAGCGGTTATATGGCATTAGCGAACAAGAAAGCAATAACAGAAAGTGGTCGTCTCTTGCTGGCCAATTTTGGGGATCAGTTGGAACGCGATATTCGTCTGAGAGTTCAAGGTCGGCCACATCGGGGAACGAACCGACGCCAACCTGGAAGTTCGCCACTGAAAAGCATCGTGAACGTCGTGGACACGGTGTTAGAATGGCTCGAACATTCGGGAAAGAATGCCGTCGCGAGCTTCAAGAAACAAGAAACGGTTCTCCGAGGGGTATTTCATTTAATTGGTAAGTTTCGGTATTTCTATACTTCAGGAGTTCAGGGTATAGGTAAAAATTTGAAAGTTCATCTACATGATACAGTGTTTCCTGTGATTGTCTTACCGTGAATAAATATAATAAACATTAAAGACAAACGAAAAACGTCAACATCGACGTGGGCTGAAACAACATCAGTGGAATGTTTCAACCAAAAATTATAAGAATCAGCAAAAATGATTTTGTTTTTGAAAAGAAGTATTGTACATGCAGGCACATGCATGTCATGTGTCATGGTTGGTTTTATCAAACGTGTGGGATTTTCATGAACTATGTATACAATATATACACGTACAATAGAACTTTTCACTTAAAACAAAGAGTCTTTGTTCTATAATTTACGGTTCACGTATATACAACACACTCGCTAGGAGCACATATGACTATGAATTTGCAACCTTAGCTCTTCAATCATCTGAACTTCAGTGGCTCAATGGTTAGAGCGTCTAAGGCCTGTGACAAACCGCGTATTTTTCATGCGCCGTATAAAATATGAGAATTAAGTTCATGAAAAATACGCCGTCTGTAACCATTAAATACGGGAAGTTCATTAAGTTCAACAGTGCCATTAAACACGACGAGCCCGGTCGTATAATACGACTCAAGTGCGGCGTTGATGCAGACGGCGTACTATTCATGCGCCGAATAAAATGCATACATAATTTACAATATGATAATACATTTTCTACCCACAATTCATGTTTGTAGCATCGTTTCCAGACTCGAGAACTGTAATTTATTCGACTTATTAAATACGCCGAAAATACGCCGTATAACTCATACCATAATGGGTATTTTATACGGCGCATGAAAAATACGCCGTTTGTTACAGGTCTAACCGGTCATTAGCAGCTTGCAGGTTCGAAGCGTCTGGGGCTCAGAAATCTTTTCTGAGTAATTGAGCTTGACGACCGTCTGTTACAGGTTTTTTGTATTGTATCAGCTTGGACTGTTTGTAATATTTTGTTGCGGTTTTGAGTCTCGTCTATAGAGCTCAGAGGTTCAGTCTGGGTTTTAACATCTAATGACAGCTCAGTTGTACAGCAAGTAACAAACTATTAAGGCCTGGCCAAACGCTTTCAACATCGCATTCAACATCATTCAACATTGTTGAACGATGTTGAATAATGTTGAAAGCACGAGTGGCCAAATGAATTCAACATCGTTCAACATTCATGAATGACAATTAATTAAACACGGGCTACCACAAAAGCTGGAATCGACAATATCCCGCATGGCGCATGTCTCTGTTCAACAAAGTTGAATGAAATGTGGCAAAATGCGTTCAACACCTTTCAACATTTTGAGAACAATAGAAATGTTGAACGCGTGTTGAACGAAAATTTGAACATGTTCAAATTTCGTTCAACATCATTCAACACCATTCAACAACGTTCAACAACATTCAACAGGGGTGGCCAAACGCTTTCAACATGTTGAATTCAACAATGTTGAACGATGTTGAACGAAATGTTGAAAGCGTTTGGCGAGGCCTTTAGTAACCCATAAATCAGATGATATTATAAGTGCTACTCCAAGTGACAAGTCCAGTGGCGGATACAGGATTTTTGCAAGGGGGGTGACTATAAGGTGCTCAGTTGTTTCTTTCAATTCAGAATATTTAACAAGGGCGCGGGGGGGGGGGGGGGGCAAAACAGGCAATACTCACTACGTGGGGGCAGGGGAGCGCCGAAGGTGCGACAAAGTTCCAGGGGGTCCGAATAAATTTTGAATTTTAGAGTCTCTGAAATAGCATTTCCTGCATTTTGAGAAGGATTTGAAAGAGTTTTGAAGGATATAAATTACCAAACAAAATATCCAAGTATATGAATACACCATATGTCGTCATTGCCGTGGACTCATGGGGATATATATACGTTTATGTTCCAAAATTACTATGTATATTCAGATTTCAGATTGAGATTGCAATTGTATACAATACGTCTATATAATCGTGATTCTTACTGTTTTAAAATTGGGGTTTCATATTAGCGTATCATGATGTCCAATCTTATTGCAAAGGAGAGGCCATAGCTACGGCCTGTATCGATAAGAATTGTTATGCAATATAATTTATGCACGTTTTACACACGAGTGACTGTTGTGATTTGTATAAACAGCTGCTAGTGTATCGCTGTATAATCCTGTATTGGTTGGGACAGGGAAGGGGGGTGACTAGTCACCCAGTCACCCCCCCTCCCCTGTATCCGCCCCTGAAGTCATACCGAGTAAATAATATAAGTACAGTAAAGATCAACAAATATATACTCGACCGCTGCTGTATGGATTTGAATCCGCGACCTTCGGTTAACTAGCCTGACACTCTACCAACTGAGCTACACGCGTAAAAACGCACAACTTGTTCACGGTTGTCAACAGGCATGAACAATGTTGTGCTGCCCGCCGTGAAGAATGTTGTGCTGCCCGCCGTGAACAATGTTGTGCTGCCCGCTGTGAAGAATGTTGTGCTGCCCGCTATGAACAATGTTGTGCTGCTCGTCGTGAACAACGTTGTGCTGCTCGCCGTGAACAAGTTGTCAGCAAGTTGTTCATGCACTTATGGTTCGAACAACTTGTTCACGGATAAATCAACAGTCATGAACAAGTCATTCCAACAGCACATTTTTATAGCCAACAACGTTGTTCGCACATAATACAACATGTTGAAACAGCATGACGAAATAACAACGATGAACAACAATGTTACAACAATGGTGAACATGGTTGATGTATCAACACGTTCTTCGGTTGTTACAACATGCGTGAACAACGGTTGTTGTTTCGTCAAGCAGTAACAACTTGTTGAAACAATGATGAACAATGTTCTTTTATCAATGTTGTTCACATATGTCAACAAGTTGTTACAGCATTGTTGCAAGTTGTTACAGCATTGTTCGGGCAACAATGCTGTAACAACTTGCGAGATTTTTACGCGTGTATGCGGTTAAGTTGAATGATAAATGATTTGATGTTTTGAAACTGAAATCTAGTTTCTTCAATATCGAGAGACTGAACTATTTATCTTATGTTGTCGGAATAACACTCAATAACTATTGTGGGACAGCGAACGTATACTCCTTACTTGTGGTTCCTTAGTGGGGAGGGTTGATAGGATTAAAGGGTATTTAACCACCATTTCTGTATCAACAAACTTCGCCGCGTAAAACACTGATCTTTTCATGTTACAGATCTCGGAAACCAGACCAGTTCGTTCGCTGTACTAGAGTTAGCCAGCTCCTTCCTTGATGTAGCCGACGACCCATTCCGAGTACAGCGCGACTTCATTCTCGAGTGCCTGAAGGACATCGAAGAACAGAAAGAATGCATCCAGCAATTAGTCAACAACGCCGGTGAAATCCTAAACGAAATAATCGACAATGAAAACGTTGATAAACTAAAAGGAATACAGTTTGACAACATCGTTCGACAAGTACACGTTCAGATCGGCTCTTGCCGACGGCGCCTAGAATCCGCCGAAGAGAAAATCAACGAACTTTCGACAAAGATGAGCACCCTGAAGTGGTTTTCACGAGCCGCCCGATTAACCGGCTGGGGAATTACAACTTATTTTTTCTACCAGAAGTACAAAGAGTCGACTTATGCTGTCCCGTTAGTTTTCGGCTGTTCGAGCATAGCCGGTGCGATATGGCTGTCACTTTTCCCGAGTCGCGCGTACGGGTTTTTCGAGTCGATTTCGGAACTCGCTTCGACGCACTCTTTGCTCACAGAGAGACTTGAAGATTTGCGCGAAAAGTTGAGCAGCGCCAAAGATTACAAAGATGGATTGATGAAGGATGTGGGCGACCCGGTGTGAGACGTTTTTCAAAATTGTGCTTGCATTCCCAAGTCTCAGTTTATAATAGATTTGAGTGCATCACAAATGCAAAGAACTGCCTATCTCGTTCGCAAAGAACCAAGAAGAATTTGTTCCAATCTCTGTAAACGGCCAAGAATTATACACTCATATAAACGAGGTTATCAAGAAAGCGTCAAAGAGGTTATATTTCCTCTTACAACTTAAAAGAGCCAAAGTAACCCGCAAAGATTTAGGTCTATTTTATATTAGTTGTATAAGATCAACTCTTGACTATGCTGTCCCAGTTTTTCAATATAGTATTCCTAAATATCTCATGCATGAATTAAGCAACGGTCAAACGAGGATGAGAGTTGACGAGAGTTGTAGGATTTACCGCGCGTAGCAGGGAGACTAGGAACGAATTTCGAGGTAAACAAAGTACTAAACTCTCATCAACTCTCATATGCCAACTCTCATGACCGGTCAAACGAGCAAAAACTCTCATCAACTCTCATTAAAATTTGAACCAACTCAAAGTTGATGAGAGTTGATAAGAGTGCATGACAGTCGATGAGAGTTGGTGGTCAAACGCGACCGAGAGTTGCAACTCTCATCGACTCTCATCAACTCTCATCCTCGTTTGACCGGGCCTTTAGATAGAACGGGTACAGAAAAGGGCAATGCCCACTATTTGCCCAGATCTTAACTATCATGATGCATTAAATCGTATGAACATTAAGGAGTTGGTTACCCACCATACTGATATATGCAACAATTTATTTAGTAATATTCAAAGTCATAAAAATCACCAACTTCATAACTTAAAGTGCCTATGAAGCGAAAATTATTATTGTCTTAAATGAAAGAACTCTTAAAACTACAACGTAACATCTTTTGCAGATCTTCGTTTCCGTGCTTCGTTGTTGAGATATTTCAGTTTCTTTGATATGCAAATTAAACACTTTGACATCACACGTGTATAATGAGTTATCGGAGAAAGTTCTATATCTTTGCTATTATCAAACGAAATCACTTCGAAGCCGATCCTGTGCGTCTATTTCGCATACAGCGTTAGACATACAGATTTTTAATTGAGTTCGTTTGATAATAGCAAAGATACCAAACCTTCTCTGATAACTCATTATACACGTGTGACGTCAAAGTGTTTAATTTGCATATCAAAAAAATTGAAATATCTCAACAATGAGGCACGGAAACGAAGATCTGCAAAAGATGTTACTTTGTCGTTTTGAGAGTTCTTTCATTTAAGACAATAATAATTTTCGCTTCATAGCTCTATACGAGCCGAGCCTACCTATTCATTAATGCATGCCCGATCTTTTAATATACCTAGGTAAAGAACAAACCGGTTTAAAAAACGTTTATTATGTCTTCAAGTATAGCGGCGAATATGTAAACGATGCCGCGTTTTTTAGATTTAAACATTTCTATATGAATAATATTTCAGTATTAGTAGTTTTCGTGATCATTTGTATACTCATTAAATTGCTTTGTAAATATATTTAATTTATGGAAACTTTTTAGAATAATTTTAATATTTTGTAAATTATTTTAAACACATAATTCAGCCCTTGGCTGCTATGTATTTTTTAAATAAATCATCATCTTTAAAATAGTACTTCTAAAATCATTAATAATTCATGAGGAAAACACAAAGAAAATCCATGTTTACTGAGTATCTATCTATCTATCTATCTATCTATCTATCTATCTATCTATCTATCTATCTATCTATCTGTCTGTCTGTCTGTCTGTCTGTCTGTCTGTCTGTCTGTCTGTCTGTCTGTCTGTCTGTCTGTCTGTCTGTCTGTCTGTCTGTCTGTCTGTCTGTCTGTCTGTCTGTCTGTCTGTCTGTCTGTCTGTCTGTCTGTCTGTCTGTCTGTCTGTCTGTCTGTCTGTCTGTCTGTCTGTCTGTCTGTCTATCTATCTATCTATCTATATATATATATATATATATATATATATATACACGATATAAAAGTTTAGTCCGAATCCGATCGGATTCGCACACCTCTAGTCTATATATATATATATATATATATATATATATATATATATATATATATATATATATATATATATATATATATATATATATATATATATATATATATATATATATATATATATATATATATATATATATATATATATATATATGAATCCGATCCGAATCCGAATCCGATCCGATGGGATTCGGATCGGATTCGGACTAAACTTTTATCGTTCGGACAGGATCGGATCGGATTTCGTTCTTTTTTTCTCGGATCGGTTTTTGTTTCTTTTTTTCTGAGATCGGATCGAATCGGATTTTGCACCTTTTTAAGACTACAATCTTGGACAATAATGTTGTAACACCCCCTCCCCCCGATTCAATGTTGACCGAAATGAAACAATGTTGGAATGGAGTTTCATATAACAACATTGAATCGGGGGGAGGGGTTGACTGTTACAACTATTATTGTCCAAGATTGTCTAAGACCCAGTTTTCCTAATTTTGATAAAACAACTAGTTTTTTTATGTTACGGTAGTGATACAGCATTAAAAGATTAGTTTGCATCAAATTTTCAATATCGAGTATTAAATACCCTCCGTAGTTTGGACATCCAAATTATAAATAACATAATCTCTTCCATGGGCAAAAGAATAACAAATATTAGGGAAAGGAAAGGCCAGAGATTGAAGTATTGACATGTAGAGTAACACTAAGACGATTGGACATTAAACTATATCTTAAAATTATGTCGGTATTCATTGTGTTTTTATAATTTATATAATAAATAGTTATCTGAACCATTCACCAACGGTCTACCACGGTCTACCACGGTCTACCACTACAATATAACAAAATTAATATACATGTAAATCCCTTTGAAACCCATGGTAGACCGTGGTAGACCGTGGTGACCGTTGCATAAGGCGGTATATAGTTGCGCAGGGGAAATTAAACCAACTGCTTATGAATAAATGTGGCTTTACAAGCATTCTATAAAAGAGGCTTAAGCTTTACACTTATTTATTGAATGATTTCAACCTCTTCCAGATTTCGCTTCGTCTAAACCGCGTGCGGCAATACGATAATTTCTCAAATTTCAACGACAAAGTAGCGGCGGGTCTTCTTAGTTTTTGAAGCTTATTAATCTTAATATAAAAATAATTATATTCCATTAACAATTCATTGATAGTATTAGCTGGGGAAATAATTTTTAAACTTAAATAAAACGTTCTATTATGAAATGAAATACACCGTACGTGCTTAGTTTTCCCCAATCATCCGACAATGTCAGATGTAGATTCAGTAAAGCGGGCTCGGATATCAATCACCCAACGGCTGAAATATGAGCGTCATCTCTAAACAATAGTAATATTATTAATACATCTCTCTTTCAACAGTTATCCTATCCAAGTTACCAACTCTCACACTTTCTCTCGCAATACTAGTGACGTAGATATTATTGAGTGACAAAGAAAGGGCTTCAGGCAGAGAAATATGGCGGAGAAGCGTGCGTAGTAGATCTATATATACATTTTTAAATGCAAATATCTTTCTACTAATTGCAAGAAACAGTCTCAAACTTCACCATTGTTTATTGACTTTAATTTACAAATAGAAGTCATATTTTAGCTGTATTTTATACAATATTAAGAAAAATCAGTCAAGGACTGTCTAAGACCCAGTTTTCCTAATTTTGATAAAACAACTAGTTTTTTTATGTTACGGTAGTGATACAGCATTAAAAGATTAGTTTGCATCAAATTTTCAATATCGAGTATTAAATACCCTCCGTAGTTTGGACATCCAAATTATAAATAACATAATCTCTTCCATGGGCAAAAGAATAACAAACATTAGGGAAAGGAAAGGCGAGAGATTGAAGTATTGAAATGTAGAGTAACACTAAGACGATTGGACATTAAACTATATCTTAAAATTATGTCGGTATTCATTGTGTTTTTATAATTTATATAATAAATAGTTATCTGAACCATTCACCAACGGTCTACCACGGTCTACCACGGTCTACCACTACAATATAACAAAATTAATATACATGTAAATCCCTTTGAAACCCATGGTAGACCGTGGTAGACCGTGGTAGACCGTTGCATAAGGCGGTATATAGTTGCGCAGGGGAAATTAAACGAACTGCTTATGAATAAATGTGGCTTTACAAGCATTCTATAAAAGACGCTTAAGCTTTACACTTATTTATTGAATGATTTCAACCTCTTCCAGATTTCGCTTCGTCTAAACCGCGTGCGGCAATACGATAATTTCTCAAATTTCAACGACAAGGTAGCGGCGGGTCTTCTTAGTTTTTGAAGCTTATTAATCTTAATATAAAAATAATTATATTCCCATTAACAATTCATTGATAGTATTAGCTGGGGAAATAATTTTTAAACTTAAATAAAACGTTCTATTATGAAATGAAATACACCGTACGTGCTTAGTTTTCCCCAATCATCACAATGTCAGATATAGATTCAGTAAAGCGGGCTCGGATATCAATCACCCAACGGCTGAAATATGAGCGTCATCTCTAAACAATAGTAATATTATTAATACATCTCTCTTTCAACAGTTATCCTATCCAAGTTACCAACTCTCACACTTTCTCTCGCAATACTAGTGACGTAGATATTATTGAGTGACAAAGAAAGGGCTTCAGGCAGAGAAATATGGCGGAGAAGCGTGCG
This sequence comes from Corallium rubrum, assembly GCA_964035015.1. NCBI lineage: Eukaryota > Metazoa > Cnidaria > Anthozoa > Scleralcyonacea > Coralliidae > Corallium > Corallium rubrum. The sequence goes on from OZ036004.1 coordinate 10,559,503, forward strand.
TAGTAGAGCGCAATCTATACATTTTTAAATGCAAATATCTTTCTACTAATTGCACGAAACAGTCTCAAACTTCACCATTGTTTATTGACTTTAATTTACAAATAGAAATCATATTTTAGCTGTATTTTATACAATATTAAGAAAAATCAGTCAAAAACAATCTTGGACAATAATGTTGTAACACCCCCTCCCCCCGATTCAATGTTGACCGAAATGAAACAATGTTGGAATGGAGTTTCATATAACAACATTGAATCGGGGGGAGGGGTTGACTGTTACAACTATTATTGTCCAAGATTGTAGTTTCCACTCAGGAAAATCTTCCGTAGGACCGGAACGGACAGGAAAGTTTTCTTTGTCTTGTTAGCTTTCGGTCGGAACTAATGACTTTAACACAAAGAAAACTTTCCTGTCCGTTCCTATCCCGCGGAAGATTTTCCTGAGTGGGAACTAGCCTTTACCCGCATCAGATTCACTTTTGTCATTGTTTTTGTCACAAAATTAACAAATTCACTAGTTGTATGCACGTTGTACAACAATGAAGGTTATTATAATATAAGATTATTATTGTATAGTAGTTTTCTTAAATTTATTTGTTCATTTGTTTTATTTTCGGAAAGTTTGCGCAACTATTGCAACATATATCTGGTGTTTTAATTTTTCCGGACCGGATTGGATCGGATTTAGCAGCTGTTTTCGGATCGGATCGGATCGGACTACGGTTTTTTGACTTCGGATCGGATTCGGATTGACAGTTTTGGCAAACCCTCGGATTATAAGTGGTCAATCCGATCCGACGCACACCACTAATATAGACCTCTTGTAGATGACGTCAAAACTGTAGGACAACTTCAAAGTTCCGACGTTCAACAGAGCAAATAACGAATGAAAATTCTATAGTTTATAAGCATTTGTCCTCCACCAAGGGAATAAGTGCAAGTGGTCTATAGACGACTTTTTCAAGTTATTTTATGTTGGCTAATGTTAGACGATTTTACTCGTCAATCGAGATATGGTCTGGAAACTCGGCAAACTTCAAAGCGCCTATAATGAGCTGTGATTTTTTGTTGAACCGTACCTTACACCGTGCACATCCTTTGTTTTAGGTTTATTAATATTTAAATAGCACGGTTGAGTGATTGGACTAAAACGTTTCTATTGGACAATTCGTTCATTATACTAAAATACAATGTGTTCAGTGACATAAAGGCGAACAAAAAGATAGACCAAAGACTTTAGCTGAGTTTCCAGACCATATCTCGATTGACTATGATTTTACTCGTCAATGGGAAATCTAGCAGTGAAAGGTTTAAACGGCTAAATGCATGCTTGCAGAAAAAGAAAAGATGTACTTGCATCCTCAAATCTCGGTTTACATACTGATAGATTTGAGTGCATCACTGCCTTGTATATGTTGAACTGAACTGCTTGCAGATAAAGTTGTGAATTAATAACTATACGTAATAACCGAAAGTGAGGTCTTTTCGGTAAATTATTAAACCGAGGTCTTGCTGTATTGACCGAGCGATAGCGAGGTTAATACGTTCAAGACCGAGGTTTAATATTTTACCATGAAGACCGAACGGTCGAGGTTATTAAGTAGTTTATTATATGGCACTTTTTATTTCAAAATCAATCTTGTATTTCTTCGCCTTCGCTTCCTTTAACTTTGTCAAAACAAGGAAGTAGCCGTTATTTTCTGCTGTTTCTTTCTCGTTTGGATACTAGAATTTACTTTTATAATGTTCACCGTCATTTATTTCATTTCTTCTCCTTTTTCGGCAATAAAAGTTTCTTATTAGGATTTTTTGTTTGTTGTCATTCATAGGGCATTAACAATTTTCATAATGCCCGCGGGCATTACGGAGAAATCTCGTCACGTCAGCAACCAATCACAGCTAGCGCGTGAATTTACCGGAAATAATCCGTGCCATATACAGTAATAATATTCTATAATAAAGGATTGTATTTATAAGAAGCATGGAGCCATGACTTCAATTTCATAAATTAAGGTGCTTATATTGTTTTTTTATATACCAAAGACTTTCGTTTGCCAATAATGAAATCCTATTGGTCAAATCATGGTCACGTGTTGTTCAACAAACTCAATGTTTCTTTCTGCCGAGGGAAACATTGCACTGTTTCCCTCTGACGTCAACAATGGAGAGGGAAACAGTGCAATGTTTCCCTCTGACGTCGCTTTAATCATGCGTTGTTCACGTGAATACATGATTATTGCATCAGATCAAGAACTTTGGACTCTTCGGGCATTTTGAAAACAAGAGCTTGTTTCGAGCTTGTTTGGTACGAAATAGTCCATTTTCTGAAAGAAAGAATTTCTATACATATCTTCAAAGGTCTGAAAAACACTTGGAGAAATTTAAAGCTGTTCTTAGTGTTGAGTCTGGTGTATTTGTTTAGTTGAATGACTTGAATTGAAATTACGAAGACAAAGTCAAAGTGTTTTGGTAAGTCTTTTCGCCGTTTGCAAGTTTCAAGGCAGTTTTGTATTTTAAAAGTCTTTGGTATATAACAAAACGCTTGTTGACTTTTGCCTCGAGAAACATCGAGTTTTACGGTCCCTCAGGCTTCAATGTCACCCTCGGGCTAAAGCCCTCGGGTGACATTGAAGCCTTCGGGTCCGTAAAACTCGATGTTTCCCTTGGCGCCAGTCAACAAGTGTATATAATAAAATAATAGATGGATATGCTAGCTCGATCGTACATGAGAATTTAGTGTAGGGATTTTACATATTAGTAATCTTGGGGTTCTTCTGAGCAAAATTGAAATACATCTTGCCGTTCAAACATTTCATCTTCATGGACTTTTTCGTTGCCAAAGTTCCGAAAAAGGTTGAACAATTCATTTCGTAAGTTCTACCAATTCATTTGAGTTCCTCAAATAGTTGAAGTTCATTGATAAATTGCCAATTCAAACTACACTTACACTTTCTGCTTTCATCCTAGTGGTTACTTAATTACTAAGCAGAACGTGATTGGTCAATTCCCAAGCTAATACCAGGAAGTTGCCAACATTTCGAGGAAGTTAGCAGTTTTTCGAGGAACTCATCAAATGAATTGGTAAAACTTAGGAAATGAACTGCTCAAGATTTTTCGGAACGCTTCTATTGCCAGACTGTAATACCGCAGAGTAATGATTACTATTTGAGTTTTTGGAAAGAGAGAGTTTTTACAATAGAGTTACACGTCCTTCTCGAGTTCTCGTTATTTCCTGTACATGCATGTGTACACGCAATAACGAAGAGAATTAAGCCAAATAGATGACGCTGTTTCATTCGAAAAGACGTCACTTCCGGTGAGCAGTTGAGTTGGTCGACCGCAGTCGGAGTCAGACAGAAGGCTCATCTTTCATTACGACTACCCTAAGGCAGGAGTGAGCGCCACTCCTATCCTTATGTGGTGTTAATTTTGCAGAGGGAGGAAAACCGGAGAACCCAGTCAAAAACACTCGAGGCAGTAACTCATCTGAGTACTAACCTCATTCGACCGCGGAGCTTAACTTCAGTGGTGTGAGGCAGCGCGCTAACAGCTTGTGCCACTGTGCTCCGGTAAGCAGTTACCAACGCTTCCATTGCCACGACAGTAAAGCCCGGCGCACACTAGTGCAAGTTGCACGCACAGATGTCATTCGTGACCAATTGCGTGCGACGAAAATCCTAGTGTGCGGGGAAAATATACCGGATTTTTGTCACTCGTGTCGTGAACAACAAATATCAAACATGTTTGATATTTTCTGTCATTCGTGACAAAAATTCCTAGTGTGCGGCAAAAACCTAACTCGCAACTCTTCGCAGCAAAGAAGTGCGCATGCGTGTTATTCCCTAAAACAACATGGCGGATAGTGAACAAGATGATTTGTCAGACGACGAAGATATCTTGCTATTTCTTTTACTGATATGGATACGTCGAAGACGTCTGAGGGCGGCTAATCGCCAGTTATGGACGAAACGATGGATTTTGAGAAGACAAAGGCAAGGAGTCTATGATAATCTTATTCAAAAACTGAACGCAGAGGATCCTGAAAAATTCCGTCAATATCGTTTCGTCCATAACTGGCGATTAGCCGCCCTCAGACGTCTTCGACGTCTCCGTATCAGCAAAAGAAATAGCAAGATATCTTCGTCGTCTGACAAATCATCTTGTTCACTATCCGCCATGTTGTTTTGGGGAATAACACGCATGCGCACTTCTTTGCTGCGAAGAGTTGCGAGTTAGGTTTTTGCCGCACACTAGGAATTTTTGTCACGAATGACAGAAAATATCAAACATGTTTGATATTTGTTGTTCACGACACGAGTGACAAAAATCCTGTATATTCTCCCCGCACACTAGGATTTTCGTCGCACGCAATTGGTCACGAATGACATCTGTGCGTGCAACTTGCACTAGTGTGCGCCGGGCTTAAGGCATGCTATTATTGCCCCAGCCAGAAGGTTATGTTTTCACCTCTGTTTGTCTGTCTGTCTGTCTGTCTGTCTGTCTGTTTGTTTGTTTGTTTGTTTGTTTGTTTGTTTGTTTGTTTGTTTGTTTGTTTGTTTGTTTGTTTGTTTGTTTGTTTGTTTGTTTGTTTGTTTGTTTGTTTGTTTGTTTGTTTGTTTGTTTGTTTGTTTGTTTGTTTGTTTGTCTGTCTGTCTGTCGCCAGGATATCTCACAAAATACTGCACATGTGTTTATGAAAGTTTGGGAAACGTTGACAAACAACAACAACAACAACAACAACAACAACAACAACAACAACAACAACAACAACAACAACAACAAAAACAACAACAACAACAACACATCAACATCATCATAATTAATTATTTATTATTATTATTTATTATATCAAATAGAGTGTTTTATTGATTTTTCCGCCACTAATAAAAGTGATAATCTCACATGTGCGATTATTTATGATAATCGCACATGTAACGATTTTCGCTGAATCAGCATTATAGTTTAATGCAATTTTTGCAAGGCAATTATCCTGGTCAACACTCGAAATAAATTTCATATTTCCCCACATCCATGTATTATTCTCTATTTATCATTATCATTATCATCATCATCATCATCATCATCATCATCATCATCATCATCATCATCATCATCATCATCATCATTATCATCGTCATCATTATCATTATCGTTATTATTATTATTATTATTATTATTATTACTATTATTATTATTACTATTATTATAACTATTATAGGTCAAATTAAACCATCGACTTTAAGAATCGATATGCAATTGTCAATAATACAGGAGTAAGCTTAACCAGGTTTGAAACGTTAATTATCATTTCAATATACGAGCAACACAAATCGCACACTGAGCTGCATTCAGCAGGATTGATATAGCACGAAGCATCGCATTCCTTGTTTGGTAAGATCGCTTCCTATTTGTCTTGAGGTACGTTGCCATGGTCTCGCAGTTATTCCAAAAAATATTAAACTTCGGCCGGATATGATTATTATCCGAAGCATTTATTAAATCTTTGGCTCTTTGGATTGTCTGATGTGGTAGCAATATTTTGGAGCTGCCGTAATTCACTCGAAACAACGGTCTCTGTTCAGCATTAGGCCTATGTGTACGAAAGGTACCCAGGCTAACTTCGCAAAGTTTGGCGTTAGCTTTATTTGGGCCATTGAACTCCACAACTTTTGACTGTCCCATGTAAATGCCATGATGAAAATAGTAGGGCCTGTCACTAATCACTGGATATAAAACTCCTAACGATTTGCCCAGATTTCCCCACGATTGCTGAACAGCAATTTGATCGGCAGGCTGCAGTTCTCTACAGGCTGTTATCAACTCGTATTTCATTTAAAAACAATAGAAAACCAACTACAAAAGCCCGTTTTGCGTTCGCTGCCGTTACCCGTTACCCACCAAGCGATTATGCCTCTTTTTCTCAGAAGAACTGGTAAAACATACAGGTGTTCCAGCGCGGGAATTAGCTAGCAACAGAAGCAAACAGCGTTTCATTTCGCGTTAGCAACGTACCGCTATTTTAATTCCATGGCATTGGGCGAGCAGCCGTTATGTGATTATTCTTTTCTTTATCTACTTTATTTATTATACTTTCACCCAAATAATACAAGCATAGGTGCAGGACAGTACAACAGAGCTATAGACTGCAATTTAAGTACACCCTTAGGCCTTACTACAACAAAAAAGACAAGTCTCGCAAATTCAATACATAAAATTATTATAAAGTTTAGAAGAGACTATATACCGTTCAGGAAGAACATAATAAACAGATAGATTTAATAAAATTAAACAAAGAAATTTTGTCGCATTTAATTAGCACTTAACTCCTAGGATCTACTTGATCTGAATCAAACAATGAGTGATTCTTTTAAAGTGCCTATGAACCGAAAATTAAGTTTGTCTTATTTGAAAGAACACTTAAAATGATAGAGTAACATCTTTTGAAGTTTTTCGTTTCCTTGCTTTGTTCTTGACATATTTCAGTTTGATTGAAATGTAAATTTAACTTATAAGATAACTTTACGACACTCTTTGCATAATGACTAATCGCAAAACATTATATACAGGGTGTCCCAAAAAAATGCCCCCCATCCATTTATGAGGTGCATCTTCTTTAATTATGGTACAAGAAGTAAATTTTTATATCACGCCGAAAGCCCATCCTTCCTTCTTTGTTGTCTAAAATTTTCAGAGCTAAGTAGTTATCTACTCGCTTCCTGTAGTCATTTAAAGAGGCAACATCAAAATTTGAACTTGTCCAAATTATGTATGCTACGTCAAGATTTGGAAATATTCTCCTAAAGTCTTCCCTTGCCCTTGTTGGGCTTCTTGTTTCATGATAGGAAAGTACCACGAATGCTATTTCATCGGGAGTGAATTGTTGTCCATCTTAAGACGGATGAAGTAAAGTGCACTTCTGCCTACATGGCAAACATGTGCATGGAACTCTCATGAGCATTGTTATTACCCCAAGGAACCCCACATGATTTGATCATAGTTAATAGAAAATATACATGGTTTAGAAACCCGGCAAATTTCAAAGCGGTTAACAATCAAGCTACGATTCATGTTGAAAGGTACATGAAGGTGCCAAATCCTTTGTTTTAGGTTTATCAATATTTAAACAGTACAGTTGAGTGATTGAACCCAAACGTTGCTATTGGATGATTGCTTCATTATACAGAAAACACAATATGTTCAGTAACCGTGAAAGTGCAAAAATTTCCATAAACCTGAACAAAAACATGAAACAATGACTTTTGTGAGCTTCCAAACCATGTATATTTTCTATTAACTATGATTTGATGCCGCATTGCTTCATTTGGAATCAAACTTTATTCCCCTGTGGTCAGTTTTCACATGCATATGTATATTCAAAGTTGTATTCCGCACTCAAACAAAGTTGTGGTCAAAAACGAGATGGGCGACATTCGTTTGGGACACCCTGTATTTTTCCAAATCTGTAGGTAGCATAGATAATTTGCATAATTTGGACAAGTTCAAATTTTGATGTTGCCTCTTTAAATGTCTCCAGGAAGCGAGTAGATAACTATTTAGCTCTGAAAATTTCAGACAACAAAGAAGAAGTGATGGGCTTTCGGCGTTATATTAAAATTTACTTCTTGTACCCAAATTAAAGAAGATGCAGTACAAAAACGGATGGGACACCCTGTATATTTGTTATTTTCAAATAAAAACACGTACAATTTACAGACTCTGTTGTAGGAGAAACACTCGCATATGGTTCCTAATTCGCCAAGTTGCTTTTGTTCAATAATAACAAAGCTATTGAACACTTTGCGATAAGTCATTATGCAAACTGTGACGTAAAGTTATCTTATAAGTCAAATTTACATATCAAACAAACTAACAACGAAGCAAGGGAACGAAAATCTGCAAAAGATGTTACTCTACCATTTTAAGAGTTCTTTCAAGTAAGACAAACTTAATTTTCGTTTCATAGGCACTTTAATAATGAAATTTGCGCAAGTTGGGAGAATTCGAAAGTTTATCTGAACCTGAGCCATAGACGAAAGTTTACATAAGTACATGTACTTTCGAATTCTCCAAACTCACTTGAGTGTTTCCATCCGGGGCTTAACTTCGGCTCTGAGCGCTGAAAGGCGGAAGCACAAACAGTACATAACAACCGCTCTTCCATGGCATCGCGTGTTGAATATTGCCATTTGCACGGATTCGTTCATTTCTAACTATAAGTATTTAACAATTATTCGCCGAAGGCGAGGTGAATATCGGTGAATAATAACCGAGACGAAGTCTGAGGTGAATAACTGTTTTAGTATAAATACACATTTTCGTACTTTTAGGAACAACATTTTCTTTGAAATTGTTTATTTCCTCGTCTGTCGCATTGACAAATTGGCTTTTTCTAGCTGTGTTGTGAAACGTCCCGGTCGCAATTGTCCCACCTGAAAACATTCTCATATAAACCCGAGATGAAAAACGTCCCGCCCCGCTTACTTGTCCCGTCCCGGCTCCCATGTAATATATAAACAGCCCTTAAGAGTGCATTATATAGAACTTATGCCCCTCGACCGCTCCCCTAACTCAAAGCATTATTTTAATTTTTGGTCTAATTTTTATTTTATTCCACTCGTGTACAACCTACGCCTAGTTTACATTCATGCACGTTTATATTCTTACGGTTAGGGTTGTTCTTACTCAATCTTAATTTATACACTCTACTTTTGTTTTACATTTGCTATCACATTTGTATTCATTTTAACGAGATTTGTACATATAGCTATATATTAATTCACTCGATCTTTTTGCATTCGTCTTTGACGATGTCGTTGAACAACGAAAGCTAAGACATTTAAAGGGCAACTATACGTTTCCAGGTTATTCTATCTTCCGTTTTTCCACTAGGCGATTTTTTTCGCGCGAATCGACTTTCTCTTGTTCGAATTCAATAGATTTCTCATTAGTTCCAGTTGAGAGCTCATGAGACAAAAGAAAAAGTCGCTTCGCGCGAAAACAGTCGCCTAGTGGAAAACCGGCTTTAAAGTCGGAAAAGTTCAATCTAAAACCGAAGGAATAATCGAAACACGTCACTCAGTTTCACTTTTATGAACTGTCTAAGTTTGAGTTTTTGCTCCTTTTGCTAAACACGTGTTAACGACGACCGTGTTGAAATAAAGACTGGTACTAGTACCTTGTGATGTCATATCGGTAACAAACAACAAGGTGATTGGTGGGTTTTACCGGTATGACGTCAAAGACAATGGAGTACCCATTCTTCTAGAAACGCGGTCATGCTTCAAGAGGATCTAAGAAGGCTTCGCTGATAAATTCTTTGCTTTACCTCGAAATTCATATTTTTCTTTACTTTTGCTAAGTTAGATGAAGACCCTTTCAGAAGAAATTTAATATAACTTCTTCAAAAGGTTTAGTTGACCTTTAAATAGAGATTTTTTAACTCTTACAGTAGCCGTCCTCGTTTGATTTTTATACCTTGTAAATAAAAGCACCTGTATGTTTGGGTGTTGAGTAATGAGTAATGATTTATTTAACGTCGTAATAACAGGATGTGGTCGCCCAATCATCCGAGCCAGAGGCTCATGTTAAAGTGCACGACACAAGCTAAGACCTAAGTGTTGATTTTACGGAGGGAGGAAAACCGCAGAACCCTGCGAAAAACCCTCGAAGCACAGGAGAGACCAACTAAACTCTACTCACATGAAATTCAAGTTCGCGAACGGGGTTATTCCCAGACGGTCACCCATCCAAGTACTAACCCCGTCCAACTGGGCTTAACTACAGCGATGAGAGGCAGCGCCCTAACAGCACACGCCACCCGTTGCGTTCTATTGGCGTCCAAGCATATAAACAATTCGCTAACATGAGGTAACCTGCAATAAACATTGAAGATGACAACAAAGATTGCGTTTACAGGTGTTGTTTCGTTTTAGGGAGCTGAGACGCCAAAATTTTAAAGTTAGTTTTTAGACGGTAGTTTTATATAACCTAGTTTTTATCAGATATCCATTCACAAAACGTCTCACTCGAATTCCATACGAAAAAAGAAAAAGAAAAAGATAGCATGCATATTACGGTAATCTAACTCATTTTAGGAAAGAAATCCAAACAAAGATAAAAAAGATTGCGAAGATAAAGTATATAGCGACGATTCTCGGTATACCGGGGTGGATCGATACCAGGAAATAATACATTTTGTAATGATCCACCTGTTAAACTCTGTTTGTAGGCAGCACTTGCATTGTATTCTAAGCAAACAGCACTTTTCCAGTTAATTCAAGGATCATATATATATGTTAAGACTAAGTCATCATTATCAATTCTATTTCAGTGTCTATATAATCTTCAAAAACGCATTAATAATTCGTGAGGAAAACACAAAGGAAATCAGTACCATGTCCGTGGTTTTATACCTGATAAAAGAAACCTCCTGATTTACATAAACTTTAGCTTTGATTTTCTCGGCTTACTACGCCAAGGGAAATTTTTAAGACAAATGGTTTCAAGCGAACAATAAGTGAATAACACAACTTATAATTCGTGATGTTTGCGAGTAATAAATAATTAATTGGTACCAAGAAACCCGATTCACAAGTACTAGAAAATTAAATTTTCTATATAGAATTACCTTTCAATGCTCAGCCAGTAGTACTGTACATATACATTTATTCACTCGCAGTATTAAGTAACTAGTTGTTGTTTCTTCCATCACGTTAACACTTTGAATAATCCGGGAATCATCTATAAAAAGAAAATTGAATTAAACGAGTACATGCATGAAAGGCAGGACGCGATCGACGTTTGCCGAGATGGGACGCTAAGCGAAATCGTATCGCTATTATATATTTTTTCTTTCTTTATTTCATTTTTTTAATATATGGAGAGTTTTTTCAAGACGTTTTTTGTCCCACCCCACCTAACCGAGATCCCAGCTTGACGGCGAAACAATTTTCAGAATAACGGATTTTATTTCAGTTTGGAATATTTAACCACACTCTTAAGCTGTTTATTCGACACAAATAAGTGATATTAACGGATAGTGGGACAGCAGTTGTTCATATACGTCACATTTGATCTATTTCTCTTTGGTTTTTTTTACAACTTTCTAGCTATGTTGTAAAACGCAACAGTCGCAATTGTACATCGCCTGAAAACATTGTCATATAAACCCGAAATGAAAAACGTCCCGTTCCGTTTCCTTGTCCCGCCCTGGCTCCATGTATACACATCCCTTAAATAAGAATACAGTAATAGTAACCTAGTTCATTCATGTGTCAATTCTCTTTGATGTGCCGCGGTTGTTATATACAGGTTAATTATAAATGATATTGGGCATTTCACTCGATTACATAGCATGTTCTAAGGATTTAGGGTGAAGGAAAATTCGAGTGTAGAATATATACATTTTAAGACCAAACCGGGAGCAGTTGCGAAAAATGCAACTACACAGGCCCTCCGGCAGGAATTGAACCCACGACCTTGCGATTCTAGTGCAATGCTCTGACCACTGAGCCACGGAGGCCGTTGCCGAGAGCTCGATCGCGAGTTCTGTATATATAATAAGGTGGTAATGCCAGGAGAGAATTGGGTATATTATAAATGATATTGGGCATTTCACTCGATTACATAGCATGTTCTAAGGATTTAGGGTGAAGGAAAATTCGAGTGTAGAATATATACATTTTAAGACCAAACCGGGAGCAGTTGCGAAAAATGCAACTACACAGGCCCTCCGGCAGGAATTGAACCCACGACCTTGCGATTCTAGTGCAATGCTCTGACCACTGAGCCACGGAGGCCGTTGCCGAGAGCTCGATCGCGAGTTCTGTATATATAATAAGGTGGTAATGCCAGGAGAGAATTGGGTATATTATAAATGATATTGGGCATTTCACTCGATTACATAGCATGTTCTAAGGATTTAGGGTGAAGGAAAATTCGAGTGTAGAATATATACATTTTAAGACCAAACCGGGAGCAGTTGCGAAATATACAGGTTGGTTGCCCTAGCATACTAATATATCACTAACGATATTGCTCTAAAACTACGTCTAGAATACTACTTTTTGTTAAATAACGACGAGTGTCATGTATATCGTGAATGAACTAAGTAGTTCATTCGAGCCTCGGTAACTAATCTATACATAATTTTAGAAATTTCATGTTGTTTGGACGCTATTAAAAATTAATTAGTACGGGGAAACTAGGTTTTCAATCCACTTCCCGCGTCTCGCCCTTACATATATATAGTAAGCGTCGATATACTTTTAGCCAAAACGCAATTTACGACTGAGGAACAAAGAACACCTTAAAGGTAAGCCTGTAAACACTTATAAATAAAGTTTAATATGAAACACAGTGAACATCGGTTCATATAAGAAGATACATTTAACAACACAGTCTGTAATAAGTTCTTATTTAATATCTAAGAAAAAATTAAGACAGTAGTTTTTTGGTAAAAAAGTTCTTCAATATTCCCGTGTAATTGCATTTGTAATACGGGATTTGATGCCACTTAAGGGGTGTTTGTATGAAAGAGGGTTAAGCCATCTTTGTCGAGATCTCGGCTGATCAGTCAGATCCGTTGTAAAATTTGTTTTAGTTTACATGAGAGGAGAGCCAGCCCTCTTCAGCGAAATCTCCCTATTGCCTTCCCAAAATCTCGCCTATGGATGGCTAGAAGTTTTCCATGTAATTAAAAGAGCTGCATAGTCGTTATAAAAGGGCTGAAAAGAGTTATTGTACGCATGCGGGGCTACCGCGTCCTCTTCTTCCTCTTCGCCATTGGCCACACGAGTTGTTCACTAGTTCTCCAAGCCTGTCTGTCCAACGCCAGATTTTTTTCAATTCGTTTTTCCTTCAAGCCATCCTTCACTCTACCTCTCCATCTATTGTGTGGTCTGCGTAAGTTCCGTTTTCCAGAAGCTTCCATTCCAAGGGCTTACTGAATCGGTTCATTGGTCTGCCTCACCTCTATACGTGGCCAAACCACCTTAGCCTCGCCCCTCTCACCTTCTCCTCGATCCCTCTTACTCCAGCTAAGGCTCTCCTGACTTCGATATTTGTTCGAAAGGCTAGAAAATTCAGATGTAAACTTTACCAGAAATTTGGGTCATTTGTGCCGCTGCTCTCAGTCAGCGGCTATATTCGCCTAATAATGTAATTATGTATTCTAGAATTTCTAATGAGTGTGATTCTACTGTAGTCTGGTGTTTTTCATTATTCAGGTCATTGAGTTCTTTAGAATTCGCCTAAATCGTGCACGAAAAGGACTGTGAAATCAAGCAAGTTCAAACGCTTTTGGAAGTACTATGCTAGAGACAAATGAGTACCTTTATGTGCTCTCGAAGTAGACTGACTCATGCCGAATGCAACGCGAGTCGGGCACTTCGCATCGCCCGTAACGTTGGTGGTCAATTTGACCAATTTCTAGAACCTGTTTGCAAAGATTACTATGGCTAACACTATGGATAGTGGCGCTTTCAGTGCAAAAATAAGACGTGCTAGGGAAGTACTTTGTCGTCCAAGTAAGCAAACGTTTTTTAGTTATAACTGTTCCTCAGTCCATGTTGAAGTCAAATGGAGTCGGGCAAAGAAGAAATATGTCACCGTTTAAGCAAAATTTGAATTATTATTTGCTCTCCTTATTATTTACTGTTGAGAATCTCCATTATTATGGTCGTTAATACGCACGCGCGCCACCATCTTGTCCCAAATTTCTGGTAATGATGCGAGGGGGAATCCAACTCTCTTACTATAGAGCTGTAGCACTCCTAAAAAGCCTAGTCAGCAATTAATCGGCGATTGTTTGCGATTTTTATACAACAGCCATGTTTCCATGACCCATGTAGTTGTATATATAACTGTTGTAATTCATATCGCCGATTCCCCTCGGTCTCGGATTTTGTAACGTTCAGCATGGTTAAAACATGGTATGGGCAAACGTACAGATGACTAAATTAAAAAATTGTTTACGACACTCAAGTCTTTAAGGGATTATTACGTATAGACTCCTTCAACAAAATTGAAGATTTTTGGTACGATGTAATCAATTTGGCTTTTTACTGTCGCAAAGAATCGCAGACTGTCGGCTGTTAACTGTTCCTATAAATGTGAGCAGAGTTGTAGTTGATCCCTCCTGTTCTTCGAGGGTTTTTCGCCGTGTTCTCCGGTTTTCCTCCCTCCGTAAAATCAACACCCACATTATGGTAGTCATGTTCTGGCATTTCACCCTGTTTGACCACCAGTTGGCATAAGCAATGAAGTTATTAAATCAAATCTTAAATCATAGTAGTGCTTTTTTATCACTATAGGTTCTTATACACAGGGTTTTACTGTACTCTAAATCAAAGGAAGCTAGCTACACCCCTACACGTATAATTCCCATATTCTTATGTAGTTGTAACGACAAACTCATATATATACTTTTAGTTTGATACTAACAGACGCAGTGTGGATGAGATGGCGGGTCTTGGTAATCAGATTGGTTGTGCAGATGGGGATTGCAATCAAATTTATCCAGATCGGCATACTGTAAGACGTACTAACGAAGAGACACAAATCCTTGGTTCTAAAGCTCAGTTCTGTGGAGCCTTCTACCACGCTCATAGGTGGAATACAAGAGAACATGATTGTCTAGATGAAAATCTGTGCGAGATTGCTGGTAGAACATGGGATGAACATAACTCTCCGCGAAATTGGGAAAGACAACCCAGAACCGTAGTTGCTGTTGTACAATTTCAAGATAGTAACGGAGATGTCAAATACGAAGCAAGGTATAGCAATTGTCCAAAAACTCAACAACACGCCGAAGATTTCTTTGATCGCGATGTACGAAGTGGAGATCTAAACCAAATCCTACAAGATAACCAAAGTGGAACAATAACCATGTATCTCACATACCAGCCTTGCAATAATTCCATCGAAGGCACAAAGGGATCTCGGCAAAACCATAGCTGTTGTAATACGTTGACAACTTTAAAAAATGATGTATTGCCGTCGGAGCCAAATAACATACATTTCTGCATTAAAGTCACTCACCTATATCGACACGCCGACACTAACGCGATTGCCAGTATCCAGCTATTGAGGAATGCTGGTATCGAAATCAGCAGTATGGAGGAGAATGATTGGAAGTATCTTATCACCATGGTAAATGGTCTTACTCCCGCTGACCTTGATTATAATCAAAGTCTTAGAAGTCAGCTGGATAACGAGATTCACATCTCTCTCAATGGCCTCGCTGAAGCGAATAACCAATAAAAATGTGATAGATTAATAAGAACAAATCTAGACTGATACGTTTGAACTGAACTATGTTTAATCAAGTAATCTAATACAAACAATTGACCGTGCCGAAAAAGATGACGACTTGCGCATTTAACCACAATTCTTTGGGCACAGTAAATTTGGTTTCTTGCAAAATCATTGGAAGATATGGTTTTAAAAGGATCAACTTTGGTAGGAATTAAGTCCATCTTAGCATGATAAACAATGTTTAGTTGTTATTTGAGCTGATTTGAGGTCGCAAAACATTGTGGTTATAAATGTACCGCCGCCATCTTTTTCGGTACCGTCAATTGTTAACCACATTTTCAACAACCTATTAGCTTAGAAAAAGTGATTACTTAATGACGTATAAAGCAACTTTGTCATTCGTGTAATTTGATTATGTTGTGACTCGACTGTTAGATTTATAACCATAACCAAGTTTCCTATTTCAACTACAATTACTTCGACTGCTACTGATTGCATTTTAATTATATTGTAAGTTATATATTTATCTGTACTTTATCCCCATATACCTTGTACGTTAATGTGTAGTGAATGCTTTATTATATTTTATTGTATTCTACTCCTATTTCATTCCTATTTCATTCCTATTCCATTCCTATTCCATTCCATTATTCTATTCACCCCTGGAGTCCATTTGGGATTGATCCAGTTTGACATTAGGCGAGTGTCCGTGATAGCTACGAAGTGCTATATTCTTAATATGTGTATATGAAGTAAATAGAATAAATAAAATTAAAGAAAGAAATTTTGTCGCATTTAGTTAGCACTTAACTCCTAGTATCTAGTTGATCTGAATCAAATAATGAGTGATTCTTTTAAAGTGCCTATGAACCGAAAATTAAGTTTGTCTTATTTAAAAGAACACTTAAAATGATAGAGTAATATATTTTGCAGTTTTTGGTTTCCTTGCTTCGTTTTTGAGATATTTCAGTTTGTTTGATATGCAAATTTAACTTATAAGATAACTTTACGTCACTTTTTGCATAATGACTTATCGCAAAACATTATATATCTTTGTTATTGTCAAACAAAAACATTACAGACTCTGTTGTAGGAGAAACACTCGCACATGGTTCCTAATTCGCCAAGTTGCTTTTGTTCAATAATAACAAAGATATTAACACTTTGCGATAAGTCATTATGCAAACTGTGACGTAAAGTTATCTTATAAGTCAAATTTGCATATCAAACAAACTGAAATATCTTAACAACGAAGAAAGGAAACGAAAATCTGCAAAAGATGTTACTCTACCATTTTAAGAGTTCTTTCAAATAAGACAGACTTAATTTTCGTTTCATAGGCACTTTAATGAAATTTGCGCAATAACATACCACCAAGTCCACATAAAGAAAATTCCTTCATTATCATCACCGCCCAACTAGATTTTCAGTCTCTCATAAACAAATATTTCTTTTCTATTTTGTTTAAGAAAATGGACGCCCGTGCTGCCGCAAACACGAGAGCGAGTTGGGAGAATTCGAAAGTTTATCTGAACATGAGCCATACACAAAAGTTTACATAAGTACATGTACTTTCGAATTCTCCAAACTGAATTGAGTGTTTCCATCAAGGTTACCCATCCGGGGCTTAACTTCGGTTCTGAGCGCTGAAAGGCGGAAGCACTAACAGTACATAACTGCACCCGCTCTTCCATGGCATCGCGTGTTGAATATTGCCATTTGCACGGATTCGTTCATTTCTAACTATAAGTATTTAACAATTATTCGCCGAAGGCGAGGTGAATATCGGTGAATAATAACCGAGACGAAGTCTGAGGTGAATAACTGTTTTAGTATAAATACACATTTTCGTACTTTTAGGAACAACATTTTCTTTGAAATTGTTTATTTCCTCGTCTGTCGCATTGACAAATTGGCTTTTTCTAGCTGTGTTGTGAAACGTCCCAGTCGCAATTGTCCCACCTGAAAACATTCTCATATAAACCCGAGATGAAAAACGTCCCGCCCCGCTTACTTGTCCCGTCCCGGCTCCCATGTAATATATAAACAGCCCTTAAGAGTGCACTATTATATAGAACTTATGCCCCTCGACTGCTCCCCTAACTCATAGTATTATTTTAATTTTAATTTTTAGTCTAATTTTTATTTTATTCCACTCGTGTACAACCTACGCCTAGTTTACATTCATGCACGTTTATATTCTTACGGCTAGGGTTGTTCTTACTCAATATTAATTTATACACTCTACTTTTGTTTTCCATTTCCTATCACATTTGTATTCATTTTAACGAGATTTGTACATATAGCTATATATTAATTCACTCGATCTTTTTGCATTCGTCTTTGACGATGTCGTTGAACAACGAAAGCTAATACATTTAAAGGGCAACTATACGTTTCCAGGTTATTCTATCTTCCGTTAAAGTTCAATCTAAAACCGAAGGAATAATTGAAACAAGTCACTCAGTTTCACTTTTATGAACTGTCTAAGTTTGAGTTTTTGCTCCTTTTGCTAAACACGTGTGAACGATGACCGTGTCGAAATAAAGACTGGTACTAGTACCTTGTGATGTCATATCGGTAACAAACAACAAGGTGATTGGTGGGTTTTACCGGTATGACGTCAAAGACAATGGCGTACCCATTCTCCTAGAAACGCGGTCATGCTTCAAGAGGATCTAAGAACGCTTCGCTGATAAATTCTTTGCTTTACCTCGAAATTCATATTTTTCTTTACTTTTGCTAAGTTAGATGATGACCCTTTCAGAAGAAATTCCTTTATACAGCACATTATGAAATAGGACCTTAAAAAATTATTTTATGGTACTTTCTCGTTTAATATATGGTAAATAATACATTTTGGAAAAAAATTCTGGAAAAAGTTAATTTGCATACGTTTTTCAAATAGTTGCCATATGGCAACTATGCTGTACGACGGTTAAAAAAAATCCACACATTGAATATGAGAACTGTTAAGATGATTGATATAAAATGGCCATTAAAAATGTTTAATATTTCTATAACTAAAAATGTACATAAAGGCAGATCTAACCTTGTCTGGCAGTGGTGGTGCAGACTTTCCAGGGGGGTGCATTCACTGAAAAATTGCTGAGTCAGAAGAAAAAAACTGAAATTTACTGTACTATGATTATGTACATAAAAATATTTCAATCTATTCAGTGGAACTCCAACAGGTAATATTGCTACAACTAAAAATGTACCTATATTGATTTCAATCTATTTAGTGTGAAACTCTGTAAAGCAGTTTTTGGTCGAAGTGAGACATAAACACAATTCACACTTCTGGCAATAGACACGATTGAACCCAATCTTGCACAATCAACATTTGTTTTTCTTCTCTCGGTGTTCAGGCCAGTGGGAATATTCATCATATCTGGAGTCTGCATCAGGAATTCTGGTCTTTGGGGTTCTTCCTCTCTTTGGTGTTGCATCATCCCTTTCCTCGCCGGTTCGTTTCGCTGGTCTTCCAGCTGATCGTCTGGCAGGGGAAGGTTTTCCAGCCTTGATGAGCGCGTCTGAAATTTTGCCAGTGCAAACCAACAGGCTCATTTGCTTTCTCTCTGGGATGTTGAGTTGGTTACAGTATCTTCTGTATAGTAACCATGCATTTACCTTAGCAATGTCAACAGCATGAAATAGCAAAAGTAAATACCACCTCTTTGTCTTGATTTTGCATCTATACAATGCAATCAAGGCCATTTAAGAAATATCCTGGTTTATCATCAGCACACACATCCATTTTTCATGCCACATGAATATATTTTTTATTGTAAATATAATTATTGTTTTCAACAAAAAAATAACCAGTTTCACCTTTTATGTATCATCAACCAGACATGGGGATTTGAACATAATTATCATACTGCATGTATTTTTTTGTGCTGGTACTGATGATAAACCAGGATATTTTTTTAAATGACCCAAAGGAACATCTTGTGTCCAATAATGATGATAATACCTACCATTAAATTCTGAACAAATTTCATTGGCTTCATCGTTCTGATTGTCATTGTCATCCTCTAGTTCAGACAGCTCTGAATCTGAGCCTGGTGGTTGCAAGATATACTGCAGTGCTTCCTCAACATTGTATCTTATTTTTTGCCTTCTTTCCATTTAATTTAACTTAAAAATGACAAACACCTACCAAAACAAGTGAAATAACTGTTATCTCTATAAAAATATGTACATATATGCATATAAAGTGATGCAAATAAACTACCCAACCTGAAAATGTACAGTTATTTGGATAAATGTAGAATTCTAAGTACACATCAGTAATGACTAATATCAAGTCGTATAAATAAGTAACAGAATAGGCAGTAAAATTCGCTTTTTTAAGTAAATTTTGAGTAAAGAGAACTTATTTCGCAATAACACGAAGTGACCCTTATTCGGCATAGTTGCCATATGGCAACTAAATATAAAAGCGCCCTTGCAAGTATATTTACACGTGTCATATAATTTTTAACTTCTGACCAAGAAACTACACGTTTAGAGTGATAAGTTAACGAAATTTTCATTTACATACTAGATATATACGCTTACAAATATATGCAGTGCAATATCGCATTATTTTGCTGCTCAAACGTACCTTTTTAGTCGACAAAATCCAAGCGAGCAAAAAATCCACCTGAACCGCCATGTTGTTTTTTCGGAAGGTGAATGTGAGTACTTCATGTAATAACACATCATGTTTTATCTCGACCCAACCTCCGGAAATAGGGGCAAAAGTATAATATTTGGTTGCCATATGGCTACTGTGCTGTATAAATACCGTTTCAGTTCTTCAAAAGGTTTAGTTGACCTTTAAATAGAGATTTTTTAACTCTTACAGTAGTCGTCCTCGTTTGATTTTTATACCTTTGTAAATAAAAGCACCTGTATATGTTTGGGTGTTGCGTTCTATTGGCGTCCAAGCACATAAACAATTCGATAACATGAGGTAACCTGCAATAAACATTGAAGATGACAACAAAGATTGCGTTTACAGGCGTTGTTTCGTTTTAGGGAGCTGAGACGCCAAAATTTTAAAGTTATTTTTTAGACGGTAGTTTTATATAACCTAGTTTTTATCAGATAATGAAAAAAGAAAAAGGAAAAGATAGCATGCATATTACGGTAATCTAACTCATTTTAGAAAAGAAATCCAAACAAAGATAAAAAAGATTGCGAAGATAAGGTATATAGCGACGATTCTCGGTATACCGGGGTGGATCGATACCAGGAAATAATACATTTTGTAATGATCCACCTGTTAAACTCTGTTTGTAGGCAGCACTTGCATTGTATTCTAAGCAAACAGCACTTTTCCAGTTAATTCAAGGATCATATATATATATATTAAGACTAAGTCATCATTATCAAATATCAATTCTATTTCAGTGTCTATATAATCTTCAAAAACTCAATAATAATTCACGAGGAAAACACAAAGAAAATCAGTACCATGTCCGTGGTTTTATATCTGATAAAAGAAATCTCCTGATTTACATACACTTTAGCTTTGATTTTCTCGGCTTACTACGCCTAGGGAAATTTTTAAGACAAATTGTTTCAAGCGAACAATAAGTGAATAACACAACTTATAATTCGTGATGTTTGGGAGTAATAAATAATTAATTGGTACCAAGAAACCCGATTCACAAGTACTAGAAAATTAAATTTTCTATAGAATTACCTTTCAATGCTCACCCAGTAGTACTGTACATATATATTTATTCACTCGCGGTATTAAGTAACTAGTTGTTGTTTCTTCCATCACGTTAACACTTTGAATAATCCGGGAATCATCTATAAAAAGAAAATTGAATTAAACGAGTACATGCATGAAAGGCAGGACGCGATCGACGTTTGCCGAGATGGGACGTTAAGCGAAATCGTATCGCTATTATATATATTTTTTCTTTATTTATTTCATTTTTTTAATATATGGAGAGCTTTTTCAAGACGTTTTTTGTCCCACCCACCTAACGGAGATCCCAGCTTGACGGCGAGACAATTTTCAGAATAACGGATTTTATTTCAGTCTGAGATATTTAACCACACTCTTAAGCTGTTTATTCGACACAAATAAGTGATATTAACGGATAGTGGGACAGCAGTTGTTCATATATGTCACATTCGATCTATTTCTCTTTTTATCTCTTTGGTTTTTTTACAACTTTCTAGCTACGTTGTAAAACGCAACAGTCGCAATTGTACATCGCCTGAAAACATTGTCATATAAACCCGAAACGAAAAACGTCCCATTCCGTTTTCTTGTCCCGCCCCAGCTCCATGTATACACACTCTTAAATAATAATACAGTAATAGTAACTTAGTTCATTCATGCGTCAATTCTCTTTGACGTGCCGCGGTTGTTATATACAGGTTGGTTGTTATATACAGGTTGGTTGCCCTAGCATACTAATATATCACTAACGATATTGCTCTAAAACTACGTCTAGAATACTACTTTTTGTTAAATAACGACGAGTGTCATGTATATTGTGAATGAATGAATGAACTAAGTAATTCATTCGAGCCTCGGTAACTAATCTATACATCATTTTAAAAATGTCATGTTTGGACGCTATGAAAAATTAATTAGTACTGGGAATCTAGGTTTTCAATCCACTTCCCGCGTCTCGCCCGCTTACATATATAAATGGTAAGCGTCGATATACTTTTAACCAAAACGCATTTTATGACCGAGGAGCAAGGAACACCTTAAGGTAAGCCTGTAAACACTTATAGTTTAATATGAAAAACAGTGAACATCGGTTCATAAGAATTACGATACATTTAACAACACAGTCTGTGATAAGTTCTTATTTAATATCGATGAAAAAAAATTAAGACGGTAGTTTTTTGGTAAACAAGTCTTCAATATTCTCGTATAATTGCATTTGTAATACGGGATTTGATGCCACTTAAGGGGTGTTTGTATGAAAGAAGGTTAAGCCATCTTTGTCGAGATCTCGGCTGATCAGTCAGATCCGTTGTAAAATTTGTTTTGGTTTATATGAGAAGAGAGCCAGCCTCTTGAGCCAGATCTTGCTCTTGATCGAGCAAGATCGAGATCTCGCCAAGGAAGGCTATTATTATTATTATTATTATTATTATTATTATTATTATTATTATTATTATTATTATTATTATTATTATTATTATTATTATTATTATTTAAGGAGGATAAGTTTTTCAGCAGAGCTGGTGGGGTCCTCCATTTACAACTAAGACCTATATAGCATGTTCTAAGGATTTAGGGTGAAGGAAAATTCGAGTGTAGAATATATACATTTTAAGACCAAACCGGGAGCAGTTGCGAAAAATGCAACTACACAGGCCCTCCGGCAGGAATTGAACCCACGACCTGGCGATTCTAGTGCAATGCTCTGACCACTGAGCCACGGAGGCCGTTGCCGAGAGTGAAATGCCTAATCGAGTGAAATGCCCAATATCATTTATAAGACCTATATAGGTGTTGATTTTACGGAGGGAGGAAAACCGGAGAACCCGGCGAAAAACCCTCGAACTATCACAGGAGAGACCAACTAAACTCTACTCACATGAGTGCCCACCCCAAGAACGGGGCTATTTCCTTTTTCCTTCAAGTCCTCCTTCACTCTATCTCTCCATCTCTTGTGTGGTCTGCCTCGGTTCCGTTTCCCAGGAGCTTCCATTCCAAGGGCATAGCAAATCGGTTCATTGACTTCCCTCCTCCGTACGTGGCCAAACCACCTTAGCCTCGCCTCTCTCGCTTTCTCCTCTATCCCTCTTATACTCCAGCTCAGGCTAGAAAATTCAGATGTAAATGCGAGGTAAAATCCAACCCTTTTACAATAAGACTATAGCACACCTAAAAGTCTGGTTTCGTTGTAATTTATATCGCCGATTTTCCTCGGGCTCACAACTTCGCGAGTCTGTAACGCTCATATAGTTAAAGTGTATGGCATTCATAACAAACTCACTGGATGACTAAAGCTTTGTTTGTGATCTCTTTCACAGTATATATAACAATATAGCGCGCTGCGCGCATTATTTACACGTTCAAAAATTTCCCCTTGAGACTCGTGTCTTGAATGTTCAACGAATTTGCAAATGTTCAAATTGGTGTACGACACTGAGGTCTTTGAGGAAGTCATTACGTAGACTCCTTCAACAAAATTGAAGATTTTAATTGGTACGATGTAAAGAAGAGAAGTGAGCACATGAAAGGCAGGACGGGACGTTTGCCGAGATGGCAAGTTAAGCAGAATTTTCAGACATTGCTTTAAATTAAGAAAAACTGAAAAAAACAAAGACAAACTAGACTTGATCATCTGCTTCCGGTTTTCATATTTTTCAGTAGGGAAAAATTTATTTTTCCCTACGGAAAAATAAATGTAATGTCACCTGCTGTCAAAAAACCATCACGATTTTCGGATCGCCACACGAGGACCATTCGCCCAATCAGGAAGTTAAAAAAACGGATTTTGACACATGATATATATGACCAACGTTATTGCAGCTAAAACTACGTCTATAGAATATTCCTTTTTGTTAAAAAACGACGGATATAATTTACATCGTGAATGAATGAATGAATGAATGAATGAATGAATGAATGAATGAATGAATGAATGAATGAATGAATGAATGAATGAATGAATGAATGAATGAATGAATGAATGAATGAATGAATGAATGAATGAATGAATGAATGAATGAATGAATGAATGAATGAATGAATGAATGAACTAAGTAATTTATTCCAATAATTAAACTAACATAGTTACTGAGACGGAAGTAACTAATCGGTACATAATTTTAAAAATGTCATGTTGTTTGGACGAAAATTAATTAGTAGGAAACTAAAGCGCCGACATACTTTCAGGCAAAACGCATTTTACGACTGAGGAGCAAGGAACATTTTAAAGTGCCTATATATGAAACGAAAATTAAGTTTCTCTTATTTGAAAGAACTAGTCTTACATTGACAATATAACATATTTTGCAGATTTTCGTTTCCTTGCTTCGTTTTTGAGATATTTCAGTTTGTTTGATATGCAATAAGATAACTTTACGTCACTCTTTGCATAATGACTTCTCGCAAAGTGTTCAATATCTTTATCATTGAACAAAAGCACTTGGCGAATTAGGAACCATGTGCGAGTGTCTCTCCTACAACATGGTCTGCATGCACATTTTAAGTGTTTTTATTTGAAAATAACAGACATATATAATCTTTTGCGGTAAGTCATTATGCAAAGTGTGACGTAAAGTTATCTTATAAGTAAATTGACATATCCGAAACGAACTGATATCTCGACGGCAAAGCACGGAAACAAAAAACTGCAAAAGATGTTACTTCGTCATTTTAAGTGTTCTTTTAAATAAGACAAACTTAATTTTCGTTTCATAGGCACATCAAAGGCAAGTCTGTTGTAGGCTGATATAAAGTACTTATAGTTTAAACTGAAATACAGTGAATACCGGTTCATAAGTCAGTACATTTACCAACACAACCTGTCGTCTGTCTTAAGTTTTTCTTTACTTGATATTCATACACACATCGCGCGCGCCTATCTTTTAGTGGCTTAATTGAATCACGTATTTCACCCCAAGAAACTTCTTTCCGAGAAATCCTTGTCACTTCTCATGTTATCTTCGCACTCAAAATATTGCTAGCATATATGTAAATGAAGATCTTTTGTGTTTTTTATAGAATGGCAGAAGAAGTAACTGGTAAATATATCTATGTTATCCCTAACAGCAGAAGCCCAATTTCACAGTATGGATCTTGGAAACAGTTCTAGAAGCAAAAAACAGGAAAAAACTTTCCAGACCGCTGCAGCTTTCAACGTTGCCAGAAAAATCCTCTGGATGGGGCACATGTACAAGTTGCCCGTGTAAAAGTTACCGAAGACGAAGACGGTCCGAATAGAACGTTTATTATGCCAACCTGCAGAGGATGTCGTAAGGGGCAGTGTGCTGGAAAAATCCCTAAAGTTACTCTTGCAGTTGTTGAAGAAAGTGACCATGCATAAAACCCAGTCCGATCAAGGCTCGGATTAGGCAAAACACATTTTACGACTGAGAAGCAAGGAACATTTTAATGTAACTATATGACACTTAGTCTAAACTGAAATACAGTGAACACCGGTCCATAAGAAGTTACATTCATTTACCAACACAACCTACTTCTGTCTTAAGTTTTTTTTTATTTAATATTGATAATATAATTGCTGCCTCCCCTCAGGGAGGCAGCACACTAATCTTGACTTCGGTCTTGGGTCATCTGTGTCTTGCGTCCAGACCTCTTCGCCGAACTATGTAAAGCAGACGGCAGCTCGATCATGGGATGTAAGATGGTTAATAGTTGGCATTTCGCTAAGTTGGCTTTGTTTAACATCAGAGTATGTTTCAAAAGATTTGACTTCTGTTTTCTTCAATTTTTAGGTATCAGACACAAAATCCAACATTAATAAATTTCATAAATCTATTGAATTTTCCATCAGTCAATGCATAATTTGTCAAGAGGCATGGCCATTGAAATCTAAGCCAAAGTCACCCGAGACTTATTTGTGTTCACGCTGTTCTAGAGATAAGAAATCTCCTAAAAAGTTTTCACTTGAAAATTCAATGATTCCTTCGCTTGTCCCACATCAGCTACAAGGTTTAACTCAAGTTGAGGAAATGTTGATCGCTCGAGCTCTCCCTATCATGAGAGTTTATATTAAACCCGGTGGCCAAAGAGGTTACTCAGGGCATTGTATTAACTTGCCACAGAATGTGAAAGAGCTTGCAACATCATTGCCAAGGTATCCAAAAGAATTATCTGTGATCATTGTCAAGACAAAAGGTAAAAATAACACATTCAAAGATGTGACTGTGAGAAGAGAAAAAGTACACAATGCATTATTGTGGCTTATACAAAATAATCCTCATTATTCTGAGTTAGAAATTAATGAAGATGTATTAAACTCTTTACCTGAAAATGGTGTTCCAGCAGATCTCTTGACTGTTGAGACTGAAGATGCAATAAGTTCAGATGAATGTGTTACGGCTGATTTAGGCCCACCTACTGATAACCCTTCTGAGGACATAGTTTATAATGACTCAACTGAAATGAGTAGTTTCTTACCAGTTGGCGAACAACAAGAACAAGAAATAGAAGCGGTTAGAAATCACCTTTCTGAAAATGAACCAATAACATGGCCCACAATTGAAAATGAGCCATTAAATGAATATCAGGTATCACATCTGGCCACTATGGCTTTTCCAACATTATTTCCTGATGGGAAGGGTGATCCCACCAACCAAGGTCTCTTGAGAGATGTTTCTCTTCAAGAAAGAATTAAGCATCTTTTGAAATTTGCTGAATTTATTAATGGTAAGTGGGTGTACCGTTTTGCTAACCATCCCAGGTTTTCATACTGGGCTTTCAATATGATTCACAGAAAGCGCATTCTACAGCAAAGTGGAATTTTCCTCAAACAAAATCCAGGTGAAGCACATCTCACCATTGACGAGTTGCGTGAAATGGCTGCAAGTAATAACTCGGCTGTATTCATGTCCAAAGTGTCAAGGTATCTTGGCAATGTTGCTGGTACAAATGCTTACTGGAATAAAGTGCGAGAGGAACTCAAAGCCATTATAACTAATGTTGGAGCACCAACATTGTTCTTTACTTTTTCATCAGCAGATATGCATTGGCCTGAATTACATGCCCTGTTGGCAGCAAATACAGATAATGCCACCAGTGAGATGAGGCGACAAAATGTTATTAACAATCCTCACATTGTAGATTGGTTTTTTACTCAGAGACTAGAAAGCTTTGTTAAACACTGGCTTTATGATACTCTGGGTGCAAAGTGGCACTGGTTTAGATACGAATACCAAGGTAGAGGTAGTATTCATTGCCATGGTACTGCTAAACTAAATAATGACCCAGGATTGTGTCAACTTACTCAGACTGCCCTGAAAGGGTTCTTGGCTCAAAAGCTTAAGGATGAAAATGATTGTCCTCATACAACAGAACTAGACCAGGACATTGAAGCTGGTAAGCAAGCTGCTGATACAGCATGTCAGTATGTTGATTGGTTACTGTCAACTGTGAACCCAAACCCACCAGATGAAGATGTGTGGATAAGACCCCAAGTCCATCCATGTCAGAAACGTCATAATGACATTCCTGACTATGAAGTACAATCTGATTATGTCGATCTTTTAAATATGGTTCAACGACACACTCGTTGTAGCACAAACTACTGTCTAAGAAAAAAATCTAGTGACTCAGAGTTGAAATGCAGATTTCGTTTTCCATTTGATAACTCTCCTCAAACAAAATTAGAATTTGAGGAAATCCACAGTAAAGGTGATAATGTTCAATATAGAGCAAAGATTACAACTAAAAGAAATGATCCCAGGTTGAACAACCACCAACAACTCCAACTGCAAGGGTGGAGAGCTAACTGTGATATTCAAGTTGTTATTGATCATTATGCTTGTGTTGAATATTTGACTAAATATGCTGCTAAAGGTGAACCAAGGTCACCTTTGCTGAAACAAGCATTTAATTCTATTGTTGAGAATGTTGACAATAATTGTCACCCTCACAGAGCTATCAAGAAGGTAGTAATGAAAACTCTTGGTGAAAGAGATTACGCAGCTCAAGAGACAATGCATCATTTGTTATCACTAAAACTTCATAGTTCATCATTTAAAGTGATTCCAGTGAGCCTCAATGGTTCACGTAGAGTACGTGACAATGCATGTAGAGAAGATGGTGATTCTTGCACGGACAACTCACTTCTTGACGTGTATGCTAACCGTCAACAATATGACAGTTCACCTGATGTTATGAACATGAACTTTGTTCAATTTGCTACAACATACGCAAAGTTGTTAACAATGAACTTAACAAACTACCAGAGAACGTTGTTCCAAGAATATTTCCAACATACTCCCCTAATCCTAAAGGACCAAATTTTGGCCTTTACTGTAAATATCAGCTTCTCAGGTATAAACCCTGGCAAACAACCCAAAACAATGCATGGGGTGACCACGAACCAACTGACGAGATTTTGGTTAATCATTGGCAAGAATTCTTGCAGACACCTTATGGACAAACCAATGTGCCAGACTGGTTTGACAAACTACAAACTGTTATTGAAAGCCAACAAGAACCAGAAGATCAACCTTGCGAAGAGCAAGTGAATACCCGAGAAGAATGGATGATCTTATCTGATCTTAACACCCCATTTGAAGACCCTGAACAAACACCAGAGTCAACACATGACTGGCACCTAGACAGAGTCCAGTATTCTGATCAACAAATTTATGAAATGCCAACATGGATAAAAAACAAAAGAGATAATCATATCACTACTGACCAGTATGAATTTGTAGATATAAATAGTTTCAGTAAAATGCAAGGACTTGCTTATAATATTGTCAAGTCACATTTTGATGATACTTCATCAGAAAAAGAGCCATTATGTCTCATTATAATTGGTGTAGCTGGTACTGGTAAGAGTTACCTTATTAATGCTATTCGCAACGTTTTGCAGAATAAATGTGCAGTTACTGCAACAACTGGTAAAGCCTCATATAATATAAGAGGTATCACTGTTCACTCATTGTTGAAATTACCCATTGGATCAAGGGGTAAAAAAGATCTTACAGGTCAAAGCCTGTGCAGATTGCAAGAAAGTCTAAATGGGGTTGACTATATTCTTATTGATGAATATTCTATGCTAGGTCAAGTTGCTTTTGGCTGGATAGACAAGCGTTGCAAACAAGCAACAGCATGTCATAACAAAGTTTTTGGAGGGAAATCCTGATCTTAATTGGTGACCCAGGCCAGTTGCCACCTGTAGCAGATAAGCCTCTTTATCATGCTAAACCATCAAGTGATGTTGGTGAACAAGGGTACCAAACTTACAGAATGTTTGACAAAGTTGTTAAGCTCACTATTAATCAGCGAGTACAAGGTATAAGTTCTGAACAGGTCGGGTTCAGAGATTTACTGTTGCGACTCCGTAAAGCCGAGTCAACAGTCAATGACTGGAAATTACTTTTGACTCGCCAGCCATCAGACATCCCAAATCTGTCTGAATTTGAAGATTCTACCAGACTCTTCTATAGCAATGAACAAGTTGCAAATTATAATCATGAACAACTGACTAAACTTGGGCATCCAGTTGCTCACATCAATGCTCGGCATTCATCTGCAACTGCAAAGAAAATTTCTTCAGAAGACATGTCTGGATTACAACCTGTGGTATTTCTAGCCAAGGATGCTAGGGTCATGCTAACCATGAATTTATGGTCAAGTGTTGGTCTCTGCAATGGGGCTACTGGAACAGTCATTGACTTCATATTTGAGAACAACCATCACCCACCAGACTTGCCTGTTGCTGTAATTGTTCAGTTTGACAACTATAGAGGTCCTTCATTTATTGAGACCCAACCGTCATGTGTCCCAATATGCCCTATCACTGTCTCGTCACAGTCAGAAAATGGTTTCCATGAGAGGCAACAATTACCTCTCAGACTTGCTTGGGCTCTGACGATACATAAGAGCCAAGGACTCACACTTTCAAAAGCTTGGATTGATATTGGTAAATCTGAGAGAACTGCTGGAATGTCTTATGTTGCAATCAGCAGAGTGAAAACACTATCATCTTGTGTTATTGAACCCATGACTTATGAAAGGTTGACAAGCTTAAAATCATCTGTAAATTTACAGTTTAGACTTCAAGAAGAAAACCGGCTTCACTGTATGGCACAGATGACATCCACTGCATTTAGCAACTCATAAAACAAACACCGAGTAATATAAAAGGGGATTTCTATTGAGTAACCCCAAAAGTTAGAATGTACTGTAATTATGCAGTGAACAAATATACTAAATGACATGTATTATTATACATTTCATTTCTTTGACATAAATTACTTATATTAATTAATATTATTTTTTAATGAAAACGATATAATTGGCAAGGTCAACGGTAAGTTTTTATCTTTTATAATATTAGTACCAGTCTACTGTATATAATCCCTCATAATACCCCCTCTCCCTCCCCCCTTGTTTCTGTTCTCTCTGTTTGTTTTTTAAACTATGTTTACTTTGTTTAATAAATTCTTCTTTTAATTTATAGATTTTAGTCATTCTGGATGCATTATATAGTATAATGTACAATGTGTCCCCCCCAAAAACAATAACTGACGAAGAGTCTACTGAAAAGAAATGGATTGCCAATTTATGCCCTGATGTACATACATATCATGTGATTTGGAATAATGATAATCTACAATGGTTTCAACGATAACTCCCTGCACAACGCTGTATGTCATGTGGATACATGTGTAATAAACTAATAATTATGTGGAAATCTCCCAAAACTGGATTCTGAGAAAAATCAATGCTTTACTGAAAACGTCATCATGGATTTATTGGTGTATCTACGCTGGTGATTTCAATAGATGGACATGTAGGAATGAATACAAAAATATCTCGCCAAAAGAAATTGAGCTAGCTTCACACCAAGAGTGACTGCAGTGCAGACTAATCCTACCATGTCAAGAAGTGTAATAAAAGCCATCATATCCTGTATATTAACAATGGGATTATAACACACAATATAGTATACAGTATGACATGTACATGTCATTTGCGATTATAAATATCTACTCCTAATCATGGACCCTAAAAAACTGCTACAGGAAATTATGTGGATACCTGCGTAATTATGTAATGGAAATCTCCTCAAAAGGAGTGACTTGTTCAGAGACTCAGAAAACCAAATGACATAATCATCTCCCTTTGGGAACGAACATGTTATTTTTAAAAAATCCTAATATTACTTGTCTGATCCCTACTGTACATTATCCTGTAATGAATGAAATATCTCCTGAAGAAGTGGATTGTGCCTGGGAAGTCCAAAGAATCTGATAAAGTCAGAGATTAACAATCAAATAATAACACAGTGCATCTACTGTAGTCTGTAGTGTATACTTTAGATTCCGGCAATAGCCTTGCCAATATATTGCAAAATTGTACTAGGTACATTATACCAATAATTTTGTAACTTTAAAATCTATGATAATTAAATATTTCATATCAAAAACACCACGTTCAATTTCACTCGACACATTTTCCCATTGATGATGCAAAGTGTGACGATTCCCGTGGCAAGGCAGCACTTCCCTTGCGATAGTAACTCCTAGTAATAATCTTTATGTAAACTGTTAGATCCCTTCAGTTATACAAAACTGATATTAATGGAATGAACAGTGCAAGTTTTAGTGGCTTGAATCACCTCGAGAAACTTCTTTCCGAGGAATCCTTGTCACTTCTCCATGTTAACTTCTCACTCAAAACGTTGCTAGCATGATGATATATGCTAGCATATGTAAATGGAAAGTAAGTGTTTTTTGCGGATACTGGTTGTAAACCATATCCGCTATGAGCTAGGATGTACTAGGTTGACTGTGTTTCGTCGATCACGTGATCAAGGTATGAATGAACCATAAACGTACTTCATGGGCCTTATTCGTATGTACGAACCACAGAATAATAATCATTGCTTCTATTTCTAGTCAAGCATGCGCATTGGATTAACCAATCAGAACTGGCCCTGAAATGGCTGTTACCAGAGCCTCGTGTGAGTATGGGAACGCGCGGGGCTAGGTTACGAGATTGGTTCTGCTGTATTCGTAGCTGGAAACCAGTCACGAATACAGCAGAACCAATCCATTGCGCATGCAAGTGTCAGTTGCTTGGATACAATCTTGAACCCAGTCCAAATCAGAGCACAAAACAAAACAAAACAAAACAAAACAAAACAAAACAAAACAAAACAAAACAAAACAAAACAAAACAAAACAAAACAAAACAAAACAAAACAAAACAAAACAAAACAAAACAAAACAAAACAAAACAAAACAAAACAAAAGAAGAACCGGTTAAACGGGTCTTAAACGGGTTACTTTCGTCCTAAATCAGTAAATCTAAAATCTTCGACGAAGCCAAACATAAATACAGCTGACAGCACAGCCTTCTTTTCTTCCTCTCTAGTCTCTCAGCGAAATAAGGAAGAGAAGGCTCTGCTCATAGGGTAGTTTATTTTCTGTGTACATCATTCTTCATTTATATTTACCAGACAAGATGAGCGAATAACGATTAAATTAACATTAAGGTCGTTTGTACGGCGGAAAATAAGTCGCGCTGGATAATATAAACCGAAGCTTCAATAAATCGAGAATAGCTCTTATACAAACGATCAATTCTTTAATAAACCGCGGCTTATTTTGGACTAACTTCCACCCTGGGCTTATTTTAGTCGCGGCTTATTTATGAATTGACCATTTATACGACCATTTATACGCTTATTTAAGGAGGATTTCACATAACTTTTGACGAAAGCGTTGCGAGGTTTGTTCGTTATTTCCGAAGGTGGCCACGAACTTGGAAAATTCATTACGTATAGTAGCCAATCAGGTTACGAACTTCGAAACGAAGTTGCCAAATTGCGAAGTTTGTTGTTTGATCATTTCGAAGTGCTCTAGCTGTTATGTGAAAACGTATAATTTAATAGTTGATACTCTCACGCCAAATCAATTTACTAGTATAGACTTAAAAATTGCTGACTTCAGGTCAATATTCGATTTGAACTCAAATTTCAAACTTCGCAAGTTCGCAACTTCGTCTCCAAGTTCGCAACCTATCCTGAAGTAACCAACCTCGGAAATAACAATTTCGGAATGCCTTCGTCAAAAGTTTAGTAAAATAACCTTGGCTTATTTACTGCAGTTCAAACGGCTCTATTGTATATATTATTAATATTCCAAGGTGGAAAATTCAGTGAATTCGTTAATTCAGTAAACAAAAAGAGACTGAAAGAAAAAAATGAGAATATTAAAAATA
Source organism: Corallium rubrum (assembly GCA_964035015.1). Classification (NCBI taxonomy): domain Eukaryota; kingdom Metazoa; phylum Cnidaria; class Anthozoa; order Scleralcyonacea; family Coralliidae; genus Corallium; species Corallium rubrum. Next base: position 10,592,674 of record OZ036004.1, read on the forward strand.
AAACAATATCGAAGTCTGGTTAAAAAGATTATTGCCCAGCAAACTATTCTTAAAAGAGGCATGAATTCAAACAAAACAACAATAATCAAACATATTAAATTTTATTGATGACGTTTCGTTACTGTCCAGTAACATCTTCAGAGTGAAAGGAATAATTTACAGCGGTAGATTATAAATAACTTATAAATAACTGATATACATAACTAGATTGTGACAGATGTGACAGAAAATACCAATGTGACGAGAAGCGAGTGATCGGAAATAAAACAAGGAAGGTTGACAGAAGTATAATGAAGATGAATAACGAGACAGACAAATAAAATAATAATAAAACTTGAAAACAATAATCAAAATAAAGATAGAGGCAAAGATTTAATGTTTTTGTTTACAAGGACGCATTAATCTTTGAAACAAGACGCCTGGTCAGGCGTTCACTCGGGCTACTGATAAATCGCAGTGAGTAGGTGGAGGTGTTTTGAAATCAATGGAGAAACTTGTAGGGGGGGGGGGGGGGGGGGCACTTGTTTTAAGGCAGAGTGAGTAGACTAGTAATGTTTTAATTTTCAGGGGAAGCATGCTTCCCTTTTAGGAGCTCGAAGAGCTCAGGTGCGCCCCCCCCCCCCCCTCCCCAAAGACCGTGGCTATCTATTACTATATTAAAGTCTAAACACTATGGGGTGCCATATCCGCCAAAATTACATTTTTCCGACATTAGTCAGCCATTTGCGCATTATTCAGCCCTATTTGTACATTAGCCAACCATTTTTTCTCATTATTCAGTCCTGTTTTAACATTAGCCAGCTATTTCTCTATTATTCAGTCCTGTTTTAACATTAGCCAGCTATTTCTCAATTATTCAGCCCCATTTGTAACATTAGCCAGCTATTTCTCAATTATTCAGCCCCATTTGTAACATTAGCCAGCTATTTCTCAATTATTCAGCCCCGTTTGTAATATTAGCCAGCTCATCGTTTATTATTCAGCCTTGTTTGTAACATTAGCCAGCTCATCGTTTATTATTCAGCCCCATTTGTAACATTAGCCAGCTATTTTCTGATTATTCAGCCCCATTTGTAATATTAGCCAGCTATTTTCTGATTATTCAGCGTAAGTTGTAACATTAGCCAGCTATTTTCTCATTATTCAGCCAAGTTGTAACATTAGCCAGCTCTTTTCTCATTATTCAGCATAAGTTGTATAGCCAGCTGGTATTATTTGACAAGTTTTCTTAAAGTGTCACTGAGACAAGGTTTTGCGAGAATTTAACTTCGACGAACTTTATTGAGATATAAATACCCCGTGTACAAAATTTAAACCGATATAAACAAATAGGTTTAAAGTTATAAACGTTTGAAATACTGAATATTGTGTCCGCCATTAAAATTTTCTTCACGGTGAATATTGATACCTGAGAAGTGTTGTGACGTCATAGTCTGCGCACTTAGCCCGCACCTTCAAGCTATTTTGCGCACCCGCACTTGGATTTGGTCGATTTTGCGCACCCGAGATCTCGTCGAAAAGTGCCCAACTCTGCAGTCTGGAAACAACTAAAAACATGTTCTGAAACCCTTTCAACTGAATCCAATAAGACTACGCATTGTATAATTTCATCTAAGATTTCCAATATGCCTTGTGTATCACATTCCAGATCAGGTTGAAATAAACGGTCTCTAACAGACAGCAGTTTACTATGGTATCATTTCCCTCAAAGATGCGCGAGAAGGAACTGCCCCGGTCTCCGCCATTTTGAAAACGGCGGAAGCATGAGCACGACAATACGCACTATCATGCGCACGCATCACTTTGGCGGGCTACCTGCATAACATATTTGTAAACGAAAGGAATTGAATTTGACAATTTCTGAAGATATTAGCTTTAAAAATAGTTAAATTTTTTTAGTATTGGCCACGATTTAATGTATGTGGCCGCCAAAATGATGGACGTGCAACATTGTTCAACTGGCCTATAGGCGACTTGCACTTGCACTAAGAGGTCATGTGATCTCAATCCTCTTAAAATAGCAGGTATTGAATTACAATATAGAGTGGTGTTTTAAATAAAATCAACCTCGTACCCAGGGCCTTCTGAAAATGGCGGGGCGGAGAGAAGACCCTGGCAAAGGCTGGTCACGTGACACCAATAATTTTGGAATATTTTGATGAGTGACTCACACTGTACCGGGGGGCGCGATACAGTCACTGATAAAGAAGTATAGTTTGTTATTCAGCGAACTATTTAAGCAACCAAGAATAACAAAAACCGTACAAATAACAAGACATTCTCTTAACAAATTTATAAAATCAGTTAATGACCATCTTTAGTAAGAAGCGTCTACACTACAACATATTTGCTTATTTAATATGCAAGCAAGAAGTATTTTAATATTTCGGTTTCTGGACTTTCCAAATCTAATTTAAAAAGTTTAGAAATATACAAAGCCAAAATCTTCAGTGCTGATCTATATTGTTCGTCAATCGTAGTATTGTTGTTGATCGAATATTTGTATTAAAGTACAACCTCAAAGTCAACGAGGACAGCAGATTCGAATATGCCGTTAAGCCGTTTGAGTATAAATCGACAGATACAACAATTAAATTTCCACAAATCCCAAACTTAACATGTGGACAAGAAACATAAATGTGCTATACTGGACGGTAAATAAACTTCCAACAAACATTCGAATATTTTAAGTGTATGTAGCAGTACCTGTATTAAACCGCAGTCCGCAGTAGTTCTATTGAAAGCGGGCTTCTGTTTATCAGTTTATGATCGTTCGTCACCTTCAGCTTCATTTCTGGCGATTGACGGCAACAAATATGAATTATCCAGCAAATGTCGTAAATTTTGAAATATATCTAATTTATTTACCGCTCGAATTTAACGTTACAGAATTTGCTACATTTGTAAGAACCGAATCAACCGCTCCCCCAGGACGGACGAAGCTCAAATTATCCACGTGACCAAATACTCCAAGAATCTTGGAGTATTTTGGAATCACGTGACCAGCCTTTGCCAAGGGTCTTCTCATCTCGCCATTTTGAAAGCAGATAAGACCCTGGGTACGAGGTTGAAATAAAATTTCTAAATTTCGATTTTCGAAACTTGCATTGTCTTTGAGAAAACGGCGATAATGTAGCTGGTCATGTGACTAAAATGAAAATTTCACGCATGTATTTCCTTTACCTAACTAGATTGCATTATTGTTTGACAAATTGTTGTAACGAAGATATTTAAACACTTTATTAGTCAATTAAGTCAAATTTTGTGAGTTGTGTACTTAAAACTTTACTATCATACTTCACGAACTAGAACCATAGCCATAATAAGCTATTAGCTGCATATACTATGAATTGGTATCCGTGTATTACTACTGATCAAACACGCTGAGTAGAAGACACAATCTGTTTCTATTTGGTCTCTGCCTGTGTGTTGTACTACAGAATACTATCGTCATTTGAATTTACACAAATCTAGACGACAATGTTACAATGATTAGGAAAATAGAACTTTTGTAACTATATTTTAGAATGAACACTTCTAAAATTAGTAAACAGCTTGTCAAATAATATAGAAAAGGGGGAAATGCGCTGAATATTTATTATGGAGTGCCATATCCGCTTGTGCTTATAACTCGTGCTGAATAATGAGAAAAGATATAAGATAAGATAAGATAAAAACTTTATTTCAAGAGGGTGACACCTTACAATTAATTGATAAACTTGTGGCCCTCAAATTAGCTGGCTAATGTTACAACTTGTGCTGAATAATGAGAAAAGAGCTGGCTAATGTTACAACTTGCTGAATAATAAGAAAAGAGCTGGCTAATGTTACAACTTGTGCTGAATAATGAGAAAAGAGCTGGCTAATGTTACAACTTACGCTGAATAATCAGAAAATAGCGGGCTAATGTTACAACTTACGCTGAATAATCAGAAAATAGCTGGCTAATATTACAAACGGGGCTGAATAATCAGAAAATAGCTGGCTAATGTTACAAATGGGGCTGAATAATAAACAATGAGTTGGCTAATGTTACAAACAAGGCTGAATAATAAACGATGAGCTGGCTAATATTACAAACGGGGCTGAATAATTGAGAAATAGCTGGCTAATGTTACAAACGGGGCTGAATAATTGAGAAATAGCTGGCTAATGTTAAAACAGGACTGAATAACAGAGAAATAGCTGGCTAATGTTAAAACAGGGTTGAATAATGAGAAAAAATGGTTGGCTAATGTACAAATAGGGCTGAATAATGCGCAAATTAATATTTCCATACAGCGTTGAGCGTTCACGTGTCGAGTCTCCTTAGGGTATTAAATATCAACACAGCATCCTTTACCTCTCAAGCCGTCGCTTGCAAGTTCACTTCATCAACGTACGTTGTGCTTCCATTCGCAGCATTTGAGTAATTCAATGACATGTCATATAGCATTGTATTCAAGTTTCTGTTCGTGTTTAGTTTTGTAAGTTCGGGAGTCATACATTCGAAATCACTCGTCATGTTATAGTGTAGTCCAGACTTTACCGCACATCCGCAATCCTGGCAGCGACTGTAAGCGTATATGATATCAAGATACTTGCTATAGCGACATTATACTGACGAATAACTATGTCTGTGAACACACGAAAGAACACTTCACTTCACTCCACTCCACTTCAAACAACTTGATTAGACGAAGATTGAACTTGAATGAAGATTAGCATTTTAGCACGCATCAGTTTCGCAAAGCCTGACGTAATGACATAGACTCGGCCTACCATAGGTAGCCCGAGTAATTAATAAACTTTCTCAGATAAGAACTTCAAATGGAGAAGTACCGGTAGCTAAAACAGAAAAGTCGTCAAACGAAATAGGGTGACCGGATAATTTATGGTGTGCGAGCACTGACAAAAGGCTATATAGACTTGCTCCAAGTCCGCCTCTTAGAACCGAAAAGTAAAAAAATGTCGAAAGGTCAAAAAGGTTTGAAAAGGACTTTGAGAAAGTCTACCAAAAGGCAAGAGTTGGATAGAACTTTTCCTGTATAAGGCGAGATGCCCATATATGTTCAGAAACTCTGACGTGTAAACATCGGCTTGTTTCGCCAATATATAACGCGTCACAGCGTTGGCACTTGTGTTTATAGACGATATGAGATCTGTAGGGACACGGTCTTTAAAGCGGAAAAGTCTAGACATACGAGTTATAGGTCGCAAGATGACACGAAGTTTAATTTGTGGAAAAGCACATGAAAATAACTTAATCAGTAAATGGTAAAACAACAGGATTAATAACATTGCTGTAGACCCGGAGGCTAAAATATTTTTTCAAGGAATGAGGAAATACATTTTTCAACAGATTGTTTAGGATATCCATTTTGGAATAAAATATTTTAGTATTTACTGTCACATCTGTCACCATTTATAGTCATGTATCAGTTCAATTATTTATAATTATTCCTTTCACTCTGAAGATGTTACTGGACAGTAACGAAACGTCAGTCACTAAAATTTAATATGTTTGATTATTGGTTTCTTGTTTGACTTCAACAATACCTCTTTTAAGATAAAGAATAGTTTGCTGGGTAAAAATCTTTTTAACCAGACTACAATATCGAATCAATTATGACACAACAGAAACAAGTTAAATTTTATAGTAGGTAGTTCTAATTGTTATCGCGTGTTTTATGAAACAGCTATATTCAACAGATATTTGAAGCCAAGGATTCATCTATAAGATATCTTAATTGCTGAGATGCATTCATCCAAATAAATTATTGAGGAAGTTTCACACTTCCATCTTCCGTAATTGGAATTACAGTGAAGATTGTGGTACATGTAAGTTTCTAGTTTGCCGTGTTCAAACTTAACTACTTCAGACGAAGTTAGTTCGGAGGGTAAGTCAGCTATAATATATACAGTGTAGTAAAAATAGCGTGCTGCGTAGGCAGTGTAGAAACAACAATCGAAATATAGTAAGGTTAGATATACTGCCGAAACAGAGAACGTAAGAGTCTAACGTTTCGAGCGAAGGCCCTTCGTCAGAGAGAAACGTAAAGAGTGTAATTGTAAACAAACAATGAGCTTATATACGAGCTGTATATACGTATGAAACAACTATTAAACATATTAAGTATACAAGGCAAATGTTTTAACTGGAAAGATAATGGCGTATAAAAAGATGTCCATTAACATTTCTTGAAAAACTTCCATGTGTAGGAGGAAATTTTATGATAATATCTTGCACTGGAAAAGTCAACTTCGAATACTTCATTGCCGATTCGACCGAGACTTAGAGTTTTACAGACATCTGCTTCACACGTATTAGTGGATTTTTAGTTATATAATATGGAGCGATGAGCAATTAAGCTTGCACACCTAATTCACGAATAAGTTACATTAATTAGGGTTATTTATTATATACTGTAGATGCGAGTGTTTTACTAGGAAATATACAGTGTCGTATTTTCCATATCCTCACTAGTGAAGATATCGATGGCGTCATTAAGAATTTTACCTCTTTTTGCATTGAATCTATATAATAAAAGAAAATTACACGCTGGCTTGAAGATATGAATTTTATCTTCTCGTGGTAAAAACGATATTTTACTCATTCGCTACGCTCATTCGTAAAATATTGTTTTCACCACTCGAAGATAAAATCCATATCTTCGCACCATGCACCGTACGTGTAATATCCTCTATATATATCACGCTATTATACTAGGCGAGTTGGACTACAAGGACTACTTAGGACTACAAGGCGAGTTGAACGAGAACGAGTGTATAGCGACAGGCGAAGAAGACAAAATCAAAAATCTCGCCAAAAATGTATCGAGGGAGTTAAAAGCGTTGGGTGATGAGCTAAACGCAACAGGGCGAAAGAAAGAAAAGGTCGACAAGCAAGAAGAGTCGGATAGTGATAGATCATACTCGCTTTATCACTGCATGGATGTAGTTGATCGGGTTATAATGCTCTATGAGCAAGATGCAAAGAATTTGATTTCGGACATGAAGAAACGGGAGAAACTCCTTAGAGGAGTTCTTCAAATAACAGGTAAATCACACTCCTATATCCATTCGCTAATTTAAAGAAATAGGAGAGATATAATACAAACTGGAAAGAAACCTGAAAGTTAAAGCAAAGTAGGGCAGTAAAGACATGGTAATATTTCGACCTATTTCCAATGTCGTTATCATCATCCATCGTTTTCGATCGCCCTTATCATCATATCATCCATCGTGGTCATCATCATCTCTCATCGTAATCATGCATCATCCACCGTCGTCATCATCAGCTTCAAAATCATCATCACCATCGCGTGATGGACCATCAAAATAATGGATCAACATTATGCCCATCTGAAAACTAACATTAAGCGTCGTCACATTACCAGAAATTGATGACAAAATGGCCGCCGCTTAAGGGCTAATTTACATATATAGCCTTTATGAAATGGCATCTAATTTTGAACAGTAAATATATAACGGGGAAATATTAAAATGAAAATTCTGCTAATTGAGTATCTCACCTGCTATTTCCCGACCTCGCTATTTAAGCAATAGCGATTTTCAAATTATTCACTTCCTTATTTGTTTAAATCAGGTCTACCTACGATCTGCCAAATGACTATATTATCTCTCGAGCTATCGTTTGTCAGTGTTTGACCCTCCATCAATCATGGGGTGTTCAAAATGCATATTTTCTTGTTGTAATTACAAGTTGGGTAGTTGTTGAATTGGATGTATACAACTTCAGCCAATTTGGTCAATATGTAATTTATTACATACACTTGAGATAAAGGTTCTTCTATCAACTCTCAAACATTTGACCAAAGACGATTTTGAAGGTATCAAACAAAATCCTACCGCAATCCAGTGGTGCATGACTTGCTTATTTGTTTACTATTTTCAACACAATTTGGCAGATCGCAGATATATCTGATGAAAATAAATAGGTGTCTAAATGATTGGATAATGGTTGTTGTTTAAATCAGGTCGGCAAATAGTTGGCAAGCTACTCAATAAGCAGAATTCTCACTAATATATTCGCCCTATATATTTACTGTTCAAAATGGGACGCCATCCTCTAAGGTATATATGTAAATTGGCTTTCAAGCGGTGGCCATTTTGTCATTAATTTCTGGTAATGTCATCAATAAATATTTTCGTCAATTTGTAGCAAGCCCTTTTAGTCCCGGACCCCCCCGTATAAAGTATCTTCCCACCATCTTCTCCCTCCTAAGTACCGATTCGCTTTACTAGATATTTCACGAACGTATCGCATACCCTTTCTCCTTACTGTTATTTCCTTTTTACAGAACTAACCAGCCAATTTTATCTTTTTGAATACCTGGAATGGGCGTGCATGCTCCTGGATGATCCTGAGAATCCTTTTGCGGATGAATTCAATCGTGTCAAAAAATGTCATGAGGAGGTTGAGGAGAAAAAGGATGAATGAAATGATCGAAGCTAAAGAAATCGACAAAAGAAAAGAAAAGCAGTTTGACAACGTCGTCAGACTGGCCCATCTCAAAATAAATTCGAGCCGCAGTCGTCTGGTCGTAGCTGAAGAGATCATTGTTAAGATTGATACGATATTGAGTACCAAAAAGTGGATGTCGCGCTTTATTCGTGGCACTAGCTGGCTTGTTTCGTCTTTTTATTTATATCAGGCATTTTCTACTATCATTCCTTTTCCGATATTCGTTGCAGGTTCGATCTTGACTGGGATAGCGTGCTTGTCTCTTTTCCCTCAAAACGAATATGCGTTTTACAAAGTGCTTTAATTCGAATGCCGAGTTCAACCATCGTCACCTGAGGAGAGAACTGAATGACTTATGGGCAAGCATAGAGAGCTTAAAAGAGCTTAAAAGATCTTAAAAGGGCCAGATATTGACTAAAGAAAAACAATACTGACTTGCAGAACAATTGTTGGTAGCTCAATAACCTTATCTGTCCTTATAGTAATAGAAGCTTTAATCAAACTCACTAAGTAATACAGTACTACAATAATAACAACAGATCACAATACATTACAAACAGTAAAAGATGAGTTTGACAAGGGGCTAGGCAAACCCCGTACATAAATCAATAAAGTCATGACAATACACATAATGGTCCACTATTTACTACTATACAGAATGCGCCATTATTCGCACCTGACGCTGAACTCAGCCCCCTACCCCCGAAATCAAAACAATTTAGTTTGAAATAGACGGATAATGGAAGTATTCAAAGGGCTGATCCCGACGTCAAGCACTGAAAAAGACGCATCCTGCTATTCCTGAATCTTGCCAGTAATGAAAGCTGCCTTTTTAATTCGACACGATAGTGTCTGAACTGTTGAGAAATTCAAAATAAAGTAGACCCAGTCCTACAGAACGGTGCCGTGCCTATTGATTCCACACAAATGAACGAACGAACGAACGAACGAACGAACGAACGAACGAACGAACGAACGAACGAACGAACGAACGAACGAACGAACGAACGAACGAACGAACGAACGAACGAACGAACGAACGAACGAACGAACGAACGAACGAACGAACGAACGAACGAACGAACGAACGAACGAACGAACGAACGAACGGATTCACAAGCAGAATATGAAGCAGTGCTAACAGCATTATAACAACATGACTATCTGCATATAAAGAGTGCATGGGAAAGTGGTAGTATGAAATTCTACTTGCTGAAATTACAATATAGCTTATCCGAACGCTGGACCACAACTTTTAAAAACTGGTCGCTTTAACACTATAGTCTACTACGTCTACACAGGTCCGAACAAATTAATCGGAAGCGCACCGAAATCTGCACAGTTCTGCCTGTTTAAACAGAATATGCGCGAAGCCCTACATAGACTGTCACTGACCTTTGTCAAATGAAGCAGCCTTCTCAACATGACGTAATTATGCATTCATGGTAAAAGACAATCTCGTTCCCAGAGCCCACGTTCCCCTTACCCAGCGGGCGGGAAACGAGAGGCTCTGGGATAATCCGTTCACGCCATCACAGGATTCTTGTTATCCGGAAGAAGAGTTATATAGAGTTCACTGTGTTCATCAGCCAACGAAATATCGATGTGAAACGGATTATCCCAGAGTCTCTCGTTTCCCGGGTGGGGAACGTAGGCTCTGGGAACGAGGTTGGGTAAAAGATGGTAAAAGAAATAAACGTTTTACCAGATCGATAGTCTCGCGCGCTTTACACCAATCAGAGATCTAATAAATACACGTACTCAAATGAGTAGATTTACTGATCTCTCCCGTTCAGTTCGAGTCCTTTTCCGGGTACTCCAGTTTTCTTCCCTCCAGTGATGTAGCATAGTGAGAAAAGTGGGGAGAGGTAGTTGCGAGTGTCAAAGGCTTGAAAAACATCTAACAGTCCAGAGGGCATGCCCCCCCCCCCCCCCCACTACGACACTGCCCTCTGTAAAATCAACAATACGATCTTAAAGTTATACTGATTCTGTGTAAAGTGTATAGTTGAATGTCAACATTTTTTTTTGGATTTGAGCTTTTATTTATTGTTATATTGAACTTGATGCTGTATCAATATCCTAAACATTACACAGATTACGACAACTACAAAAATATTATGCAACTTAGCAGGATTGCTCAAATAGCAAATTAAAGTACCAGGATTGTCCAAATTTCAGTAACAGTGCATGTATTCTTTTTCTCAGATGTAAATACCCCATCTCATGCGGCACCCACCACCACGATTATCGGTGTCATCTCGGTAATAAGGGGTCCAGCTATTGGCTTTGGCGCATAGCAAAGAAGCAGTACCAGCATAACCACACTGACCACTGTTGCCATCTGCGCGCCATCGGAAGCACAACTTCATCTTCCTTGCCCACAGACGGTGCACAGATGGCAGTTTGATTTTCCACGACATTTGACAGCCACCCCCACGGTTATCAGTATCATCTCGGTAGACTGGTGTGTACTTATTCACAGAAGCACAGAGTTGGCGTCTTGCTCCGCCGCCACACTGCCCACCGTTACCGTCTGGGTACCATCGATAGCATATCTGCACGCGCCTAAACCAAGGTGGACTGTACGGTGACTCTATTCCCCAACTCATGCGACAACCACCACCTCTGTTATCCGTATCGTCTCGGTAGTATTGTGTTTCGGAGTTGACGAGTGCGCAGAGATGCCTGGGCTCACCTGCGCCACACTGTCCTCCATGGCCATCGGGATACCATCGATAACAGAGTTTGGTGTTGGCTAAGAACCACACTGGGGTCTTGGGTCTTTGTTTACAGTCGTAACCACCAGAACCACAGTGGAATCGCTTTGACTGGCATGTTGCTTTGCAGCAGTCTCCTCCGTCGAATTTATTAGCAACCGTGTTGCAGGCGTGGTCACACCAACCATCGCCAATATATGAACGTGGGCACCCATTCGATGCACGTTTGGAACGTGCGTACACTAAAACAGAAACAAGACATTTTGCCACGGAACACGATAATCAACACCGACATCACCAGAAATTTTGGTCATTTGTGCCACTGCTCTCTGTCGCCTAATAATATAATTATGTATTCTAATCCGTTTGATTCTATTGTATGCTAGTGTATTCTCATTATGCAGGTCATTGAGTTCTTTAGAATTTGCCTAAATTGTGCATGTATGTCTATGTAAACAACCTGTAAACGGCTATAAGAACTGTGAAATCAAGCAAGTTCAAACGCTTTTAGAAGTACTATGCTAGGGACAAATCAGGATATTTATGTGCTCAGGAAGTAGACTGACTCATGCCAAATGCATTGCGATCTAGAGGCTTCGCATCGCCCGTAACGTTGTTGGTCAATTTGGCCAATTTCTAGCACCTGTTTACAAAGATTACTAAGGCTAACACTGTGGATAGTGGAGCTTTTAGTGTAAAAATGAGACGAGCTAGGGAAGTACTTTGTCGTCGAGCTAAGAAAAAGTTTTTTAGTTACAACTGTTGCTTAGTCCATGCTGAAGTCAAATGGATCTGGAGAAAGAAGAAATATATCACCGTTTAAGCAAAATTTGAATTATGGTGTGCTCTCATTATTTACTGTTGAGAATCTCCATTATTATAGTCGTTAATGCGCACGTGCGCCACCATCTTGTCCCAAATTTCTGGCAATGAATAATTCATAGAGATGTGCCGGGTACCGGATATAGTTATTTACCGTATAAACCTGATAGTACCAAGCGTAGATATAAGAGTTAGGGAATAAAAAAAGAATACTATTGTCAGAAATTTGTCAGTATAGCTTACACCTAAAATTTAAAAAAAAACACGTAGGTGTTTTAATTCATTTAAATAAGGCTTATTCAAAAAGCGTGATCACTGTTGAGACAAATCAATGCATGTGTTACCGGAGTCTAACCTTGTAACATTAAGGGTTAGAAGTAGGATTTAGGTTAGTGATTACTTGAGATTTGAAAATTAACTAAATTATTTAAGTTTCTTTTGGAAAAATTTGCTCGGGGTATATTCCGCAAAAAGTACCCCTCGATTGGGATGAAATATCCCTCGGGGTAATTTCTTGTGGAATACCCCTTGCTCCTCTAATTGTGAATTACTCAATCATTAACTGTGAGCCAAATAAATACCAACACTGCAAAAAATCCCTGAGTATATTGACTCAAAATCTTGAGTAAAACAATGCACCCACAGTGACTCAAAATATTGAGTAAAATTACTCAAAGTTTTGAGTAGATTTACTCAAAATTTGAGTAAAATTGACTCAAACAAAATGCACCCACAGTGACTCAAAATCTTGAGTAAAGTAACATTTTACTCAAAACTATGAGTAAATTTACTCAAATTTTGAGTAAATTTGACTCACACAAAATGCACCCACAGTGACTCAAAATCTTGAGTAAAGTAACATTTTACTCAAAACTATGAGTAAATTTACTCAAATTTTGAGTAAATTTGACTCACACAAAATGCACCCACAGTGACTCAAATTCTTGAGTAAAATAACATTTTACTCAAAGCTATGAGTAAATTTACTCACAGTTTTGAGTACAATTGACTCACAGCAAATCATCCACAGTGACTCAAAATCTTGAGTAAAGTAACATTTTACTCAAAGCTATGAGTGAATTTACTCAGTTTTGAGTACAATTGACTCACAGCAAATCACCCACAGTGACTCAAAATCTTGAGTAAATCAGACATTTAATCAAATATTAAGCAAAATCAACTCCCAGTAAAAATATTCTATTCTTTCACTTTTAAAATGTTTAATATGTTTAAAGATATTAAGCTATAATATAATCATAATATGTCTTTGCACAACCAAGTGTCAATAAAGAGAGGTACAATTATATAATCGGGCTAACTATTTCAACTATTTACAAAGCTTACAATGGCAATCGTTACCATCATGCACATTTAAAATACATTTCTGTAAATACCAAAAAAATTATTCAGCAAATTTGGATATTTAAACATAAAAACATAATATGATGATAAAAGACCTAGACATGCCTCAATAATACCTCCATTTATGTTAAGCAAAACCTTGTAATCGGCAGCAATACATATCTCATTGGCAGACATTACGCTGCCCTGTACGATAATTTTAGGGAAGGGACTTTCATTGGGCCACTATCTCTTCAATACTTTCTTTATCCTGCAACAACAAATTGAAATAAAATAAATAACTAATACTGTAGATTTACTTAATAAATATCGTTGAACATAGTAGATAATGTTTGTTTACAAACTTCTGTGTTATTATAAATACATATATATATATATATATATATATATATATATATACAATATTATAAGAGAGTGTAAACCAGGAATCGAACCTGAAGCTTCCGAATCAATGCATTGGCACTCTGAGAGGTTAGAGCACTGATGCATTGATTGAGATACCTCAGTTGTGATTCCCATGCAATTGGGGCAACCCTTCTAAGGTGGACACCTCTCTAAGGTGGACACCTCTCTAAATGGATACCAAATTTGGTCCACAGTTTTTAGTTCCCTGTTTAGAGGATGGAAAAACAGTTCGCTGGAAATTGCCGCAAATACTATTTGGTCAATATTGGGACTGGAACTACAGTACTTGATGTGATGTCATTTCCTCATGAATTCCATTGTTGACAATGGAATTCATGAGGAAATGACATCACATCAAGTAGTTCCAGTCTCAATATTGACCAAATAGCATTTGCGGCAATTTCCAGCGAATAGGACATTTTGCCAATGTTCAAAGAGATATATCTTGGAAACAAAACGACCAAATCAAAAACTGTAAAATAGCTTTACAACTGTTTTTCTGACTTCTAAACAGGGAACTAAAAACTGTGGAGGGTTTACATGCACTTTAAGTTCTTTCCATCAAATTTCTCTAAGTAACACAATGGAGTCTTTGTATGCCTGTGTTTACAAAATTGATTAACTTGGTTTGTGAGAGTTATTTGTATCTCAATAAAAGAAAAACGAAAACTTACAGATATAAACTGGACAAAATCATTATGCCCAGTCTGTCCTTTCCGAGCTGCAAAAGCATTGCTACTAACTTCAGCTGAAGTTCAGCACGTTCATCTACACAAAAAGAAACAGCCAGATTTACTTCATATATATTTGAATTTGAAAAGTGGATCATATACTAATGTTCATTAAAATATCTTTAAAAATTTCTAACAATAAATGTCATTGAACAACCTCCCAAAACTGATTAATAATTCATAAGCTTATTCAAAGGTCTCCAATTTGTACTGTAATAATAACACTACATTTTAAATTCAAAATTATCTTTAAGTGGACTTGACTCATTTACTTTTCCAATTCTAAACACATTGTATTTAATTCTTCAGTTTACAGTATAGTGCAAAATTGTTGAAATGTTCTTTCTTCTTGAAAAAATAGGTCATTGCAGATTGCCATAAATTTATGTATCTCCTCTTTGTCGGGCGGCTTACATAAAGTATGCCACCCAAAAGAGGTGCTGGTAAAAGGCGGCCATAGGCCACCTTGCCAACAACAAATAAATTGCATCAACATAAATGTATAGGTGTCTTTAATCCTGGCTTTGCAGCACTCACCTACAGGCGGCTCCTTAAAAAGGGCCACCTGGATGAGCTAATGGTAAAAGGCGGCATTAGCCACCCTCCCAAAAAGCTGATAAACAACACTGCCAGTGCAGGATCAAGCCACTATATCTACAATGTCTATTTAGTTATTGCCAATTCAAATCTTATAATTATTTCCCATCATTAATTAATTGGCCCTTTGCTCTCAAGAAAATTTGCACTGTAATAATCACACTGCATCTTAAATTCAAAATTATCTTTAAGTGGACTTGACTCATTTACTTTTCCAATTCTAAACACATTATATTAAATTCTTCAGTTTCTAGTATAGTGCAAAATTGTTGAAATGTTTTTTCTTCTTGAAAAAATAGGTCATTGCAGATTGCCATAAATTTATGTATCTCCTCTTCGTCGGGCGGCTTACATAAGTATGCCACCCAAAAGAGGTGCTGGTAAAAGGCGGCCATAGGCCACCTTGCCAACAACAAATAAATTGCATCAACATAAATGTATAGGTGTCTTTAATCCTGGCTTTGCAGCACTCACCTACAGGCGGCTCCTTAAAAAGGGCCACCTGGATGAGCTAATGGTAAAAGGCGGCATTAGCCACCCTCCCAAAAAGCTGATAAACAACACTGCCAGTGCAGGATCAAGCCACTATATCTACAATGTCTATTTAGTTATTGCCAATTCAAATCTTACAATTATTTCCAATCAAATTAATTGACCCTTTGCTCTCAAGAAAATTTGTACTGTAATAATAACACTACATTTTAAATTCAAAATTATCTTTAAGTGGACTTGACTCATTTACTTTTCCAATTCTAAACACATTATATTTAATTCTTCAGTTTACAGTATAGTGCAAAATTGTTGAAATGTTTTTTTTTTCTTGAAAAAATAGGTCATTGCCAAGGTTCGAATTAGTTGAGAAAAAATGATGTGCAACTTTTTTTCAAAAATATGTGCACTTGGCCGCGCCACACTATCAATAAGTGAGAGACTGGGGCAAGTCTAATATGGTTCTGACATTAGGTAACTTTAAATGCATTTTTAATCGCTTTCAGACTTGATCAGAAAAGTAGGCATGCTGGTGTGCTGTGTTGGATGTGTCGTTTTTCTTCTTGTTTTTCTGGGGATAATCATGGCCTCCAAATCCAATGCATTTGAGATTGGCATAATCAATAGCAGTCCGATAATATGCAGAATGTTTGAAAATTGTAGTTTAGTAGCTGGTGAGGAAAATATGGCAACCCAAACATCCTGGTATGGAATAGCATTGCTATATGTCTCCGAAATTAACAGCTTCAGCGAACTCCATTCTGTAAGCATTGTTTCT
This sequence comes from Corallium rubrum, assembly GCA_964035015.1. NCBI lineage: Eukaryota > Metazoa > Cnidaria > Anthozoa > Scleralcyonacea > Coralliidae > Corallium > Corallium rubrum. Next base: position 10,609,045 of record OZ036004.1, read on the forward strand.
CTAGATGTTTCTCTAGACACATTTCTCAACAGTGTTTACTTTGCTGGTACAGCCTTTTGATAAAGAAGCCATAGTAAAGCACGGAGTAAAGAGAGCAATTTCAATTGAACAGCTTTTTCAAAAAGCAAAACAAAGCACTAAAGCCAAATATGGGACATCCGATTATTATCATAAGGCCTGGTGACAGCTAAAAAATCACACCTGTCATGGTGGCTAAAAATATCACACCTTGACCTGACACCTCACACCTGAGATAAAAAGAACTTTATCTATGTCAAAGATTCGCGAACATGCTGCTAGATCAAAGCTGATTCAAAGGGTTTCAAAGCGAAAGTGCTTTTTATAAAATCATAAGATGACAGATTGGCAATGCATTACCGTCCCAAGTCTGATTTTTTTTTTGCACATCGTTTTGAAAAGTGATATGCAATTTTCACTATTTAGGCCAAAACGATGTGCACATTGCACATTGCACACCGTTAATTCGAACTCTGGTCATTGCAGATTGCCATAAATTTATGTATCTCCTCTTTGTCGGGCGGCTTACATAAAGTATGCCACCCAAAAGAGGTGCTGGTAAAAGGCGGCCATAGGCCACCTTCCAACAACAAATAAATTGCATCAACATAAATGTATAGGTGTCTTTAATCCTGGCTTTGCAGCACTCACCTACAGGCAGCTCCTTAAAAAGGGCCACCTGGATGAGCTAATGGTAAAAGGCGGCATTAGCCACCCTCCCAAAAAGCTGATAAACAACACTGCCAGTGCAGGATCAAGCCACTATATCTACAATGTCTATTTAGTTATTGCCAATTCAAATGTTATAATTATTTCCAATCAAATTAATTGGCCCTTTGCTCTCAAGAAATTTGTACTGTAATAATCACACTGCATCTTAAATTCAAAATTATCTTTAAGTGGACTGATTCATTTACTTTTCCAATTCTAAACACAATACATTGTATTTGATTCTTCAGTTTATAGTGCAAAATTGTTGAAATGTTTTTTCTTCTCGAAAAAATAGGTCATTGCAGATTGCTATAAATTTATGTATGTCCTCTTTATCGGGTGGCTTACAGAAGTATGCCACCCAAAAGAGGTGCTGGTAAAAGATGGCCATCGGCCATCTTGTCAACAACAAATAAATTGCATTTATTTAACATACCAAAATGTATAGGTGGCTTTAATCCTGGATAATTAGCATCACTCACTTACAGGCTTGCAAAATAAAGCTGGCACATACACATATTGGACTGGAGATCACAGTTTAATAAATAAGCATCTTTTTGGAAGTGACTGGCCATTTACAGTGTATGGGGTGTACAAGATCAGATAAAATTTATCCAAGGTCATTAAAAGTTGACCTTGACAAATGTTCATTTTTCAAAGTCACAAAAATTAATGTCATCATTTATATAGATGATAAAACATTTCAGTTTGAAAATGTCGGACAGTCTGATCGCACAAATTTAGCTGATCTGTAATAAAAAGAGATCTCACTGATCTCACTTTTGGATGGGCTATAGAATTTTTGCTTTTTGATAGACTGGATCATGAAAATTTTTGAATTCAGACAAATGATTTTCCCAACAGCTACACCCCATAAATAATAACCGGGTCTCTAAAAACTTCTAGTTATTTTATAATAATTAATTTCACAAACCTGACTTCATGATCATTCCCTTGATCACTACCCTCATTGACATTGCTTTGCTCATTGTTGTCATTGGCTATTAGTGCTAAGAATCTTCCTCATTGTTCTCTGGATTTTTTGTTGTGTTGTTTTGTTGGTCATTTAACTTCTGCAAGGCCTGAAGGAATTTCAATTTTCATCCTATCTCCAATAAATGGTATCATGAGCTCTCTCAGGTAGAACAGTTAAGGAATTTCCATCAATCTTGTTCTCTTTATTAGTATAAATTTAAAACAGAATAAGCTTCAGCATACTGTAACTCTACAATCAACTAGCATGTTTAGTTGTTATGATTAAGTAACAATAGAGTCTGCATCGACATAATGTTTAAATTCAAAATGAAATATACCAAAGTCAGTGTACTGTTGGAACATGGAATACAGTTGACTAACATTTCGAGCAAAGGCACTTGATCTTTGTCAATTCTTAGTAAAAGGCCCTTGGCCTTTATGAGATGGAAATGCTTCCCTCTAACTAAGAACCTGCGCTTGAAACAAAGTGATAAACATCTATGTTTCGACAGTAAAGTAAAACTAACATTGCAATACGGTATTTTGATTTCTATTATTAATATATGGCTATGGTTCGCGCGCGGTTTTAATTTAATTTGTCTACAATTTGATTGGTTCTTTGATTTACTGTAAAATCTTTTATAACCGATTCTTCCATTCATAAAGACTTCGCAAACAAATCCACACTAGTTTGAAAGTATTGCTAGTACTAGTCTAAACTTACAACAAAAGAGCAGAAAAATTAGTACGGAAAGAAATAAACGGAGAATATTTCTTCAGGAGCGGGTTAAAATTGAATAAGACTTGAACCCGACAGCTAAGTATTTTTATACCTCTCCACTACGAATGACTCAAAATTCGTATAAATGAACGACGAGAGAACTTTCTACGCGCTGAATTTTGGAGCCCCGTATAAAATAAAATCTGGCACAAATCCGAAGTGATACGCATTGAATGTATGTCTAGTCAAGAAGACAATTGCTCAGCAAACAATGGGCAATTATCTTCTTGACCAGACCACGCTTTCCGCCTGGTATATCAATAGCTACATTGAATGTCTGTTGCGCTTTCTCAAAGTTAAGAGTTGTGTTTCAACTGTTGAGTTGTCTGTTCGGTTTTGTTACAATATTTTAAGCGTCCGATTCGTTCAGTCAGAGCATGCAAGTTGCTCCCAATAGATCCACCATGCCAAATAGCCATTACATTAAGTTAGTTATTTCTCAAAGATATTTACAAGACATACCTTTAAATACGTCGCAATATTCTTTAAATCCATTGCCCACTAACCATTCTTGGACTTCCTGAATCGACTTCACTATATTGTATTCGTTATACTCTTCTCAAGAGAACGCGCGCTCGAACCTTTACTAGATGCTGTCAAGATGGGAGGCAGAGAAAGAATGAAACCAACGCCGTGACGCCGATTCGTGCTGGTCAGGTAGCGCGGCAGATTTAAAAAGAGTGATCGACGGATGTTCTCAATTGTCGCGGATGTTTTTCGGATGCAATGATTGGTTGAAGTACCAGAGTGTAGCGTTACCAACGTCATCGCTGCATCGCATCCTGGCAAAACCCCACTTGGTGATTGAAGATTCGTCGAATGAAAGAAAATAAAGGATGTCAGGACAGTCAGGTTGTCAGTTTAAGCCACGTTTTGGTTAGGAGCAATAAGAAATATGGCGTGGTTAACACGATGGTTCTTACACGCTAAATAAAACGTATAACTATCGTTGCCCGGTTTTGTAAAATCTTCAGCTCTTGTATTAGCCAAGTGCCAATGGCGAAACGCGTGTCATTTGATAGACTGAAGGATCAAATCTTTAAAATAAACAGACCTAACAGCTGACTTATAAGTTTTAATCGAAATATAGATCGTCAGAGAGAAAACGATCTCTGTTTCGGCAGTATATCTAGCCTTACTATATTTCGATTGTTGTTTTAACACTGCCCACGCATAATTTTTCAGTTCACAAAGAATAAAATACAAATAAACCGCAAAACATGATGACCATTAGAATGAAATCACCGCTAATTAATTCAGACAAGGCTCTTATTAATGATCTAAAAAAATTACGGGAAGAGAGAAAGTTCTTTGGATAATTAAGGACTATATATAGGTACCGCATTGTATTATATAATAAGAAGAATTTATGTTTTCATGAAGGCTGTAAAGATATTGAACGTGAGACAAGCTATAGTTCTGTTGAAAACGCGTTGTGCCACCGCACCGTGACGACAAAGCCCGGCCGCATTTTGAGTGTTGGTTCAAGCGAGTCTCGAGACAGCATAAAGGCTGCATAAAGGTTTGGCTGTAATACCAACTGACAAGCGATTTGTTGCCCTACGATACAGAGTTGACTGTATGCAATGAATATGAAGACTATGAACAGTATATTGTGAACTTTAAGATGTAATAGATTTATTTTACATATAGTTTTTACATATAGTAAACATTGCTTGTATTTACTGTATATAATTATGTTATACAGTATTTATATTATGATAAAATGTTTCATTGTTCACTCTTAAACCATTGCTCACTACTGAGAATTCGAGTAATATATTGTACTCAACTTGAGTAAAGTTACTAATTTTACTCAATATTTCACTTTACTCAGAGTTTGAGTAAAGTATTTTACTTAACATTTCAGTTTACTCAGGGTTTGAGTAAAGAGCTTTTGTTTTACTCAGGCCTTGAGTAACGTCAAGAGTAAAGTGTAGTCAATTTACTCAAGACTTGAGTAAAGTGAAGTATTTTACTCAATATTTCACTTTACTCAGTGTTTGAGTGAAGTATTTTACTCAATATTTCAGTTTACTCAGAGTTTGAGTAAAGTGCTTTTGTTTTACTCAGGCCTTGAGTAAAGTCAAGAGTAAAGTGTAGTCAATTTACTCAAGAGTTGAGTAAAGTGAAGTATTTTACTCAATATTTCACTTTACTCAGTGTTTGAGTGAAGTATTTTACTCAATATTTCAGTTTACTCAGAGTTTGAGTAAAGTGCTTTTGTTTTACTCAGGCCTTGAGTAAATTGAAATTAGTTTACTCAAGACTTGAGTAAGTTGTCTAACTCAACATTTCACTTTACTCAGAATTTGAGTAAAACTGGTATTTTACTCAAACAAATGCGTAACTTTACTCACTTTTGCTTTACTCGCGGATTTGAGTAAAGTTAAACTGATGAATTACTCAGTTCGTGAGTCAACTTACTCAAGTCTTTGAGTAGAAATACTCATCGAGTCATTTGACTCAATACGTGAGTTTACATTTACTCAAACGACTGAGTAGAAATACTCATGCATTTTCTGTCTGAGTAAAATTACTCAATATTTTGAGTAAGACTTCAACATTACTCAATAAATGAGTAATTTTACTCAAAAATTGAGTAATTTTACTCAATTGCGAAAATGCTTTTTTTGCAGTGAAGTATTCATATGTATGTACCTACGCACCCACAACAACCAGCAACAGTGAATGATTGACAGACGTGGTCATCTTCGAAACCGATGGACGAACATCATCATCACCTAATGCGTAACTATTTTTGTTGTTATTGGTGGTGGTGGTGGTGGTGTGGTGGTGGTGTTAGTGTTTTTGTTGGGGTCAGGTGGCCGAAATCGCGAAAACTTTGAGTTTGAGAAAATAAATCCTCCAAATTAAGACAAGAACAGAGTTATAGAGAAAAGAAAAAAAATTCTACTTACCGATGCCAGTTTCGGCTTCATGTTCTGAGTTTTCACCCTAATCAAACAGAAGAAACGGAAAGCAAGAATACAAATGTTGAATGCTGCTACAGTAGACTGAGTAGATTTTTAGCATCAGAAATACTGACTAAAATACTAAATAATGTAACTATGCACTCGAGTGGAGAATAGACGCTACGCCGAGTGACGAACCGTGCGGTCTTCGGTCTTTAAGATCTACGACATCAAGCTCAACGTTAACGACGACGTCCTTTAAACAAAAGAATTCTTTTTGCAAAACAACAATGAATAATTTTCGTCCTTAGAGTAATTACAACGTCGTCCTCGTTCTTTATACTGTACAACGCTATGCACTTATAGAGCATTTTCACGTCTTCAGGACGACGCCAACGGCCAAAAAATGAGAACTGTTGCTTGAGACTGACTTCAATACAGACACTGGGATCATTTTAGCAATACTGGGGCGTTTTGGAAGTCATTAAACTGGCTTCAAATATCAAATATAGTCAGTTAACCGCGACTTCTAATTAAATTGTAAAACTTCTCTTGCTTTTAAACCGCCGTCGTCGTCCTAGCACCTTAAAGTCCTATATAGTCCGACGATCCGACGACGAAGCCCTTGATCATGTTCAATCACATTTTGCTATTTCCAAAAACACTGTCGGATATTCAAGTATGCCCATTGTGGTGGGAGAAAACTCGGCGACTGACGAATGCTCGATATACATTCTTTAAAAAATCTGTATTTTAAGAGAAAATCGATCAGAAAGTCGACCAATTTTAAAATACGTAAGAGGAGATTTTTTACAAAGTAATCAGATTGCCGGAATGCTGAGAAGGCGATAGAACAATGCTGGCAATATGGCGGCGTCGTTTCGTGTCGATAGATAGATAGATAGAAAATTTTATTTAAAGGAGTGTGTCGTTTGAAAATGATGCAGTTTTTAACGCAAATTGCAACTGGATGGGGAGATTTTTGGTAGATAATTAGTCAATTTAATCTTCAAGAAGTAAGGAGATGGATTTAACAAGATGAATTTATAATAAACAAAGAATTACAAGCGATGCAATGTTTAGTGGCATTTGTTTTGACTGGACTGTCATGAAAGGTATGGTTGAATTTGTACTGATTTTCTAGCCAATAACCTGCTTCTGATCAGACTAGAAAATATTAAAAACAAACCTGACATACTCAACTTACAGCAAATCATATATTAACAGAACTAGCGTGTTTGTCCAACATTAATTTTGCAGATTTTTACAAACGATTTCAAAATTTACTGATTTATTTGGAAAGGTGATTAAATGCATGTTTGGCTATAGCTTTAAAACTAAATGGAAATATTGAACTACAGTATATGTTCTGTTTTTTAAGATATATTTTCTGCAATTCAATGTATCGATTTTAAAATCCACACGCTAAATAGGTTTGAATTTAGTTTTTACTGCTCTTGCCAAATGTGACTTAAATTACACCATTGGTTCATTCGTAAAACATACTTTCAGCAGTTATAAATCATCCGAAACTGCTTCTGATCTAACTAAAATGTTTTTCACAATAGACCCTGGGTCTGATAGCTTGCAAAAACAATAATTTGAATGAAATTTGAGTGGTGGGTCCAAGGTCGTTTTTTAACATTTTTAAAATCAACTAAAATTACAATATTCGCAGTGTTTATTTAGTTGAAAAGCCCAATATTTGTATTTTTCTTGGAAAATCATGTGTGAATATCATGTTTAGTCATATGGACATATCGCTTATTCCATTTTTCATTATCTGTATTGATTTCAAATCTGCATGAACATTGTTTATTCCCAAAATCCATAAGTACTGGTACTGTACTATTTGGCAGAAATGGACTTTTAACAGTCTACTCTTTAACATCCAGTTTAACTGTTGAAAATTAGCCCAAAACTGTTTCTGATCAAACTAATTTCTCTTTAAGGATGAGGCCTGGGTATATTAGTTTGCAAAAAGTATAATTTGATTCAAATTTGAGTGGTAGGTCGAAGGTCGTTTTTTGACATTTTTAAAATCAACCACAATATTAAAAAGTTCATAATATTAGGCTGTTTTGAAGGATATGTGAATCTAATGTGCAGAGCTGAAAAGTGCTGCAGAACTGTTCCTGAACAAGCTAAATTGTCTCACATATGAGAAGGCTGGGGTATGTTAGTTTCATAGTTTGCAAAAAATATAATTTGCTTAAAATCTGCGTGTGCGGTCCAAGGTCGGTCTTTAGCATTTCTAAAACCTATCAAGATGTCTGTCTGCGAATGTCCACAATTACTACCAAAATCAACATATTCGTAAAAAGGCTTGGCAATCGGGCCAGCCTGGTTAGTGTATTTATATGGGAAAATGCTTGTCCTGGTAACCGAGATTTAATGTTTTTCAAGTGAGGTCTTGTGCAAAGCTACACACTACACAGTGATATGTCTCTTATTAGGCTAGTGCTAACCATGCAAACCCAGCTTTCATATAAAATCCTCCATGTCTGAACCTCTTTATTTAACTCATTCAGTGAATTTTTCTTATTAATTTCATTGAAAATAAACACATATTAGATGGGTCATATTGGAATTCTACCAGGCCAGGCATAAATTAGATCATGCATATACACAGTATATCATAATAAATTTGCAAAAATATCAGATTTTCTAAGAAGATCTTTTCTTGCAGGCTATCAAAGAAAACAAGAAATGAAACAAGATGAAAATGAATATTTATTAAATCACAGATTGTGATACAAATTTAATTATGATACAAATTTATATACTGTGTGGATATTACAAAAAGTTTATAGGATGTACAAAATACTCTACAATGTACAGACATCTGTCTTCATAATCATATCTTTAAGGTTGTAAAAGTAATATCCCATTATATCCCAGAGATCTGTAAAAAATATACTTTCATTGTTAACTCAGAGGGAAAGAAGTATTGTTTTGTGTGGCATCGGGATTGATTTACTTGGGGGAGGGGGGGGGGGGGTGTTAAGTGTCAAATCTTTTGCAATTATCAAACTAAAAAGGTCTTTATGACCTTATAGGCAACTTTGTTTTCCAAAAAAATTGATTGAGCCCAAGGGTGGATTTTCATTTTTTTAAAGGAGGGGTGGAAAAATTTCTAGTGGGGTGCAAGTGGCAAAATAGGTAGGGTAAATTTCTAGGGGGCTTACCCTCCCCCCCTGTATATCCGCCCATGCTTGAGCGTGTCTGGGGTCCATAGTGATGATGCATCCTGCCTCATCAGGTCAGGCCCTGCTTTATGACCAGCCCTGGTTTAGCAACCCTCGTACCACATCAAGTTATATGCATGAGGGAAAGTAGGTTGTTTCAACTATTATCTCCACTTAGTATACTGTATGACTAGCATGGTATACCTGAAGTACTGCAACAGCTGCATGTGTACAAAATAGTATGAAGTTTAAAATTAGAGATATGCATGCTATGTGCACTTGCAGTGAAATGTTTTAATTTTTTTTAATATGGACATATGCAACAGTAACCAGAGCCAAAAAAAGAAAAAACTGATTCGTGAATGGATTATATTTACAAATGTTCAAATTCTTCCTTGACAATTCAAAAATAGTGCTTTAAAATTTTGCATGTACCTATATTAACGAGTTATGAACAGGTAGGCCATCATTCCAAAGACGAAAGCAGTCACTTTCAATCAATTACTCGGGCGACCTGTGGTCGGACGAGTCTAGGTTTCGGCTCTGTTATTTTTTTTTTTTTTTTTTTGTGTCGGTAGACGGGAGTTATGACGTCACTGCTCAAATGCTGCTGACTTCTCATGGCGGATTTTTAAGCAGGAGTGACGAGTTTTTTCTTCTCCTGACGCCTTTGGTTGTGTTGTTCGAAGTGAATTTGTGTTTTAATGATAAACACGCTCACAATGCTTACAATAGACTATAGTAGACATGGGTTGGTTCGCGATCTCCATAATCGTACGCTGAAAATGCGTTAGTACTCGTTCAAACTTTGCTTACGCTTCGAATCTGCGATCACTTCGACTGAAATTGGTCGATGAAGTCATGCCTATTCTGTGGTTGTGTCAAGCGCATCGCTGATCAACCATATAAGCAACTTACTTGGAAAACCTACCAACACTTTGGCCAAAGGCAAATACATGCATCAGCGAACGCTTTTAAATCGATCGTTCGATACTTCGATTTGTCATTTAATACTCGCAAATTGAAAATTAAAAGGACGTCTAACCGTACAATCAACAGCTTTCAAGGTCTCAGTGCGGTTCTACATTGCATAACTACATTGCGTCCAAAACTTATATCATTACCAAACGCTTTATTATATGCGCGCTGTTCTGTACACGGGTATGCCAAGGTTCCAGCAATCGCTAGCGCTTTAATATCAGTAGCCCGAGTGAACGCCTAAGCAGGCGTCTTATTTAGTAAATATTTGTGAGTTTATCCACGAAGATTTGGAAATGTGTTTCAAAACCTATATATTTCTGTTCAGTTGGTACGATTTAGATGAATTCTATATCGGAACCATCGTTTGAATCTGCCGAATTCAGCACTATAGGTTTTGTCTACTGAAAGTCGGTTAAGATCGTTTAATTATTCGGCTAAACGGGCTTCTACCTTGTTATTTTTATTTTGTCGATGTCCCGAATTGGCAATTATTGCATGCTTTTCTTTTCGACAGCTTTGCCTTTGATCGAGTTGGGTTGAGATGATTTCCGCGGTATTAGTGAATTCATCAATAGTTGATCAGTAATGTTGCTGACAAGGTTTGTCCATCAAGACAGAATAGACGAGTATATTAGTATTACAGACGGGTGAAAATGTTCAAAATGCCGTGTTGACATCAGTTGTCATGAAGGTGTCGTATTACATTCGGAAACGTGTTTCAAAAATGCATGTTTAAATATTTTCTATTGGTACGATTTACATGAATTCTATATCGGAACCATCGCTTGAATATGCCGAATTCAGCACTATAGGTTTTGTCTTGTCAACTGAAAGTATTAAGATCGTTTAATTATTCGGCTAAACGGGCTTGTTGTTTACGCCAAATCGCTTCATCGAACCAAGTACTTCATATAAGACCATATGTAGAGAATTTGTGTCGAGCGCCCTTCTGATCATGAGAGTTTTGTACTTTTTAACAAACACTTAATATGCACACGCTGTTCCTCAGGTTTTCTAGATGTGCGAAGACTGCGCCAATATTTGCAGAAATCAGTAGCCCGAGTGAACGCCTAAGCAGCCGTCTTGTTTAATATTATAATAGCTTTAAATGCTCACTCCTGAGTCCGATACATGTGCATATTTACATGATAATTTAAATAACAGCTATTAAATACGATATTACACTTACCATGTTATCTTTCTTTATATCTGGCAATGTTTTGCCTCATGACACAGCCAAAAATCCAGTAAAATTCTGTTATTCTTCTTCGCAAATTTTGAGAAACTTTTAAAACCAAGATGGCGGCGCAGCATTTTTTCGCGAAGGCCTGGTCGCTAAGTTTTGAGCGCTTTTCGAAAAAAATACGCGACTTTGTAAAAAATCTCCTCTTAAATATCTATTTTGAGTTTGAATTTGATATGTACAATATTAAATCAAATCCCAAATCCCAAAATATTTTGGCGTTCAACTATTTACTTTACATATAGAATCTATATCACTTCAAAGAATTTTGAATATATGTGTGTGGGTAAATATTAATGGTAAATAAATGAATACTTACCAGTACAAGAACAACGCCTGGGAAGAAGGCGTAAGACAGGTTCAGAGCGAGTAAAAAATAAGACACACGCCCAAACATCTTCGAAGAAATGAAGTGAAGCGAGCAAGACGTCTTTCGTCGAGTTGAAGTTCAATCTGCATGGAAGGCAATGGCTTGGCTCGTTTATGTTGTGATCCAGAGCATCCTGTTTTTAATTTATCAGCCGAGAGCTGAAACTAGAAGCGGAAGTCCCAGCTTGACGTAAACACAAAAACAAAGACACACAAAAAAGGAGGCATGCTATACGCATGCATGTGTCAAAACGCAAGTTTTTTCTTCGAGTATAAACGTTTTGGTTACCTAATTTTCACCATTTAGGACAATTTGGCTGTTCTTCACGATACTTGAAAGTTTAGATTGTACTCAAGGCACTGATCTCTGTAAAGACGCGAGTTAAACGCCAGCGCGGGATAACACGCACGGGCGAGCTTCCTCACCACGGGTGTACTGCGTAGGCAGTTTTAAAACACAAATCGAAATATAGTAAGGTTGGATATACTGCCGAAACAGAGGACGTAGGAGTCTAACGTTTCGAGCGAAGGTCCTTCGTCAGAGAGAAACGTAAAGAGTGTAAACAAACAGCGAACTTCTATAAGAAAGAGAGGCAAGACTGACAAATCAGTAATGAGAGTCAAAAAATTAGCCAATCAGATAAAAACAACAATAACAAATCAATAATGAGATGCGAAAGACACTTGCTTGAATGAGGGGGTGCAGAACAATAAACAATATTGAGCAAAGAGTCCGAATTATCACACACATTATCACGGGTATATCGTTTCCAGTAATATATATTCTAAAAGCCACTACCCATTGTGGCTTCTGTTATGATATATGGAGCTAAACTGTGGAATTCATTACCTGAAGATGTACGTGAATCTAACACACTGTCAATATTTAAAAACAGAATTGATGCTCACAGTTTTTCTGAGTTTGTAGGGCAGACGTTTTAATATTATTTAACAAATAAAACATAAAGCTCCGTGCATATGTACTCTTATAAAGGCACGTTTGACGTCACTTGAACACGAAAGAAGTTGAGTAGAGGCACGAGGCGATGGCCGAGTGCCTTTACACTTCTTTCGTGTTCAAATCACGTCAAACGTACCTTTATAAGAGTACATATGCACAGGAGCGGTATGTTTTATTTGTTTTATAAAATAAGAAGAGGAAAAATCAAATTAAAAGTGAGGTAGTTTTAGAATTTGGCGGGCTTTTCCGGCCTGCTGACTGGCCTACGTCATTCATGATCTATGTTCTCTTATAAATGCACGGAGCCCAGCCAATCAGAGCGTGCGTAGAGGGCACCTTATATTTTATAATGTTATATAGTAACTTTTTTAGAATTAATATTTTAATTGTATATATATAATATATATATATAGTTAGTTAGATTAGTGGAATTAACATTTTAATTGTATTTAGGAACACTGTTATATTATTTGAATTACGTTATGTATTACTATCAGTTATTTTATATATGTTTATCTACTATGTAACCACACGCCCCCCACACGCCCCTTGTGGAAATCAGCTGAATCAGCTGAATTAGTTGACGGGGCCAGCGTGTGTTCAAAAAAGTTTTTATCTCTATCTCTAAATCTCTCTGCTTTGCCTGCGCGGCCACAGCGCTCGTGTCGAGTTGAAAGTTGAAAATTTTCAACTTTGGAAGTTGAAAATTTTCAACTTTCAACTCGACACGAGCGCTGTGGCCGCGCAGGCAAAGCAGAGAGATTTAGAGATAGAGATAAAAACTTTTTTGAACACACGCTGGCCCCGTCAACTAATTCAGCTGATTCAGCTGATTTCCACAAGGGGCGTGTGGGGGGCGTGTGGTTACATAGTAGATAAACATATATAAAATAACTGATAGTAATACATAACGTAATTAGTGGCCTTTATCAGTGCTTGAGCTGTTTATTCAATACAAAATATTAAATTTAGAAAACAGTAAATTTTCTAGCTTACGAATAGATAAAACACTCGATCGAAATTCACAATATCAACTGATTTATTTATAAAATATGTACAAAATTATACTAATCATGTGATCAAAACTGGAAAAACCAGTTATGTAAATAAACAGTAAAATCACTGTCACGTGTCCGATCACGTTTTCAACACTCCCCAAAGTTTATTCACTCTAGTGATAAACTTTTAACAAGAAATTCAAACAAAATTTAAGAGTTCTGTTCTCTTCGAACAAGTTCTCCAATCACCGCAGCGTTACGTCGGGGTCTTGAGCTATTGTCTTGCACAACTGGATCAGATTGATTAGCAATGGGCCGCATCGGTTGTTGCAATTCGTTGTCATCACTGGCTTTCACTTCAATGGGAATCAAATGTTGCACGACCCTTCGCAAATAAACTGGACGTTTATCACTGTTTGCCACCTTGACGATAACAGCGCGTACCTTTCCATCAGCTCCTGGAATAAGTTCCTCTACCTTTGCGAGCTTCCAATTACATCGTGCAGTCGAGTCCTTCTTCAATACCACTATATCTCCAACAGATACTTCCTGAGCGTTGTCTCCTTTCGTTACATTCGATTGTTCTCGTAGTCCGGTTAAGTATTCTCTCCTCCATTGTTCAGTCAGTTGTTGCAACAGATTTCTGTGATGACGAGCTCTTCTCGTCAAAGACTTGTGGGTGCTGATAATTTCATGATGAGCGCTGTTTGGTGTTGAGCTAATACGCCGTCCATAGATAAGATTTGAAGGAGTCAGCGGATAAGAAATTGACTCTGTATCGTCATAAACATAAGTAATAGGTCTGGAATTGATCACCGTCTCTATTTCCACCAAGATCGTACGAATCTCTTCATAATTCAACGTCGAACGTCCCAATATTTTCTTGAGAGGTCTTTTAATGCTCCGAACCAGTCTCTCCCAAAACCCGCCCCACCAAGGGGCCTTTTCGATGATGAAATTCCAGGTGATTCGATTGTCGACAAGGTAGCGTTTCACCTCGTCCGACCTGGTTATTCTGCGCATTTCTTTGTTTGAAGACTTGAATGTCTTAGCGTTGTCGGAGGTTAAAGTAGCGGGTAGTCCTCGTCGACTAGAGAATCTTCTGAAGGCCAGCAAGAAATCTGAAACATTCAAACTTCGGCAAAGTTCCAAGTGTACGGCTCTCGTCGAAGCGCATGTAAACAAACACACGTACACCTTATTAGACTGCTTGTCGTCACCCTTTAGCGCCTTTGAATCGAAATAAATGGGACCTGCAAAATCTAGTCCAACGTGCGTGAAAGGTGGATCATCTGAAACTCTAGTGTATGGCAAATCGGTAGGTTGCTGAGGTTTGTAGAAGGCTCCTTCATGTTTGAGGCAAACAACGCAATGTCGGATGACTTTCTTTACCGCTTCACGTCCACGGATGACCCAGACACGTTCCCTTAATGTGGTCAGAGTGTCCCTGATTCCACTGTGAAGTACAGCTTTATGAGTATGATCGATAAGCAAGCTGACAAATTTGTGCTTTGAAGGTAGTAAGATTGGATTCTTGCTGTTTGATGACAACGTACTATTACCAATCCTTCCACCACAACGGACGACTCCCCGTTGATCCAGATATAGACCAAATTGCGTAACATATTTTAATGTCAAAGAACTCTCGTCCTTTGACTTCTTCTGTGTAAGAAATCTAATTTCTTTGTCGAAAGAACTGGCTTGGACAGACTTGATCCACAACGTTTCCGCATCGTACAACTCCGAGGCCGTCAGGATTTCGTTAGTTGACGTACGAGTTTCCTTCGATAATACACGATTCTTTAGCTCTTTAATAAATTTCATTACCAAAGCTGTAACGCGAAGTAACTTTGTTTGGTTGCTAAAACGCTCGATGTCGATTACTGCGTCGATGTTTGGAGCTGGGAATTCGGACGAATTCAATAACGAGTAAGAAATATTAGGCGTGTTCTTTGTAGCTTCTTGTAGGGCTAATTTGTTTTCTTCTTGTGTCGATTGAGGTTTAGGCCATTCACACTCTGGTCGGAGTAGAAACGATGGGCCATTCCACCAAGTTGTGTTGACAGAAAGGTCCTTTGCGTTTAGGCCACGAGAGGGAATGTCGGCGGGATTCAATTGGCCTGGACAATGTCTCCACGAATCCTTGGAGGTTAAACTTCGTATTTCTTCTACGCGATGCTGTACGTATTGCTTCCATATTCGTTCGTTCTTTATCCAACACATGGTGGTCATGGAGTCTGTCCAATTGATTGTTCTCAATTGCTTGACGGTCGAATTAAACTGGTTGACAAGTCTGGCAAGTAGAACTGCTCCCAACAATTCCAAGCGAGGAATTGTTTGCTTCTTTATTGGTGCTACTCTAGACTTTGAAGCTACCAAACGGACTTGAATTCGGCCATCTTCATAGATCGAACGCAGGTAAATAACTGCAGCATATGCACGGTCTGAAGCGTCACTGAAACCATGAATCTGAATTTCCACAGGGCTCGATGAAAAGTAACAACGGGGAATGCGTACCTTGTTGAGGCATTCCCACTCGTCTAGACGTGACCTCCATGTTTGAAGCAGATTTCCTTCTAGGTCGCCATCCCAGTTGGTTTTGTTCAGACAGAGTTGTTGAAATAAGATCTTCATTTGGATGGTAGAAGGCGTCAAGAATCCAATCGGGTCAAATATCTTGGCTGTCAGACTGAGAACTGAACGCTTCGTCTCAGGAAGAGACTTTCCATACTTTGCCAAATCAGTTAAATCGAAGAAAAATTCATCAGTATGTGTGTCCCAGTTCAGTCCCAGAACCTTGACAGTGGAATCGTTCTTTAATTCCGAATTTCCGATTGTAGTCGATGATTTTGCATATGACTCGTCATCTTCGGTTGTGACATTCGATGTTGATTTGGCGTGCTCGTGCAAGGTTTCATAATTCTCGATAGACTTCAACAAACTGTTAGAGTTCGAATTCCATTTGCGAAGGTTGAATCCACCCTTTGCCATTATTTCCTTTGATTTCTTGTACACGTTGAAGGCTTTCTCTTCATTCTCCTCTCCAGTGATCAAATCATCCACGTATAAAGACTTCTCCAATAATTCTACCATCTCAGGCTCGCTTTGTTTAAACAAACGTAAATGATGCTCTATCGTTGCACCTAAGATCGAAGGCGATGGTCGTAGGCCAAACACAAGTCGGTTGAAACGATATACTGCTATTTCGGGCTTCGAGGAAAATGGGTCTTCATACCACAAGAAACGGAGCATGTCTCTGTCGACTGGCTTGATACCCACCATTAAAAAAGCTTTCTCTATGTCACCAGTGAGACCGATCGCGTTCCATCGAAACTTCGTTAGTTGATCAAAAACATGAGGGATGTAATTTTCACCGACTTCTAAGCAATCATTCAAAGATCGCTCTTCTTTTGAATACTTGGCTGATCCATCATACACGACTCGAACCTTTGTTGTCTCACGATTTTTTCGGACTACTGCATGGTGAGGTGAATAATGAACTCCCTTCGACTTCTCTTCAGTTGCATCACTGATCGGTCCTAGGACCCTTTCAACTATCCCCTTTTGTAGTTGATCTTTGACGATTTCATCATAATCGCGAAGCAGGTTTGGCTCGTTTTTCAGCTTGTGGTGTAAGGACTTCAACCGGTTTTCACACATTCGGTAGTTGGTCGAAGATGGTGAATAATCTTCTATCCAGGGCAAACCCACTTCGTAACGACCATCACTTTCTTCGAAGACAGGTTGTTTACTTTGGTTCACTGATAACGATGGTTGACCATTGGATTTCTCTTCAAGATCTTTATCATTTCTTATGCCGATACTGTCGGTTTCCCAAAATCTTCTTAACACAGCCACTACTTCATCATCGGTTTCGAATTGACAGGGAGGTGGTGCACCAGAAATAATCAAGTTGGTGGTGGAGGCATTGTTGTAGGGTGTTGATGAATCTGTTGGACCAGAAACAAGCGAACCCAATTTACTATTTACGGCAGTGGGACCTGACTCTCCTCGAACAGATTCACTTGAAACAATGTCCCAATAGTAATCGGAACCAATGAGTACATCGATTGTATCGTGGTTGGCATTGTCAAAGTCCTCGGCCAAGTCTAAATCTTGAAGGTGAGGGTGGTCATCGAGATTCACTCTCAAAGGCAAGGCTGAGCATATAACTGGAAAAGTTAATGCAGAAATATCAATTGTTTCAGGGTTTCCAGGTCGTTGGAGTCGTAGGTGGACCAGGTCGCTCTTCTGTGTCTTGAAACGATTCTCACCAAATGTATTGATATTGAGCTTCTCGCGCTGAACAGACTTCAATTTTAACTTGGAACGCAAATGTTCTGTTAAATATGAGCGCTGACTTCCGTTGTCAAGGAGAATTCGGACAGAAACAGAAACGTCTCCGGTTTCATCAAGAGCAATAGCTCGGGCTGTTTGCAAAAGCACTCCATGTCGTTTCTTTCCAGCTGTGTTGCTCGTAGTAGTTACACTAACTGTTTCACTTGTTGTGGTGTCACTTGAAACTTGTGTTGGAGTTTCTTCCAACTTCTTTACATGGACCTTGTCGCAGATTGATTGATGATGACGTTTGTTACAATGTCTACAGTTCTTTTCGCTTGTGCAATCTTTCAAGTGATGTCCCTTTCGAAGACAATTATAACACCGACCGTGTTTTGCGAGGATTTCCTTTCGACTTTCGTAGGCAGTCACAACTTCACAGGATGCAGAATAATGTAAACCACTACAGAAGGCACAACGAATCTTAAACTCCCCTGACCCTGTTGTTTTTGTAAACAAAGCGCTGCCACCGAGCGGCATATGACCACTCTCCTCCGCAGAGGCTTTTTTTTAATATTCCATAATGTCCGTAGCGAGAGTTCTCGTGAGTTATTTTGATTAGTAATATGAGCATTTTCACTCATTCTTATTTAATATTTCTTAATGTCCGTAACGAGAGTTCTCGAGAGCTATTTTTTTGATTAGTAATATGACATTTTCACTCATTCTTACATGAAGTTTTACGTTAGGGGTTAGGGAGCATGTGGTACACATGGGGACACTAAGGGATGAAAAATGCAAGCGCGCGGGAGGCCTAACCTAAAACTTCATGTAAGAATGAGTGAAAATGTCATTACTATTTACTAATCAAAATGGCTCTCGAGAACTCTCGTTACGGACATTACGAAATATTAAATAAGAATGAGTGAAAATGCTCATATTGCTAATCAAAACTCTCGTTACGGACATTACGGAATACTAAAAAAAGCCTCTGCGGAGGAGAGTGGCACTGCACCATATTTTTATCCAACGACATGAAAGAGAATATAGACGCTTTAAGGCCCCGTTTACACTAGAGCAAAAGTATGTGGAGAAATGAACTACACCGATCTCAAGAGAAAGGCACAGAACAGAGAAGCTTGGAGAAATTACATGCTTAAAACCTGCCAACTGGCAGATAACCAATAACTAACTATAACTAATATTTGTAATACTGCATGTACCGCTTGGTTTTATACGAATATTTCTCAATAGCAATAATTTTAAAACAGCAACAACTAAATAAAGCCAAAGGATATACTTTATTTGCCTCGCACCCCGCGTTTTCCGAACAGCCCATTGGTTCATCACTTCGAAGTTCCCTGTTGTACGTAGATTATAAATATGCCGATGGCAGAATCGCTGACAAGGATATTCAGGGGCGGATCTAGACTGTATCAACTGTATCGTATGATACAGTCAGATTTTCACTTAATAATTTAATTAAATTAAAACAAATTAAAAATCGAATAATTACAATTCAGAAGTAGCTTTTTCAAAGTTCAGCAACATCATTTTCAAATTCTTTGATGTTAATGTACGCAATTTTTCAAAGCTTAAAATCAGTTCTGTTCTACGACCAGCGAGTCGAACCACTCGCACAGGAAATTCTCGGTAGCCCGCAAAAATTGCCCGCAAGTGCACCCCCACCAGCCTGCGTTTCCTTGCCAGTGAAGCATCGCGCAAAAGGCGCCCTCGTCTCGATTCTTTAATGGCGATGTGTTACCGATGAGGTTACGATTGATACAGTTGTGCTAAATATAGTAACTGTAGCGACTGTATCTGATACAGTTGACTGTATCAAGCCAATCAAAATGCTTGATTTTGGTCACGTTTTGCTACAGTTTCCACACTTCCGATACAGTTGACTGTATCGGAGCAGTCTCCGACGATCTAAATATGATTACGGCGTGATGTGATTTAGTTTATGCAACTTTGCGAACTCACAAGCCTCTAACTCACAAGCGCCTCTGACAGTGTTCTACAACAGCTGTTGTGTGTCTTGGATAATGGAAGTTATTCTCCGGAGGAAAAGGCGAGTAGATTACTCCCTCTTAAGCGTATTGTGAGAAGTGTCTTACAGCCGAATTTGCTGTGTCTAATTTTGCGAAGCTACAGTTCCCTCGCAGCCAAGAATCGCGCTCTTCAAATCAGCACCCAGTGAGGTATAAAGTTCGTGAATAATAAATATCTTAGCTACTAATATTATGCACCAAATTTGGAGTATGCTAATGAGAGTGACTGAGACTGTCCTTGACTTGTGTATATTGATTTACATTAAAATGAAGACTTACTCGAGTCGGCGTAAAGCCAAGTCTGAGTGGCAGTTGCTGTTCTGATATGCTTTTGAAAATATCATTAATTTAGTTCATGAACCTCTCTGTACACTAGTGTCTGTGTCATCATCGTTTTGATCACAATGGCATTAACACATTTAGAATGTGCAATTCTGAGTATAACATTACAACGTCCAGGTAGCCCACGCATTTAGAATGGGTAAACTTTAATTTGTCGTTTTTGGTTATTTATATTCATGAAAAATTTAAGTTGCGTGTCGGAATGCAGGAAATCGCATTTCCGGTGTCTTGATTTTCAAAATTTTCCGGGGGGGAATGCCCCCGGACCCCCCACTTTGGTGTCATCACAAATACGATACAGTCAGATTTTCTCCTAGATCCGCCCCTGATATTAACATTCAAAGATAAACTTGATAAGAAAACGTATAATATAATAGTTGATATACTCTCACGCCAAACCAATTTACTATTAAGACAGCTGATTATAACAAATAAAAATAACAACAGATATATAGAACTAGAAGGCAGGCATTCATTTGTACCTTGCTGAGTGAGATGCATTCATCCAAATAAGTTATTGAAGGAATTTAGTATTTACCCTAATTCCACGTAATTAGAATTATAGCCCAGTGGGCAGTGAAGAGTTCGGTGCTTGTAATTCCCTTTGCCGTGCTCAAACGACACTACTCAGACAACTTAGTTCGGAAGGTAAGTCACGTATAATATATAAATATTAAGCCAATAATATACATTTCTGTATATACGGTTGAAGCAACTACATTACACATATTCAGTATATACACGCCAAATGTTTAAGTGCAAATCAAATAATGATCAAATTAAATCAACTTTATTTCTCACGGTTTGCGGCATTTTTAAGAGACCTATAATTAGTACAGAAGGTTTAGTAAAGGACTTAAATTAGTTAATATCATACAACATAAGTTATCAAAGTAGCTAAGGCTTTCGTATTGATCACTGCTCATGTAGATTTATATACGACAGACAAGATCCGTAGATCGCATTTATTTTGTTTAATTGGTTTTGTTTTAAGTAATATACTACAACTAATAACAATGATAATCCCTCTGGTTTAAATGATAATGGCGTAAAAGATGTCCATTTATGTACTTTTCTTAAAAAACTTCCATGTCTAACAGAAGAGGAAATTTTATAATAATATCCTGCACTGGATAAGTTAATTTCGAATATTTCATTGGCAATTCGACCGAGATTTGAAGTTTTACAGAAATCTGCTTTACACGTATCAATCAATGGATTTTTAGTTATATAACAAATTCAAGGATAACGCCAGCTATACATAATATAGAGCATAAATTTATGAGATATAACCTCTCTCCGACTTCTGCGACTCCCGCCTTCCTTATACGCTTTTCTCCAGTCTCGATCGCAGCATCTTGCGTGTTTGTATCACAAAAACCATGCATTTGGTGTTTCTTCATTGTCCTGAACAAACGATAAATCCTCCATTGCCTTGACAGGTATTAGCTTAAACAAAATGGCATCACTACAGTTACTACAACTACAAGACGGTGCTGACATCGAAGACGAGTATATAGCGATAGCCAAAGAACAAGAAATCAAAAATCTCGCCAAAGATGTATCGGAGGAGTTACAAGCGTTGGGTGATAAGCTAAACGCAACAGAGCGAAAGAAAAAAAAGATCGATAGGAAAGAAGAGTCGGTTAATAATAGATCATCCAGCTGTCTTCATCACTACTACATGGATGTAGTTGATCGGGTTATAATGCTCTGTCAGGAGCAGGATGCAACTGAGACATTGATTTCGGAAAAGAAACGGGAGAAGCTCCTTAGGGCAGCTCTTCAAATAACAGGTAAATCACACGGAAGCCCAGACGCGACAACATGAAATTAGATTTTACATTTCTTGATTTTACATTTCTTGATTTTACATTTCTTGATTTTACATTTCTTGATTTTACATTTTCTGATTTTACATTTTTTGATTTTGTATTTTCTGATTTTACATTCATCTTGATTTTACATTTTTGTCACAATATCGATATATCGCGCCGTACCGAAATAGAGGAGCTTTTTGGGAAGAGAAGCATACTTAACTCGTCTTAGTCCTCCTTAGACCGCGCCTTAGACTGACTTAGACTGCCTTACACCGACTTAGACTGCCTTAGACTGACTTACACCGACTTAGACTGACTTAGACTGACTTAGACTGCCTTAGACTGACTTACACCGACTTAGACGGAATTAGACCGCCTTAGACTGACTTAGACTGACTTACACCGACTTAGACTGCCTTAGACTGCCTTAGACTGACTTACACTGACTTAGACCACCTTAGACTGACTTAGACCGCCTTAGACCGACTTAGACAGACTTAGACCGCCTTAGACCGACTTAGACTGCCTTCGACCGACTTAGGCGACTTAGACCGATTTAGACCGACTTAGACTGACTTAGACCGACTTAGACTGCCTTAGACTGACTTACACCGACTTAGACTGACTTAGACTGCCTTAGACTGCCTTAGACTGCCTTAGACTGACTTACACTGCCTTAGACTGCCTTCGACCGACTTAGGCGACTTAGACCGACTTAGACTGCCTTAGACTGACTTAGACTGACTTAGATGGAATTAGACCGACTTAGACTGATTTAGACTGACTTAGACCGACTTAGACCGACTTAGACTGCCTTAGACTGACTTAGACTGACTTACACCGACTTAGACCGCCTCAGACTGACTTAGACCGCCTTAGACCGACTTAGTCCTCCTTAGACTGACTTAGACTGGCTTAGACTGACTTAGACCGACTTAGACTGCCTTCCACCGACTTAGGCGACTTAGACCGACTTAGACCGATTTAGACCGACTTAGACCGACGTAGACCGACTTAGACTGCCTTAGACTGACTTACACCGACTTAGACTGCCTTAGATTGACTTACACCGACTTAGACTGCCTTAGACTGCCTTAGACTGCCTTAGACTGACTTACACCGACTTAGACTGCCTTAGACTGCCTTCGACCGACTTAGGCGACTTAGACCGACTTAGACCGACTTAGACCGACTTAGACTGACTTAGACTGCCTTTGACTGCCTTAGACTGCCTTAGACCGACTTAGACTGTCTTAGACTGACTTAGACTGACTTAGACTGACTTAGACCGACTTAGACTGACTTAGACTGACTTAGACCGCCTTAGACTGCCTTAGACTGACTTAGACCGACTTAGACTGACTTAGACTGCTTTAGACTGACTTAGACTGACTTAGACTGCCTTAGACTGCCTTAGACTGACTTAGACTGACTATGACTGCTTTAGACTGACTTGGACTGCCTTAGACAGACTTAGACTGACTTAGACCGACTTAGACCGCCTTAGACTGCCTTAGACTGACTTAGACCGACTTAGACTGACTTAGACTGCTTTAGACTGACTTAGACTGACTTAGACTGCCTTAGACTGACTTAGACTGACTATGACTGCTTTAGACTGCCTTTGACTGCCTTTGACTGACTTAGACCGACTTAGACCGCCTTAGACTGCCTTAGACTGACTTAATAATTTTAATTAAATAATAATTTTATTTAGAATTTAAATACTTAGTACACTTTTTCAATAATGTCAATCAATTAATGTCAGTTAGTTCAACTAAAAATATATAAAATCCGTTCAAATATTAAATTAGTTAAAATGTACATCCAAAGTTAAAAAATACAGTTTCATTCAGAAAAAAACAACAAACAACTTAACTTACGATAATTACAGATATAGATTATAATTATAGATAATAATAATAGATAATAATATTATAAATATAGATTAAAATATTTTTCTTTTCCAAATCTAATCTTTAAGAACTTCAACTAATGGATCCTTGCAACACCAGTCTCTATGTCTAAATCAATATCTTTAACATTACAATGTACTCTTCTTATCACTCTAGACCCTCTAAGACATAACAGAGCTGATCGAAGGATTGAAAAGGATATCTTTGCTCTTATCCACGCCATTGTCTTCGAATACATCTCTCCTTTCTTATTAGCGAGTAGCTCAGCTAATCGACTGTGATATCTCAGACACTCTTCTCCCATTCCACCAGTTGTTGTAAATATCAGCGGTGTAAATGTTCCTTGTTCTATATCTGTGACCCGTCTGTTATACATACGTTTCTTCTCATTCTCATGCATGCGGTAGATCTGTTTAGGAGTTAGATCTATGTAAGATTCTGCATTTGGGTGACATACCCGGACATCGAAGAATGCAGATCTTTGTTTGACTGACTTAATAATAATAATAATAATAATAATAATAATAATAATAATAATAATAATAATAATAATAATAATAGACTTTATTTAAAGAAGGTAAAAAAAAACCAGTTTAGCGAAGCTAATCTTACACTGGGCCTTCTAACCTAAAGGAAATAAATAAATTAGAAGGAAAAAAAAATAAGTAAGAAATTAAAAAAAATAAATTATTACACAAAAAAAAAAAAATTTAAAGAGTATCTAAAAAAAATATTTAAAGAGTATCTAAAAAGTACCGATGAGCCCTAGTTTTAAAAGAATTAAGAGAAGATGACTGTTTGATTTCGAGTGGTAAGCTATTGTATACAATAGCACCACTATAAGGTAAAGTTTTTCTACTGATGTCTAATTTGACTGGAGGTGTCCAAAGATCATTATTTGCTGAACTCCTTGTAACACGGTTAGTCACAGATGACTTTAGCATAAACATGTCACTAATGTACTTAGGTACCATGTTATTTAAAGCTTTGTACACCATAATCGACTTTCGTAACATGGTTCTTTCTTGAACAGGGAGCACTCCAGCAGTTTTGAAAAGTGGTCTAGATGATGTTAATTTAGACCGACTTAGACCGCCTTAGACTGCTTTAGACTGACTTAGACTGACTATGACTGCTTTAGACTGACTTGGACTGCCTTAGACTGACTAAGACTGCTTTAGACTGACTTAGACTGCCTTAGACTGCCTTAGATTGACTTAGACTGACTTAGACCGACTTAGACCGACTTAGACTGCCTTAGACTGACTTAGATTGACTTAGACTGCCTTAGACTGCCTTAGACAGACTTAGACTGACTTAGACTGCCTTAGACTGACTTAGATTGACTTAGACTGCCGTAGACTGCCTTAGACCGACTTAGACTGACTTAGATTGACTTAGACTGCCTTAGACTGACTTAGATTGACTTAGACTGCCTTAAACCGACTTAGACTGACTTAGATTGACTTAGACTGCCTTAGACTGACTTAGATTGACTTAGACTGACTTAGATTGACTTAGACTGCCTTAGACTGACTTAGATTGACTTAGACTGCCTTAAACCGACTTAGACTGACTTAGATTGACTTAGACTGACTAAGACTGCTTTAGACCAACTTAGACTGAATTAGACTGACTTAGACTGCTTTAGACTGTATTAGACTACCTTAGATTTGGCCAACACAGAAGAGTTCCAATGGAACTGAGAGAGTAAAGCTTTATACATGTACTTTTGACTTCTTGATAAAAAAAGTTTAAAAAAGTCATGAGAGTATCAATGCAAACAAACAGTGAATGGGTAGTTTTTCACTTTTTAATTTATGTGGAAATAGGTAAGTTTATATGCGTGTAGATATTTTGATTTTATGTTGCATAAGATATATTACTAAATACTGAATTACCAATTGTTGGACCAGGTGAGCAAAATATTATATTTTGTCAGTAT
Organism: Corallium rubrum; assembly: GCA_964035015.1. Taxonomy (NCBI): domain Eukaryota; kingdom Metazoa; phylum Cnidaria; class Anthozoa; order Scleralcyonacea; family Coralliidae; genus Corallium; species Corallium rubrum. The sequence goes on from OZ036004.1 coordinate 10,634,540, forward strand.
CGTAATTAAAGTAAATATCGTAGTAAATATCGTTATTTATGTAGTAATTAATCGTAGTATTTGTCGTAGAAATTAATCATAGTAATTATCGTAGTAATTAATCGTAGTAATTATCATCATTATCGTAGTAATTAATCGTAGTAATTATCGTAGTAGTTAATCGTAGTAATTATCGTAGTAATTAATCGTAGTAATTATCGTAATTAGTATAGGTAATCATATGATAGCGAGTGCAATTAATGATTTTACACTACGAGTGATATTTGAAAATGATCCAAAATTGCACGAGCCGTAGGTGAGTGCAATTTGACTCAATTTTCAAATATCACGAGTAGTGTAAAATCATTAATTGCATGAGCAAAATCATATGATTACTTGTTTATTATATGCATGACAAAATTACGATATCTATCTTAATTACAGTCAAAAAAATTTGTCTTAACTTGAATGTTTATTGGGTATACAACCACAGACAATCTTAAAACGTTATTCAAAGCAGTGAATTAATTTTTCTTTCTGGCAACTAACTATAAGTAATCACAAACTTCAAAACCAATTTACAATTACCTGAAATGTCAATCCTTGTCGCACGCTTCGTAGTAATTCGCGCGTTTGAAAACATCTTGTTTCGTTACAACTGGACAACAAACAGTTTCACTTATGGTGAGCAGATGTTACCTGTATTGATCTTCAAATATTTACATGAAGTTTTCAGTTGAAAGTGTTCCACAAGTCGTTGGAAAAGTCAAAATCTTTCAATTTGAAAATACGCCGCCATTTTGAATTTTATTTTCTACCACTGTTACCATGGTAACATTAATTTGCATTCCGGGGTAATAGAACGTGCTATTAATGCCAAAATCATACGAGTGATTACAAAATCGACCGACCGCGTAGCGGGAGGTTGATTTGTTAATCACGAGTATGATTTGGCATTAATAGCACGATTCAATTCGTTCTATTACCCATTAACTATATATCCTTCTGTAATCAGGTTATGTCCTCGTCTTCTTTGTTTTCGACAGCAAATACTTCATAGTAGCCCAACTTTTGGGTTCTAGACCTAGGCCTCTCAACATGGCCCGCAAAAAATGCAAATGTCAGGCGGCCATTTCTTATATGGAGATTCGTCGAGGAGTTTTTTTAATAATAAAGTGAATTTATGAGGAGTTCATACAATTATATGTGAGGTAAAACCGGGAGTTATTGATAAAGAATGACAAGAACCAAAAATGTGAGTAATTTAGTGCTGTTTATCTTTACTTTATAGTGTGTTTATACCATGGTTTATACGCATGTATTTATAAACACACTCATGCAATTTAAGCTTTACTGTATTTCACCGAGTGTTGCTACTTTACTGACTAAAATATTTAAGAAATACCCGGGTGCAAATCTGGGTAATACTTAGTTTTTAATTTGTTGGGGACACGACACTGTTTTCAAAAAGAATACAAAAAAATACAAATTTAAATTCTATATTTTAATATTTAAAATCCTCCATTTTTTAATTTTTTGAAAAATCCCGGAAAATCCTACAGCTTAGGTGCTGAACTGTGATTGGACAATTTTGATAGCTAGCTTGATTTCCATTGGCTGAAGCAGGTGTGCGATTACAGCTAGCAAGAGGTGCGATTAATGCTCAAATCGCACTCCTCTAAACCAATGAAATTGCAGCATTTGGGCCTGATTACAGAAGGATATATAATTAATGAGGGTAATAGAACGACGAGGAGTGCTATTAATGCCAAAATCATGTGAGTGATTACAAAATCGACCGACCGCGAAGCGGGAGGTTGATTTGTTAATCACGAGTATGATTTGGCATTAATAGCACGATTCAATTCGTTCTATTACCCATTAATTATATATCCTTCTGTAATCAGGTCACGTCCTCGTCTTCTTTGTTTTCGACAGCAAATACTTCATAGTAGCCCAACTTTTGGGTTCTAGACCTAGGCCTCTCAACATGGCCCGCAAAAAATGCAAATGTCAGGCGGCCATTTCTTTTAATATACGGAGACTCCTCGAGGAGTTTTTTTAATAATAAAGTGAATTTATGAGGAGTTCATACAATTATATGTGAGGTAAAACCGGGAGTTATTGATAAAGAATGACAAGAACCAAAAATGTGAGTAATTTAGTGCTGTTTGTCTTTACTTTATAGTGTGTTTATACGTATGTATTTATAAACACACTCATGCAGTTTAAGCTTTACTGTATTTCACCGAGTGTTGCTAGTTTACTGACTAAAATATTTAAGAAATACCCGGGTGCCAATCTGGATAATACTTTGTTTTTAATTTGTTGGGGACACGACACTGTTTTCAAAACGAATACAAAAAAATACAAATTTAAATTCTATATTTTAATATTTAAAATCCTCCATTTTTTAATTTTTTGAAAAATCCCGCAAAATCCTACAGCTTAGATGCTGAACTGTGATTGGACAATTTTGATAGCTAGCTTGATTTCCATTGGCTGAAGCAGGTGTGCGATTACAGCTAGCAAGAGGTGCGATTAATGCTCAAATCGCACTCCTCTAAACCAATGAAATTGCAGTATTTGGGCCTGATTACAGAAGGATATATAATTAACGATATAATTGCACTCCTCTTAGCTAATCACATTGCAGTAATTTTGTCATGCATATAATAAATCGTAGTAATCATCGTAATTATCGTAGTAATTATCGTAGTAATTAATCATAGTAATTATCGTAATAATCGTAGTAATTAATCGTAGTAATTATCGTAATAATTATCGTAGTTATATAATGTTTAACGTGTCTTTATAAGCAGATTGCTTGATTTACAAGTTGAAAAGCTATTCAACTTTTCTATTCCAGCTTTTTAACTTTAGCACAAATACTGAAATGCAAATCAAGCCAGTATTCGATATTTCAACGTACACTTTCAATAAAACTGCTTGCATTTATTACAGTACATGTACATGTACTGCATCTCGTGATTAAAGTAATTTTAGAGCAATACACAGTCAATACAAGACTTATACAAGACTGACAAAAACAGTTTATATTTAAAATTGTCAGTTGTAGTCACCCAAGGCTATTTTGCATCCTCGTGCAAATGGCTCATTTTTAAGATCTAAAAGTACTTTAGATCTTACATTAATGCTCAATAAACATTTGTTTGTGTATAATTTTGTAAATAATTTGTTAATTACAGTTGTAGTTGTTGTATTAGCATATTGTATTAGCATATTGTTATATAAGTTGTAGACTATATTATTAAAGGTAGTCATTAACACAACATGGTGGCAGCGGTGGGATCCGAACCCACGCCATCGAAATGACTGCAGCGGTGGGATCATGCGAAAGGGCTTGCCAGAGAAGTAAAAGTGGAAGAGCGGTCGGTTGACGACTTAGAGGCGCCACTATCTTTTTGGTAAGGCTCTTGGTCCCTTTGATTGTGTCAGAGAAAGCACGAATGGCGTTGTTCCAGGTACAACCACCAGAGAAGTTTACATTCAAACCCGAAGACTGGTTAAAATGGATCCGACGCTTCGAGCGATTCAGGATGGCGTCAGCTCTCGACAAAGAAAGTGAAGAAAGTCAGGTTAATACTCTGATTTACTCAATGGGCGAAGAAGCTGACGATATCGTGCAATCTCTTGGTATTTCAGCGGCAGACCAAAAGAAATACGACGTGGTCAAGAAAAGACTTGAAGATTTCTTCATCATTAAGAGAAATGTGATCTTTGAACGAGCCAAGTTCAACTTGCGAAGCCAACAAGAAAACGAAGCTGTCGATGTATTTATTACAGACTTGTTCAATCTTGCAGAACATTGTAATTTTGGTGTCTTACGTGAGGAATTGATTCGTGACCGCATAGTGGTAGGAATTCGGGATAAAGCTTTGTCGGAAAAGTTGCAGCTCGAGGCAGAATTAACATTAGAAAAAGCAGTGAACTGTGTTCGACAGAAGGAAACTGTTCGAAAGCAGCAGGGTTTTCTACGGGCTGACGGCAGACAATCCATCGACTTCGTTGGAAGGTTCCCAAGAAAGAAAAAGAACGACAAAGCAGTCTCTGGAGAGAAAGGAAAGAGTCAGTCCCAAAGAAACAAAGGCAATGAGAAATGCAGTAGGTGCTTAGGACCAATGCATCCTCAGAAAAGCTGCCCAGCGAACGACTCGAAATGCCATAAATGCGGTAAAAGGGTCACTGGCAGAGAGCATGCAGGAGCAAAGCAATCAGTGAAGTTACAGGTGAGAGTTTTCCAAGTGAATTTTTTCTAGGCGAAATAGTCATAGAAAGTATTGAAGCGGAACCTTGGAAAGCAGATCTCGAAGTGAATGATTGTAAGTTTCAATTTAAGCTTGATTCTGGTGCGGATGTGACCGTTCCAATAAGCGTTTATGATAAAGTGTCGAATAAAAGTAATCTTAAGCTTCAATCAACTAACAAAATACTGTTAGGGCCATGCAAGTATCGTCTCAAGTGTTTGGGAAAATTCACGGCTAGGATAGCCTCAAAGAAAAACTCCATTGTAGAGGAGATTTATGTTGTCAAAAATTTGAGCAAACCATTGTTAGGCAAATCAGCATGCGCTTCATTGAATTTACTCAGTAAAATCAATGAAGTAGAAAATTCTAAAGTATCAGGAGAAAGTGAATACAAACAGCAAATTATAGATCAATATCCTAAGTTATTTGAGGGTTTAGGAGAGCTTGAAGGCGAATATGATATAAAGTTAAAAGAAACTCCGGAGCCTTTTGCCGTAAATGTGCCAAGAAAAGTACCTTTTCCGTTATTAGATAAAACTAAGAAAGAAATTGAAAGAATGCTGGAAATGGGAGTGATTTCGAGAGTAGATCAACCCACGGATTGGTGCGCTCCCATGGTTGTTACACCGAAACCAAAGGGGGACGTCCGTATTTGTGTTGATCTTACTAGGTTAAATCAGAGCGTATTAAGAGAGGCTTACCCCCTTCCATCTGTTGATTTCACACTTGGAAAGCTGTCAAAATCCAAAGTATTCTCTAAAATAGATGCAAATAGTGCTTTTTGGCAAAGAAAGTTATCTGAATCACCTCGTCTGTTGACGACATTTATAACCCCATGGGGACGATTTTGTTTTAATCGCCTCCCTTACGGTATTTCTACTGGGAGTGAGCAGTTTCAGAAATGCATGAATAATATTTTAGAAGGGTTAGAAGGAGTCGAGTGCGAGATTGATGATTTATTAGTTCATGGAGATTCTCAAGAGCAACATGATATTCGGTTGCATGCAGTATTGAAGAGACTCCAGAAGTCTAAACTTACTCTAAATAAGGATAAGTGTTTATTCAGTGTTTCGACCATTAAGGCACTAGGTCAGGTTATATCATCTGAAGGGATATCGCCTGATCCTGGTAAAGTTAAGGCCATTATAGATATACCCGTCCCTAAGAATGTGGCTGAAGTGAGATCTTTTATGGGCATGGTGAATCAATTTAACAAATTTACAAGTCACCTTGCGTCTAAATCAAAACCCCTTCGAGATTTGTTATGCAAAGATTCTGTTTGGCATTGGGGAGATAAACAAAAGGAAGCATTTAATGAGTTGAAGAAAAGTTTGATTTCTGCCCCTATTTTGGCTCTCTATGACCCCAATAAAGAAACTAAGATAAATGCGGATGCATCATCTTATGGTATAGGTGGGGTAGTGTTACCGAAACAGGAAAATGATGAGTGGAAACCCGTTTCTTATATTTCACGTGCACTCACTGATACAGAGTCTAGGTATAGTCAAATAGAAAAAGAATGTTTAGCATTTACCTGGGCGTGCGAAAGATTGCGTGATTATATTCTAGGTAAACCATTTGTGGGAGAGAGATCATAAACCTCTGGTACCATTGTTGACCACCCATACCTTAGACAAAGTCCCACCCCGTATACAGAGATTCAGAATGAGATTAATGAGATTTGACCTGCAGAAAATGATCTACGTACCTGGTAAGCAGATGTACACAAGTGACGCTCTATCGAGACTCGTGAAGAAATCTGCAGAATCAGAACCTTGTTTTGTTCCAGAGGACGAAATGAAGGCATTTGTAGGTAGCGTGGTCGACTCATTGCCAGCCTCGGACAAGAAACTTAAAGAAATCACCGAAGCTCAGGAAGAGGATGAAGTGTGCAAAGAAATAAAGCAATACTGTTTGGAAGGATGGCCAGACAAACACAGGGTCCCAGATGCCGTAAAGCCTTACTGGAGAGAAAGAGGAGAAATGACCGTGGTTCAAGGTTTAATCATGAAAGGAACGAGAATATTAATCCCGTCGCACATGAGATTAGACGTCCTGGATAAAATTCACCAGGGTCATCTTGGAATTTCAAAGTGTCGAGAGCGTGCAAAGCAGTCGGTGTGGTGGCCAGGCCTAAGTAATCAAATTCAGGATATGGTGCAAAGTTGTCGCACGTGTGCAAAACATCAAGTAAACAGACCAGAGCCTTTGTCCCCTACATCGTTTCCAGAAAGACCGTGGCAAACGTTGGCAATAGACTTTTTCAAATGCGAGAACGTCGACTATCTTCTTGTCGTGGATTATTTCTCACGATACGTTGAAGTCTGCGCTATGCATAAAAACAAGACCACAACTGAAGTTTGCAAAGCAATGAAATCGATTTTCTCGCGATATGGAATTCCTGAGAAAGTAAAGTCGGACAATGGCCCGCCATTCAATAGTGCTGAATATTTGCATTTCGCTAACGAGTGGGGATTCGAAGTCAACCACAGCAGTCCGAAGTACCCTCAATCGAATGGGGAAGTAGAACGTGCTGTACAGACGGTCAAAAGGCTTTTGAAGAAGGAAAAAGACAAAGAAATCGCTTTGTTGGCCTATAGATCTACACCGCTATCGTGTGGGTATTCTCCGGCAGAGTTACTCATGGGAAGAAAGATTCGTACAACGGTGCCAATATTTCATACGTTATTAACACCTAAGTGGCCTGATCTTGTTCAATTACAGAAACAGGAAGGTCAAAGTAAAGTAAAGCAAGAGAAATACTTCAACACCAGACACCGTGCGATGCCTCTTCGAAAATTAACTCAAGGAACTGAAGTCCGTATTACAACCCATCCAGAACCTGGCGTTGTTAAAGGCACCACTGAGAGTCCACGACAGTACGAAGTTGATACTCCTACTGGTGTAATTAAACGTAACCGCGTGCACTTAATTCCATTGCCAGCCGCATATGATGTTACAAAGGATGCTGGTGCATTGAAGACTTCTCCCATACTTCCAGAACTGAATATTCATTCAAGACCAAAACGAACTGTAAAACTATCACTGAAAGCACGTGAAAGTAAAGGACTTGTGTAGGAAAGGATAATGTAACACAATTACCATTACTAATATTATTTAGATAAATTGAGTATATTTAGTTTCTGAACAATTGAACTGAATGTTTAGTAGTTGAACATTTAGATCTCATTTTTTAAGAACTTAAGAAAATGTTTTAAAAAAAAGGGAGATGTTGTATTAGCATATTGTTATATAAGTTGTAGACTATATTATTAAAGGATAGTCATTAACACAACAGTAGTGTTTTGACAATTTTAAATATAAACTGTTTTTGTCAGTCTTGTATAAGTCTTGTATTGACTGTGTATTGCTTCAAAATTACTTTAATCACGAGATGCAGTACATGTACATGTACTGTAATAAATGCAAGCAGTTTTATTGAAAGTGTACGTTGAAATACCGAATACTGGCTTGATTTGTATTTCAGTATTTGTGCTAAAGTTAAAAAACTGGAATAGAAAAGTTGAATAGCTTTTGAACTTGTAAATCAAGCAATTTGCTTATAAAGACACATTAAACATTATATAACTACGATAATTATTGCGATAATTACTACGTTTAATTACTACGATAATTACCATGATTAATTACTATGATAATTACTACGATTAATTACTACGATAATCAATATTATTAATTTCTACGATAATTACTACGATTAATTACTACGATAATTACTATGATTACTTTCTACGATAAATACTACGATTAATTACTACGATATTTACGACATTACTATGATTAATTTCTACGATAATTACTACGATTAATTACTACGATAATCAATATTATTAATTTCTACGATAATTACTACGATTATACTACGATAATTACTATGATTGATTTCTACGATAATTACTACGATTAATTACTACGATAATCAATATTATTAATTTCTACGATAATTACTACGATTATACTACGATAATTACTATGATTAATTTCTACGATAATTACTACGATTAATTACTACCTAAATAACGATATTTACTACGATATTTACTTTAATTACTATACTGACAAATTATAATATTTTGCTCACCTGGTCCAACAATTGGTAATTATTTAGTAATATATCTTATACAACATAAAATCAAAATATCTACATGCATATAAATTTACCTATTTCCACATAAATTAAAAAGTGAAAAACTACCCATTCACTGTTCGTTTGCATTGATAGTCTCATGACTTTTTTTAAACTTTTTATCAAGAAGTCAAAAGTGCATGTATAAAGCTTTACTCTCTCAGTTCCACTGGAACTCTTTTGTGTAGGCCAAATCTAAGGTAGTCTAATGCAGTCTAAAGCAGTCTAAGTCAATCCAGTCGGTCTAAGGCAGTCTAAGTCAGTCTAAGTCGGTCTAAGTCGGTCTAAGTCAGTCTAAGGCAGTCTATAAGTCAGTCTAAGGCAGTCTAAGTCGGTCTAAGTCGGTCTAAGTCAGTCTAAGGCAGTCTATAAGTCACTCTAAGTCAGTCTAAGCATAGTTAATAGAAAATATACATGGTTTGGAAACCCGGCAAACTTCAAAGCGGTTAACAATCAAGCTACGATTCATCTTGAAAGGTACACGAAGGTGCCAAATCCTTTGTTATAGGTTTCTTAATATTTAAACAGTACGGTTGAGTGATTGAAGCCAAACGTTGCTATTGGATGATTCCTTCATTATACAGAAAACACAATATGTTCAGTAACCATGAAAGTGCAAAAATTTCCATAAACCTGAACAAAAACATAAAACAATGACTTTTGTGAGCTTCCAAACCATGTATATTTTCTATTAACTATGGTCTAAGTCAGTCTAAAGCAGTCTTAGTCAGTCTAATTAGAAGTAATATTGGGCATTTCACTCGATTACATGGCATGTTCTACGGGACCAGTTGCGAAAAATGCAACTACACAGGCCTTCCGGCAGGAATTGAACCCACGACCTTGCGATTCTAGTGCAATGCTCTGACCACTGAGCCACGGAGGCCGTTGCCGAGAGCTTGATCGCGAGTTCTGTATATATTAAGGTGGTAATTGCACTAGAATCGCAAGGTCAGAGCATTGCACTAGAATCGCAAGGTCAGAGCATTGCACTAGAATCGCAAGGTCGTGGGTTCAATTCCTGCCGGAAGGCCTGTGTAGTTGCATTTTTCGCAACTGGTCCCGGTTTGGTCTTAAAATGTATATATTCTACACTCTAAGTCAGTCTAAGTCAGTCTAAGTGGGTCTAAGTCGGTCTGAGTGAGTCTAAGTTGGTCTAAGTCGGTCTAAGTCGGTCTAAGTCGGTCTACGTCAGTCTATAAGTCAGTCTAACTCAGTCTAAGTTGGTCTAAGTCGGTCTAAGTCGGTCTAAGGCAGTCTAAGTTGGTCTAAGTCGGTCTAAGTCAGTCTAAGGCAGTCTAAGTCGGTCTAAGTCAGTCTAAGTCAGTCTAAGGCAGTCTAAGTGAGTCTAAGTCACTCTAAGTCAGTCTAAGTCAGTCTAAAGCAGTCTTAGTCAGTCTAATTAGAAGTAATATTGGGCATTTCACTCAATTACATGGCATGTTCTACGGGACCAGTTGCGAAAACTGCAACTACACAGGCCTTCCGGCAGGAATTGAACCCACGACCTTGCGATTCTAGTGCAATGCTCTGACCACTGAGCCACGGAGGCCGTTGCCGAGAGCGTGATCGCGAGTTCTGTATATATTAAGGTGGTAATTGCACTAGAATCGCAAGGTCAGAGCATTGCACTAGAATCGCAAGGTCGTGGGTTCAATTCCTGCCGGAAGGCCTGTGTAGTTGCATTTTTCGCAACTGGTCCCGGTTTGGTCTTAAAATGTATATATTCTACACTCTAAGTCAGTCTAAGTGGGTCTAAGTCGGTCTAAGTGAGTCTAAGTTGGTCTAAGTCGGTCTAAGTCAGTCTATAAGTCAGTCTAAGTCAGTCTAAGTTGGTCTAAGTCGGTCTAAGTCGGTCTAAGGCAGTCTAAGTTGGTCTAAGTCGGTCTAAGTCAGTCTAAGGTAGTCTAAGTTGGTCTAAGTCGGTCTAAGTCAGTCTAAGTCAGTCTAAGGCAGTCTAGCTAAGGCAGTCTAAGGCAGTCTAAGTCGGTCTAAGTCGGTCTAAGTCAGTCTAAGGCAGTCTAAGTCAGTTTAAGTCAGTCTAAGGCGGTCTAAGTCGGTGTAAGTCAGTCTAAGGCGGTCTAAGTCGGTGTAAGTCGGTGTAAGTCAGTCTAAGTCAGTCTAAGGAGGACTAAGGCGAGTTAAGTATGCTTCTCTTCCCAAAAAGCTCCTCTAAGACCTCTATTTCGGTTGCTCATATATCGAGAACGGGCCAGCTTTAGCGCAACCGAAGCGGTAACATGATCCGACTTGGGTACGACGTCAAGGCTTTTAATTAAAACTTCAGCTTTGACTTCTTTATTTATTTATTTATTTATTTATTTATTTATTTATTTATTTATTTATTTATTTATTTATTTATTTATTTATTTATTTATTTATTAAGCTTCGCCAGAACATTTAACAAGTACATACACAAAAACAATAAGTACATACATACATACATACATACATACATACATACATACATACATACATACATACATACATACATACATACATACATACATACATACATACATACATACATACATACATACCTACATACATACATACATGCATGCATGCATGCATGCATGCATGCATGCATGCATACATACATACATACATACATACATACATACATACATACATACATACATACATACATACATACATACATACATACATACATACATACATACAAACAAATAGGCTGGGATACCACAACAGCTTTCGCCAATTACTGCATGTGGACCCTTTTTATTTGTGGACTTGTTGTTGTTGCAACAATTAAACATAAGTCAAAGCTGTTACAACAGTTTTACGTGATTCGTGATCGCCGTATAGACCACTTTCATAATAGCGATTAATTTGAATATTCTTTTATGTGCATTTTATTAAGCCTTTTTGGCCTCGTTTATGTGTCTGCAATTCAAAAGAATCTTTGCTGGATAACGAGGCCAAGAAGGCTCATTTAGATGTTTAAAGCGTCGGTCATTATGAAAGTGCTCTATTGCAAGCCAGAATCAATTTTTGCTTGTCCTTACCTTTTGTTTCACAGTTATATAAGGCAATTTATAAACATAATAGACCTTATTCAAACATGGCCGCCGAATTAAAATTCTTTTATATACATATAAATTAGCCCTTATGAACTCGTTTGCATGTGTGAAATTCAAAAGAACTTTTACTTTAAAACGAGGTCATAAGGGCTAATTTATATGCACATAAAAGAATTCTAATTCGGCGGCCATTTTTGAATAAGGTCTATTGGTCCAATAAATTTATACTACAGACGTTTAATTCGTCCAGACACAAATTAAATATATGGCTGTCACGGGGAAAGAAGACAGAAGACGTGTAAAAAATGTAAAAGTTGAAAATGTAAAAGTTGAAAATATAAATGTCTCAACTTCCACACGCACAGGTGTGAGACGATGGATTTCTCATTTGATAACCAGCACATTTTTTTCCGTGGCGACGGCAGACTCCTCTAAAATTCCCTGAAACCGCGTGCAGATTGTCATGCGCAGCAGGGGGTCTTCCGGGTCTTCAACTTTTACATTTTCAACTTTTATATTTTCAACTTTTACATTTTCAACTTTTACATTTTTAACTTTTACTGATTTTCAACTTTTATATTTTCAACTTTTACATTTTCAACTTTTACATTTTTTACACGTCTTCTGTCTTCTCTCCCAGCAGTGACAGCCATATATTTTACATGGTTCGCCACCACTGGAAAATGGAAACATAGTCAATCGAGATATGGTCTAGAAACTCAGCAAACTTCAAAGCGCCTATAATGAGCTGTGATTTTATGTTGAACCGTACCTTACACAATGCGCATTCTTTGTTTTAGGTTTATTAATATTTAAATAGCACGGTTGAGTGATTGAACTGAAACGTAAGATTGAACTAAAATACAATGTGTTCAGTGACCGTGCACCGTGCACAAAAATGCATAAAGGCGAACAAAAAGATAGACCGAAGACTTTAGCTGAGTTTCCAGACCATATCTCGATTGACTATGATGGAAATAAATTCCGGTTGCAACCTTTGTTTTCGGTTTGAACGGCCTTGCGTTCAGTGTAATCAAGTGTTGTGCCCTCCTAGACACCGGAGCTGGTAGCTCATATGCATCTGCTTCCTTACTTATCCTATTCGAATAGGGTCGAAAAGAATATAGAGATGATGATGCACGCTATTAACCAAATCACTAAAGTATATGATCTGGAAATTCATAACTTGAAAGAAGGCTTTTGGGTCAACACCTACCTATACTAAGAAGGCTTCTGATTGGTTTCGATAACCTAACCCAATACCTTCCCCTAACCCTAATCAGTAAGGAGCATGCATGGGAACGAATTGATAATCGACAATGTGACTGTTATTTCATATTAGGTAGGTATTTAATGAGACTTTTTTCTTAACACAGAAGTTACTAAAGGCGGTTTTCCACTAGGCGATATTCGTCTGAGAGTTCAAGGTCGGCCACATCGGGGAACGAACCGACGCCAACCTGGAAGTTCGCCACTGAAAAGCATCGTGAACGTCGTGGACACGGTGTTAGAATGGCTCGAACATTCGGGAAAGAATGCCGTCGCGAGCTTCAAGAAACAAGAAACGGTTCTCCGAGGGGTATTTCATTTAATTGGTAAGTTTCGGTATTTCTATACTTCAGGAGTTCAGGGTATAGGTAAAAATTTGAAAGTTCATCTACATGATACAGTGTTTCCTGTGATTGTCTTACCGTGAATAAATATAATAAACATTAAAGACAAACGAAAAACGTCAACATCGACGTGGGCTGAAACAACATCAGTGGAATGTTTCAACCAAAAATTATAAGAATCAGCAAAAATGATTTTGTTTTTGAAAAGAAGTATTGTACATGCAGGCACATGCATGTCATGTGTCATGGTTGGTTTTATCAAACGTGTGGGATTTTCATGAACTATGTATACAATATATACACGTACAATAGAACTTTTCACTTAAAACAAAGAGTCTTTGTTCTATAATTTACGGTTCACGTATATACAACACACTCGCTAGGAGCACATATGACTATGAATTTGCAACCTTAGCTCTTCAATCATCTGAACTTCAGTGGCTCAATGGTTAGAGCGTCTAAGGCCTGTGACAAACCGCGTATTTTTCATGCGCCGTATAAAATATGAGAATTAAGTTCATGAAAAATACGCCGTCTGTAACCATTAAATACGGGAAGTTCATTAAGTTCAACAGTGCCATTAAACACGACGAGCCCGGTCGTATAATACGACTCAAGTGCGGCGTTGATGCAGACGGCGTACTATTCATGCGCCGAATAAAATGCATACATAATTTACAATATGATAATACATTTTCTACCCACAATTCATGTTTGTAGCATCGTTTCCAGACTCGAGAACTGTAATTTATTCGACTTATTAAATACGCCGAAAATACGCCGTATAACTCATACCATAATGGGTATTTTATACGGCGCATGAAAAATACGCCGTTTGTTACAGGTCTAACCGGTCATTAGCAGCTTGCAGGTTCGAAGCGTCTGGGGCTCAGAAATCTTTTCTGAGTAATTGAGCTTGACGACCGTCTGTTACAGGTTTTTTGTATTGTATCAGCTTGGACTGTTTGTAATATTTTGTTGCGGTTTTGAGTCTCGTCTATAGAGCTCAGAGGTTCAGTCTGGGTTTTAACATCTAACGACAGCTCAGTTGTACAGCAAGTAACAAACTATTAAGGCCTGGCCAAACGCTTTCAACATCGCATTCAACATCATTCAACATTGTTGAACGATGTTGAATAATGTTGAAAGCACGAGTGGCCAAATGAATTCAACATCGTTCAACATTCATGAATGACAATTAATTAAACACGGGCTACCACAAAAGCTGGAATCGACAATATCCCGCATGGCGCATGTCTCTGTTCAACAAAGTTGAATGAAATGTGGCAAAATGCGTTCAACACCTTTCAACATTTTGAGAACAATAGAAATGTTGAACGCGTGTTGAACGAAAATTTGAACATGTTCAAATTTCGTTCAACATCATTCAACACCATTCAACAACGTTCAACAACATTCAACAGGGGTGGCCAAACGCTTTCAACATGTTGAATTCAACAATGTTGAACGAAATGTTGAAAGCGTTTGGCGAGGCCTTTAGTAACCCATAAATCAGATGATATTATAAGTGCTACTCCAAGTGACAAGTCCAGTGGCGGATACAGGATTTTTGCAAGGGGGGTGACTATAAGGTGCTCAGTTGTTTCTTTCAATTCAGAATATTTAACAAGGGCGCGGGGGGGGGGGGGGGGGGGCAAAACAGGCAATACTCACTACGTGGGGGCAGGGGAGCGCCGAAGGTGCGACAAAGTTCCAGGGGAGCCGAATAAATTTTGAATTTTAGAGTCTCTGAAATAGCATTTCCTGCATTTTGAGAAGGATTTGAAAGAGTTTTGAAGGATATAAATTACCAAACAAAATATCCAAGTATATGAATACACCATATGTCGTCATTGCCGTGGACTCATGGGGATATATATACGTTTATGTTCCAAAATTACTATGTATATTCAGATTTCAGATTGAGATTGCAATTGTATACAATACGTCTATATAATCGTGATTCTTACTGTTTTAAAATTGGGGTTTCATATTAGCGTATCATGATGTCCAATCTTGTTATGCAATATAAGTCATACCGAGTAAATAATATAAGTACAGTAAAGATCAACAAATATATACTCGACCGCTGCTGTATGGATTTGAATCCGCGACCTTCGGTTAACTAGCCTGACACTCTACCAACTGAGCTACACGCGTAAAAACGCACAACTTGTTCACGGTTGTCAACAGGCATGAACAATGTTGTGCTGCCCGCCGTGAAGAATGTTGTGCTGCCCGCCGTGAAGAATGTTGTGCTGCCCGCTGTGAAGAATGTTGTGCTGCCCGCTATGAACAATGTTGTGCTGCTCGTCGTGAACAACGTTGTGCTGCTCGCCGTGAACAAGTTGTCAGCAAGTTGTTCATGCACTTATGGTTCGAACAACTTGTTCACGGATAAATCAACAGTCATGAACAAGTCATTCCAACAGCACATTTTTATAGCCAACAACGTTGTTCGCACATAATACAACATGTTGAAACAGCATGACGAAATAACAACGATGAACAACAATGTTACAACAATGGTGAACATGGTTGATGTATCAACACGTTCTTCGGTTGTTACAACATGCGTGAACAACGGTTGTTGTTTCGTCAAGCAGTAACAACTTGTTGAAACAATGATGAACAATGTTCTTTTATCAATGTTGTTCACATATGTCAACAAGTTGTTACAGCATTGTTGCAAGTTGTTACAGCATTGTTCGGGCAACAATGCTGTAACAACTTGCGAGATTTTTACGCGTGTATGCGGTTAAGTTGAATGATAAATGATTTGATGTTTTGAAACTGAAATCTAGTTTCTTCAATATCGAGAGACTGAACTATTTATCTTATGTTGTCGGAATAACACTCAATAACTATTGTGGGACAGCGAACGTATACTCCTTACTTGTGGTTCCTTAGTGGGGAGGGTTGATAGGATTAAAGGGTATTTAACCACCATTTCTGTATCAACAAACTTCGCCGCGTAAAACACTGATCTTTTCATGTTACAGATCTCGGAAACCAGACCAGTTCGTTCGCTGTACTAGAGTTAGCCAGCTCCTTCCTTGATGTAGCCGACGACCCATTCCGAGTACAGCGCGACTTCATTCTCGAGTGCCTGAAGGACATCGAAGAACAGAAAGAATGCATCCAGCAATTAGTCAACAACGCCGGTGAAATCCTAAACGAAATAATCGACAATGAAAACGTTGATAAACTAAAAGGAATACAGTTTGACAACATCGTTCGACAAGTACACGTTCAGATCGGCTCTTGCCGACGGCGCCTAGAATCCGCCGAAGAGAAAATCAACGAACTTTCGACAAAGATGAGCACCCTGAAGTGGTTTTCACGAGCCGCCCGATTAACCGGCTGGGGAATTACAACTTATTTTTTCTACCAGAAGTACAAAGAGTCGACTTATGCTGTCCCGTTAGTTTTCGGCTGTTCGAGCATAGCCGGTGCGATATGGCTGTCACTTTTCCCGAGTCGCGCGTACGGGTTTTTCGAGTCGATTTCGGAACTCGCTTCGACGCATTCTTTGCTCACAGAGAGACTTGAAGATTTGCGCGAAAAGTTGAGCAGCGCCAAAGATTACAAAGATGGATTGATGAAGGATGTGGGCGACCCGGTGTGAGACGTTTTTCAAAATTGTGCTTGCATTCCCAAGTCTCAGTTTATAATAGATTTGAGTGCATCACAAATGCAAAGAACTGCCTATCTCGTTCGCAAAGAACCAAGAAGAATTTGTTCCAATCTCTGTAAACGGCCAAGAATTATACACTCATATAAACGAGGTTATCAAGAAAGCGTCAAAGAGGTTATATTTCCTCTTACAACTTAAAAGAGCCAAAGTAACCCGCAAAGATTTAGGTCTATTTTATATTAGTTGTATAAGATCAACTCTTGACTATGCTGTCCCAGTTTTTCAATATAGTATTCCTAAATATCTCATGCATGAATTAAGCAACGGTCAAACGAGGATGAGAGTTGACGAGAGTTGTAGGATTTACCGCGCGTAGCAGGGAGACTAGGAACGAATTTCGAGGTAAACAAAGTACTAAACTCTCATCAACTCTCATATGCCAACTCTCATGACCGGTCAAACGAGCAAAAACTCTCATCAACTCTCATTAAAATTTGAACCAACTCAAAGTTGATGAGAGTTGATAAGAGTGCATGACAGTCGATGAGAGTTGGTGGTCAAACGCGACCGAGAGTTGCAACTCTCATCGACTCTCATCAACTCTCATCCTCGTTTGACCGGGCCTTTAGATAGAACGGGTACAGAAAAGGGCAATGCCCACTATTTGCCCAGATCTTAACTATCATGATGCATTAAATCGTATGAACATTAAGGAGTTGGTTACCCACCATACTGATATATGCAACAATTTATTTAGTAATATTCAAAGTCATAAAAATCACCAACTTCATAACTTAAAGTGCCTATGAAGCGAAAATTATTATTGTCTTAAATGAAAGAACTCTTAAAACTACAACGTAACATCTTTTGCAGATCTTCGTTTCCGTGCTTTGTTGTTGAGATATTTCAGTTTCTTTGATATGCAAATTAAACACTTTGACATCACACGTGTATAATGAGTTATCGGAGAAAGTTCTATATCTTTGCTATTATCAAACGAAATCACTTCGAAGCCGATCCTGTGCGTCTATTTCGCATACAGCGTTAGACATACAGATTTTTAATTGAGTTCGTTTGATAATAGCAAAGATACCAAACCTTCTCTGATAACTCATTATACACGTGTGACGTCAAAGTGTTTAATTTGCATATCAAAAAAATTGAAATATCTCAACAATGAGGCACGGAAACGAAGATCTGCAAAAGATGTTCCTTTGTCGTTTTGAGAGTTCTTTCATTTAAGACAATAATAATTTTCGCTTCATAGCTCTATACGAGCCGAGCCTACCTATTCATTAATGCATGCCCGATCTTTTAATATACCTAGGTAAAGAACAAACCGGTTTAAAAAACGTTTATTATGTCTTCAAGTATAGCGGCGAATATGTAAACGATGCCGCGTTTTTTAGATTTAAACATTTCTATATGAATAATATTTCAGTATTAGTAGTTTTCGTGATCATTTGTATACTCATTAAGTTGCTTTGTAAATATATTTAATTTATGGAAACTTTTTAGAATAATTTTAATATTTTGTAAATTATTTTAAACACACAATTCAGCCCTTGGCTGCTATGTATTTTTTAAATAAATCATCATCTTTAAAATAGTACTTCTAAAATCATTAATAATTCATGAGGAAAACACAAAGAAAATCCATGTTTACTGAGTATCTATCTATCTATCTATCTATCTATCTATCTATCTATCTATCTATCTGTCTGTCTGTCTGTCTGTCTGTCTGTCTGTCTGTCTGTCTGTCTGTCTGTCTGTCTGTCTGTCTGTCTGTCTGTCTGTCTGTCTGTCTGTCTGTCTGTCTGTCTGTCTGTCTGTCTGTCTGTCTGTCTGTCTGTCTGTCTGTCTGTCTGTCTGTCTGTCTGTCTGTCTGTCTGTCTGTCTGTCTGTCTGTCTGTCTATCTATCTATCTATCTATCTATCTATCTATCTATCTATATATATACACGATATAAAAGTTTAGTCCGAATCCGATCGGATTCGCACACCTCTAGTCTATATATTATATATATATATATATATATATATATATATATATATATATATATATATATATATATATATATATATATATATATATATATATATATATATATATATATGAATCCGATCGAATCCGAATCCGATGGGATTCGGATCGGATTCGGACTAAACTTTTATCGTTCGGACAGGATCGGATCGGATTTCGTTCTTTTTTTCTCGGATCGGTTTTTGTTTCTTTTTTTCTGAGATCGGATCGAATCGGATTTTGCACCTTTTTAAGACTAGTTTCCACTCAGGAAAATCTTCCGTAGGACCGGAACGGACAGGAAAGTTTTCTTTGTCTTGTTAGCTTTCGGTCGGAACTAATGACTTTAACACAAAGAAAACTTTCCTGTCCGTTCCTATCCCGCGGAAGATTTTCCTGAGTGGAAACTAGCCTTTACCCGCATCAGATTCACTTTTGTCATTGTTTTTGTCACAAAATTAACAAATTCACTAGTTGTATGCACGTTGTACAACAATGAAGGTTATTATAATATAAGATTATTATTGTATAGTAGTTTTCTTAAATTTATTTGTTCATTTGTTTTATTTTCGGAAAGTTTGCGCAACTATTGCAACATATATCTGGTGTTTTAATTTTTCCGGACCGGATTGGATCGGATTTAGCAGCTGTTTTCGGATCGGATCGGATCGGACTACGGTTTTTTGACTTCGGATCGGATTCGGATTGACAGTTTTGGCAAACCCTCGGATTATAAGTGGTCAATCCGATCCGACGCACACCACTAATATAGACCTCTTGTAGATGACGTCAAAACTGTAGGACAACTTCAAAGTTCCGACGTTCAACAGAGCAAATAACGAATGAAAATTCTATAGTTTATAAGCATTTGTCCTCCACCAAGGGAATAAGTGCAAGTGGTCTATAGACGACTTTTTCAAGTTATTTTATGTTGGCTAATGTTAGACGATTTTACTCGTCAATCGAGATATGGTCTGGAAACTCGGCAAACTTCAAAGCGCCTATAATGAGCTGTGATTTTTTGTTGAACCGTACCTTACACCGTGCACATCCTTTGTTTTAGGTTTATTAATATTTAAATAGCACGGTTGAGTGATTGGACTAAAACGTTTCTATTGGACAATTCGTTCATTATACTAAAATACAATGTGTTCAGTGACCGTGCACCGTGCACAAAAATGCATAAAGGCGAACAAAAAGATAGACCAAAGACTTTAGCTGAGTTTCCAGACCATATCTCGATTGACTATGATTTTACTCGTCAATGGGAAATCTAGCAGTGAAAGGTTTAAACGGCTAAATGCATGCTTGCAGAAAAAGAAAAGATGTACTTGCATCCTCAAATCTCGGTTTACATACTGATAGATTTGAGTGCATCACTGCCTTGTATATGTTGAACTGAACTGCTTGCAGATAAAGTTGTGAATTAATAACTATACGTAATAACCGAAAGTGAGGTCTTTTCGGTAAATTATTAAACCGAGGTCTTGCTGTATTGACCGAGCGATAGCGAGGTTAATACGTTCAAGACCGAGGTTTAATATTTTACCATGAAGACCGAACGGTCGAGGTTATTAAGTAGTTTATTATATGGCACTTTTTATTTCAAAATCAATCTTGTATTTCTTCGCCTTCGCTTCCTTTAACTTTGTCAAAACAACGAAGTAGCCGTTATTTTCTGCTGTTTCTTTCTCGTTTGGATACTAGAATTTACTTTTATAATGTTCACCGTCATTTATTTCATTTCTTCTCCTTTTTCGGCAATAAAAGTTTCTTATTAGGATTTTTTGTTTGTTGTCATTCATAGGGCATTAACAATTTTCATAATGCCCGCGGGCATTACGGAGAAATCTCGTCACGTCAGCAACCAATCACAGCTAGCGCGTGAATTTACCGGAAATAATCCGTGCCATATACAGTAATAATATTCTATAATAAAGGATTGTATTTATAAGAAGCATGGAGCCATGACTTCAATTTCATAAATTAAGGTGCTTATATTGTTTTTTTATATACCAAAGACTTTCGTTTGCCAATAATGAAATCCTATTGGTCAAATCATGGTCACGTGTTGTTCAACAAACTCAATGTTTCTTTCTGCCGAGGGAAACATTGCACTGTTTCCCTCTGACGTCAACAATGGAGAGGGAAACAGTGCAATGTTTCCCTCTGACGTCGCTTTAATCATGCGTTGTTCACGTGAATACATGATTATTGCATCAGATCAAGAACTTTGGACTCTTCGGGCATTTTGAAAACAAGAGCTTGTTTCGAGCTTGTTTGGTACGAAATAGTCCATTTTCTGAAAGAAAGAATTTCTATACATATCTTCAAAGGTCTGAAAAACACTTGGAGAAATTTAAAGCTGTTCTTAGTGTTGAGTCTGGTGTATTTGTTTAGTTGAATGACTTGAATTGAAATTACGAAGACAAAGTCAAAGTGTTTTGGTAAGTCTTTTCGCCGTTTGCAAGTTTCAAGGCAGTTTTGTATTTTAAAAGTCTTTGGTATATAACAAAACGCTTGTTGACTTTTGCCTCGAGAAACATCGAGTTTTACGGTCCCTCAGGCTTCAATGTCACCCTCGGGCTAAAGCCCTCGGGTGACATTGAAGCCTTCGGGTCCGTAAAACTCGATGTTTCCCTTGGCGCCAGTCAACAAGTGTATATAATAAAATAATAGATGGATATGCTAGCTCGATCGTACATGAGAATTTAGTGTAGGGATTTTACATATTAGTAATCTTGGGGTTCTTCTGAGCAAAATTGAAATACATCTTGCCGTTCAAACATTTCATCTTCATGGACTTTTTCGTTGCCAAAGTTCCGAAAAAGGTTGAACAATTCATTTCGTAAGTTCTACCAATTCATTTGAGTTCCTCAAATAGTTGAAGTTCATTGATAAATTGCCAATTCAAACTACACTTACACTTTCTGCTTTCATCCTAGTGGTTACTTAATTACTAAGCAGAACGTGATTGGTCAATTCCCAAGCTAATACCAGGAAGTTGCCAACATTTCGAGGAAGTTAGCAGTTTTTCGAGGAACTCATCAAATGAATTGGTAAAACTTAGGAAATGAACTGCTCAAGATTTTTCGGAACGCTTCTATTGCCAGACTGTAATACCGCAGAGTAATGATTACTATTTGAGTTTTTGGAAAGAGAGAGTTTTTACAATAGAGTTACACGTCCTTCTCGAGTTCTCGTTATTTCCTGTACATGCATGTGTACACGCAATAACGAAGAGAATTAAGCCAAATAGATGACGCTGTTTCATTCGAAAAGACGTCATTTCCGGTGAGCAGTTGAGTTGGTCGACCGCAGTCGGAGTCAGACAGAAGGCTCATCTTTCATTACGACTACCCTAAGGCAGGAGTGAGCGCCACTCCTATCCTTATGTGGTGTTAATTTTGCAGAGGGAGGAAAACCGGAGAACCCAGTCAAAAACACTCGAGGCAGTAACTCATCTGAGTACTAACCTCATTCGACCGCGGAGCTTAACTTCAGTGGTGTGAGGCAGCGCGCTAACAGCTTGTGCCACTGTGCTCCGGTAAGCAGTTACCAACGCTTCCATTGCCACGACAGTAAAGCCCGGCGCACACTAGTGCAAGTTGCACGCACAGATGTCATTCGTGACCAATTGCGTGCGACGAAAATCCTAGTGTGCGGGGAAAATATACAGGATTTTTGTCACTCGTGTCGTGAACAACAAATATCAAACATGTTTGATATTTTCTGTCATTCGTGACAAAAATTCCTAGTGTACGGCAAAAACCTAACTCGCAACTCTTCGCAGCAAAGAAGTGCGCATGCGTGTTATTCCCCAAAACAACATGGCGGATAGTGAACAAGATGATTTGTCAGACGACGAAGATATCTTGCTATTTCTTTTGCTGATACGGAGACGTCGAAGACGTCTGAGGGCGGCTAATCGCCAGTTATGGACGAAACGATGGATTTTGAGAAGACAAAGGCAAGGAGTCTATGATAATCTTATTCAAGAACTGAACGCTTCGGTGACCAGTTCACTACGAGGTTCACTAGTATGTTCACTATCCGCCATGTTGTTTTGGGGAATAACACGCATGCGCACTTCTTTGCTGCGAAGAGTTGCGAGTTAGGTTTTTGCCGCACACTAGGAATTTTTGTCACGAATGACAGAAAATATCAAACATGTTTGATATTTGTTGTTCACGACACGAGTGACAAAAATCCTGTATATTTTCCCCGCACACTAGGATTTTCGTCGCACGCAATTGGTCACGAATGACATCTGTGCGTGCAACTTGCACTAGTGTGCGCCGGGCTTAAGGCATGCTATTATTGCCCCAGCCAGAAGGTTATGTTTTCACCTCTGTTTGTTTGTCTGTCTGTCTGTCTGTCTGTCTGTCTGTCTGTCTGTCTGTCTGTCTGTTTGTTTGTTTGTTTGTTTGTTTGTTTGTTTGTTTGTTTGTTTGTTTGTTTGTTTGTTTGTTTGTTTGTTTGTTTGTTTGTTTGTTTGTTTGTTTGTTTGTTTGTTTGTCTGTCTGTCTGTCGCCAGGATATCTCACAAAATACTGCACATGTGTTTATGAAAGTTTGGGAAACGTTGACAAACAACAACAACAACAACAACAACAACAACAACAACAACAACAACAACAACAACAAAAACAACAACAACAACAACACATCAACATCATCATAATTAATTATTTATTATTATTATTTATTATATCAAATAGAGTGTTTTATTGATTTTTCCGCCACTAATAAAAGTGATAATCTCACATGTGCGATTATTTATGATAATCGCACATGTGACGATTTTCGCTGAATCAGCATTATAGTTTAATGCAATTTTTGCAAGGCAATTATCCTGGTCAACACTCGAAATAAATTTCATATTTCCCCACATCCATGTATTATTCTCTATTTATCATTATCATTATCATTATCATCATCATCATCATCATCATCATCATCATCATCATCATCATCATCATCATCATCATTATTATCATCGTCATCATTATCATTATCGTTATTATTATTATTATTATTATTATTACTATTATTATTATTACTATTATTATTACTATTATAGGTCAAATTAAACCATCGACTTTAAGAATCGATATGCAATTGTCAATAATACAGGAGTAAGCTTAACCAGGTTTGAAACGTTAATTATCATTTCAATATACGAGCAACACAAATCGCACACTGAGCTGCATTCAGCAGGATTGATATAGCACGAAGCATCGCATTCCTTGTTTGGTAAGATCGCTTCCTATTTGTCTTGAGGTACGTTGCCATGGTCTCGCAGTTATTCCAAAAAATATTAAACTTCGGCCGGATATGATTATTATCCGAAGCATTTATTAAATCTTTGGCTCTTTGGATTGTCTGATGTGGTAGCAATATTTTGGAGCTGCCGTAATTCACTCGAAACAACGGTCTCTGTTCAGCATTAGGCCTATGTGTACGAAAGGTACCCAGGCTAACTTCGCAAAGTTTGGCGTTAGCTTTATTTGGGCCATTGAACTCCACAACTTTTGACTGTCCCATGTAAATGCCATGATGAAAATAGTAGGGCCTGTCACTAATCACTGGATATAAAACTCCTAACGATTTGCCCAGATTTCCCCACGATTGCTGAACAGCAATTTGATCGGCAGGCTGCAGTTCTCTACAGGCTGTTATCAACTCGTATTTCATTTAAAAACAATAGAAAACCAACTACAAAAGCCCGTTTTGCGTTCGCTGCCGTTACCCGTTACCCACCAAGCGATTATGCCTCTTTTTCTCAGAAGAACTGGTAAAACATACAGGTGTTCCAGCGCGGGAATTAGCTAGCAACAGAAGCAAACAGCGTTTCATTTCGCGTTAGCAACGTACCGCTATTTTAATTCCATGGCATTGGGCGAGCAGCCGTTATGTGATTATTCTTTTCTTTATCTACTTTATTTATTATACTTTCACCCAAATAATACAAGCATAGGTGCAGGACAGTACAACAGAGCTATAGACTGCAATTTAAGTACACCCTTAGGCCTTACTACAACAAAAAAGACAAGTCTCGCAAATTCAATACATAAAATTATTATAAAGTTTAGAAGAGACTATATACCGTTCAGGAAGAACATAATAAACAGATAGATTTAATAAAATTAAACAAAGAAATTTTGTCGCATTTAATTAGCACTTAACTCCTAGGATCTACTTGATCTGAATCAAACAATGAGTGATTCTTTTAAAGTGCCTATGAACCGAAAATTAAGTTTGTCTTATTTAAAAGAACACTTAAAATGATAGAGTAACATCTTTTGAAGTTTTTCGTTTCCTTGCTTTGTTCTTGACATATTTCAGTTTGATTGAAATGTAAATTTAACTTATAAGATAACTTTACGACACTCTTTGCATAATGACTAATCGCAAAACATTATATACAGGGTGGCCCAAAAAAATGCCCCCCCCCCCCATCCATTTATGAGGTGCATCTTCTTTAATTATGGTACAAGAAGTAAATTTTTATATCACGCCGAAAGCCCATCCTTCCTTCTTTGTTGTCTAAAATTTTCAGAGCTAAGTAGTTATCTACTCGCTTCCTGTAGTCATTTAAAGAGGCAACATCGAAATTTGAACTTGTCCAAATTATGTATGCTACGTCAAGATTTGGAAATATTCTCCTAAAGTCTTCCCTTGCCCTTGTTGGGCTTCTTGTTTCATGATAGGAAAGTACCATGAATGCTATTTCATCGGGAGTGAATTGTTGTCCATCTTAAGACGGATGAAGTAAAGTGCACTTCTGCCTACATGGCAAACATGTGCATGGAACTCTCATGAGCATTGTTATTACCCCAAGGAACCCCACATGATTTGATCATAGTTAATAGAAAATATACATGGTTTAGAAACCCGGCAAATTTCAAAGCGGTTAACAATCAAGCTACGATTCATGTTGAAAGGTACATGAAGGTGCCAAATCCTTTGTTTTAGGTTTATCAATATTTAAACAGTACAGTTGAGTGATTGAACCCAAACGTTGCTATTGGATGATTGCTTCATTATACAGAAAATACAATATGTTCAGTAACCGTGAAAGTGCAAAAATTTCCATAAACCTGAACAAAAACATAAAACAATGACTTTTGTGAGCTTCCAAACCATGTATATTTTCTATTAACTATGATTTGATGCCGCATTGCTTCATTTGGAATCAAACTTTATTCCCCTGTGGTCAGTTTTCACATGCATATGTATATTCAAAGTTGTATTCCGCACTCAAACAAAGTTGTGGTCAAAAACGAGATGGGCGACATTCGTTTGGGACACCCTGTATTTTTCCAAATCTGTAGGTAGCATATAGATAATTTGCATAATTTGGACAAGTTCAAATTTTGATGTTGCCTCTTTAAATGTCTCCAGGAAGCGAGTAGATAACTATTTAGCTCTGAAAATTTCAGACAACAAAGAAGAAGTGATGGGCTTTCGGCGTTATATTAAAATTTACTTCTTGTACCCAAATTAAAGAAGATGCAGTACAAAAACGGATGGGACACCCTGTATATTTGTTATTTTCAAATAAAAACACGTACAATTTACAGACTCTGTTGTAGGAGAAACACTCGCATATGGTTCCTAATTCGCCAAGTTGCTTTTGTTCAATAATAACAAAGATATTGAACACTTTGCGATAAGTCATTATGCAAACTGTGACGTAAAGTTATCTTATAAGTCAAATTTACATATCAAACAAACTAACAACGAAGCAAGGGAACGAAAATCAGCAAAAGATGTTACTCTACCATTTTAAGAGTTCTTTCAAGTAAGACAAACTTAATTTTCGTTTCATAGGCACTTTAATAATGAAATTTGCGCAAGTTGGGAGAATTCGAAAGTTTATCTGAACCTGAGCCATAGACGAAAGTTTACATAAGTACATGTACTTTCGAATTCTCCAAACTCACTTGAGTGTTTCCATCCGGGGCTTAACTTCGGCTCTGAGCGCTGAAAGGCGGAAGCACAAACAGTACATAACAACCGCTCTTCCATGGCATCGCGTGTTGAATATTGCCATTTGCACGGATTCGTTCATTTCTAACTATAAGTATTTAACAATTATTCGCCGAAGGCGAGGTGAATATCGGTGAATAATAACCGAGACGAAGTCTGAGGTGAATAACTGTTTTAGTATAAATACACATTTTCGTACTTTTAGGAACAACATTTTCTTTGAAATTGTTTATTTCCTCGTCTGTCGCATTGACAAATTGGCTTTTTCTAGCTGTGTTGTGAAACGTCCCGGTCGCAATTGTCCCACCTGAAAACATTCTCATATAAACCCGAGATGAAAAACGTCCCGCCCCGCTTACTTGTCCCGTCCCGGCTCCCATGTAATATATAAACAGCCCTTAAAGGGATATGGCAATAAAAATTATTTTTGTCCAATTTGTAAGAATATGTAGAAAAGTTAGAAAGTACGTTTACAGATTTTCATTAGCTGGCTTACTTTTTCAGATATTTGCGAACAAAAACACAAGCCGTCCGCCATCTTGTTTCACAATTAGATCTAATTAAGTGACGTCACAAGCAGGGTAAACATTGTAAAAATTGCAGTCAGTAGCGAAATGTCAGCTAAAATTCTTTTACATTGTTAGAGTTTCAATTTGAAATATATCAGATCAAAATACTTAAGATTTTGCATTAAAATACCTAGGAAATTAAGAAATGTTTAGACAAATTTTACCCTGCTTGTGACGTCATGCATATCTGACGATAGATATGCATATCCAAAATGGCGGATGGCGAGCGTATTCGTACGCAAATAATGCCGAATTTCTTAAAAAATAAAAGATCTAATGAAAATTTGTAAACGCACTTCATAACTATTCTTGATGTTCTTACAAATTAGACAAAAATAATTTTTATTGCCATATCCCTTTAAGAGTGCATTATATAGAACTTATGCCCCTCGACCGCTCCCCTAACTCAAAGCATTATTTTAATTTTTGGTCTAATTTTTATTTTATTCCACTCGTGTACAACCTACGCCTAGTTTACATTCATGCACGTTTATATTCTTACGGTTAGGGTTGTTCTTACTCAATCTTAATTTATACACTCTACTTTTGTTTTACATTTGCTATCACATTTGTATTCATTTTAACGAGATTTGTACATATAGCTATATATTAATTCACTCGATCTTTTTGCATTCGTCTTTGACGATGTCGTTGAACAACGAAAGCTAAGACATTTAAAGGGCAACTATACGTTTCCAGGTTATTCTATCTTCCGTTTTTCCACTAGGCGATTTTTTTCGCGCGAATCGACTTTCTCTTGTTCGAATTCAATAGATTTCTCATTAGTTCCAGTTGAGAGCTCATGAGACAAAAGAAAAAGTCGCTTCGCGCGAAAACAGTCGCCTAGTGGAAAACCGGCTTTAAAGTCGGAAAAGTTCAATCTAAAACCGAAGGAATAATCGAAACACGTCACTCAGTTTCACTTTTATGAACTGTCTAAGTTTGAGTTTTTGCTCCTTTTGCTAAACACGTGTGAACGACGACCGTGTTGAAATAAAGACTGGTACTAGTACCTTGTGATGTCATATCGGTAACAAACAACAAGGTGATTGGTGGGTTTTACCGGTATGACGTCAAAGACAATGGAGTACCCATTCTTCTAGAAACGCGGTCATGCTTCAAGAGGATCTAAGAAGGCTTCGCTGATAAATTCTTTGCTTTACCTCGAAATTCATATTTTTCTTTACTTTTGCTAAGTTAGATGAAGACCCTTTCAGAAGAAATTTAATATAACTTCTTCAAAAGGTTTAGTTGACCTTTAAATAGAGATTTTTTAACTCTTACAGTAGCCGTCCTCGTTTGATTTTTATACCTTGTAAATAAAAGCACCTGTATGTTTGGGTGTTGAGTAATGAGTAATGATTTATTTAACGTCGTAATAACAGGATGTGGTCGCCCAATCATCCGAGCCAGAGGCTCATGTTAAAGTGCACGACACAAGCTAAGACCTAAGTGTTGATTTTACGGAGGGAGGAAAACCGCAGAACCCTGCGAAAAACCCTCGAAGCACAGGAGAGACCAACTAAACTCTACTCACATGAAATTCAAGTTCGCGAACGGGGTTATTCCCAGACGGTCACCCATCCAAGTACTAACCCCGTCCAACTGGGCTTAACTACAGCGATGAGAGGCAGCGCCCTAACAGCACACGCCACCCGTTGCGTTCTATTGGCGTCCAAGCATATAAACAATTCGCTAACATGAGGTAACCTGCAATAAACATTGAAGATGACAACAAAGATTGCGTTTACAGGTGTTGTTTCGTTTTAGGGAGCTGAGACGCCAAAATTTTAAAGTTAGTTTTTAGACGGTAGTTTTATATAACCTAGTTTTTATCAGATATCCATTCACAAAACGTCTCACTCGAATTCCATACGAAAAAAGAAAAAGAAAAAGATAGCATGCATATTACGGTAATCTAACTCATTTTAGAAAAGAAATCCAAACAAAGATAAAAAAGATTGCGAAGATAAAGTATATAGCGACGATTCTCGGTATACCGGGGTGGATCGATACCAGGAAATAATACATTTTGTAATGATCCACCTGTTAAACTCTGTTTGTAGGCAGCACTTGCATTGTATTCTAAGCAAACAGCACTTTTCCAGTTAATTCAAGGATCATATATATATGTTAAGACTAAGTCATCATTATCAATTCTATTTCAGTGTCTATATAATCTTCAAAAACGCATTAATAATTCGTGAGGAAAACACAAAGGAAATCAGTACCATGTCCGTGGTTTTATACCTGATAAAAGAAACCTCCTGATTTACATAAACTTTAGCTTTGATTTTCTCGGCTTACTACGCCAAGGGAAATTTTTAAGACAAATTGTTTCAAGCGAACAATAAGTGAATAACACAACTTATAATTCACTCGATCTTTTTGCATTCGTCTTTGACGATGTCGTTGAACAACGAAAGCTAATACATTTAAAGGGCAACTATACGTTTCCAGGTTATTCTATCTTCCGTTAAAGTTCAATCTAAAACCGAAGGAATAATTGAAACAAGTCACTCAGTTTCACTTTTATGAACTGTCTAAGTTTGAGTTTTTGCTCCTTTTGCTAAACACGTGTGAACGATGACCGTGTCGAAATAAAGACTGGTACTAGTACCTTGTGATGTCATATCGGTAACAAACAACAAGGTGATTGGTGGGTTTTACCGGTATGACGTCAAAGACAATGGCGTACCCATTCTCCTAGAAACGCGGTCATGCTTCAAGAGGATCTAAGAACGCTTCGCTGATAAATTCTTTGCTTTACCTCGAAATTCATATTTTTCTTTACTTTTGCTAAGTTAGATGATGACCCTTTCAGAAGAAATTCCTTTATACAGCACATTATGAAATAGGACCTTAAAAAATTATTTTATGGTACTTTCTCGTTTAATATATGGTAAATAATACATTTTGGAAAAAAATTCTGGAAAAAGTTAATTTGCATACGTTTTTCAAATAGTTGCCATATGGCAACTATGCTGTACGACGGTTAAAAAAAATCCACACATTGAATATGAGAACTGTTAAGATGATCGATATAAAATGGCCATTAAAAATGTTTAATATTTCTATAACTAAAAATGTACATAAAGGCAGATCTAACCTTGTCTGGCAGTGGTGGTGCAGACTTTCCAGGGGGGTGCATTCACTGAAAAATTGCTGAGTCAGAAGAAAAAAACTGAAATTTACTGTACTATGATTATGTACATAAAAATATTTCAATCTATTCAGTGGAACTCCAACAGGTAATATTGCTACAACTAAAAATGTACCTATATTGATTTCAATCTATTTAGTGTGAAACTCTGTAAAGCAGTTTTTGGTCGAAGTGAGACATAAACACAATTCACACTTCTGGCAATAGACACGATTGAACCCAATCTTGCACAATCAACATTTGTTTTTCTTCTCTCGGTGTTCAGGCCAGTGGGAATATTCATCATATCTGGAGTCTGCATCAGGAATTCTGGTCTTTGGGGTTCTTCCTCTCTTTGGTGTTGCATCATCCCTTTCCTCGCCGGTTCGTTTCGCTGGTCTTCCAGCTGATCGTCTGGCAGGGGAAGGTTTTCCAGCCTTGATGAGCGCGTCTGAAATTTTGCCAGTGCAAACCAACAGGCTCATTTGCTTTCTCTCTGGGATGTTGAGTTGGTTACAGTATCTTCTGTATAGTAACCATGCATTTACCTTAGCAATGTCAACAGCATGAAATAGCAAAAGTAAATACCACCTCTTTGTCTTGATTTTGCATCTATACAATGCAATCAAGGCCATTTAAGAAATATCCTGGTTTATCATCAGCACACACATCCATTTTTCATGCCACATGAATATATTTTTTATTGTAAATATAATTATTGTTTTCAACAAAAAAATAACCAGTTTCACCTTTTATGTATCATCAACCAGACATGGGGATTTGAACATAATTATCATACTGCATGTATTTTTTTGTGCTGGTACTGATGATAAACCAGGATATTTTTTTAAATGACCCAAAGGAACATCTTGTGTCCAATAATGATGATAATACCTACCATTAAATTCTGAACAAATTTCATTGGCTTCATCGTTCTGATTGTCATTGTCATCCTCTAGTTCAGACAGCTCTGAATCTGAGCCTGGTGGTTGCAAGATATACTGCAGTGCTTCCTCAACATTGTATCTTATTTTTTGCCTTCTTTCCATTTAATTTAACTTAAAAATGACAAACACCTACCAAAACAAGTGAAATAACTGCTATCTCTATAAAAATATGTACATATATGCATATAAAGTGATGCAAATAAACTACCCAACCTGAAAATGTACAGTTATTTGGATAAATGTAGAATTCTAAGTACACATCAGTAATGACTAATATCAAGTCGTATAAATAAGTAACAGAATAGGCAGTAAAATTCGCTTTTTTAAGTAAATTTTGAGTAAAGAGAACTTATTTCGCAATAACACGAAGTGACCCTTATTCGGCATAGTTGCCATATGGCAACTAAATATAAAAGCGCCCTTGCAAGTATATTTACACGTGTCATATAATTTTTAACTTCTGACCAAGAAACTACACGTTTAGAGTGATAACTTAACGAAATTTTCATTTACATACTAGATATATACGCTTACAAATATATGCAGTGCAATATCGCATTATTTTGCTGCTCAAACGTACCTTTTTAGTCGACAAAATCCAAGCGAGCAAAAAATCCACCTGAACCGCCATGTTGTTTTTTCGGAAGGTGAATGTGAGTACTTCATGTAATAACACATCATGTTTTATCTCGACCCAACCTCCGGAAATAGGGGCAAAAGTATAATATTTGGTTGCCATATGGCTACTGTGCTGTATAAAGGTTCTTCAAAAGGTTTAGTTGACCTTTAAATAGAGATTTTTTAACTCTTACAGTAGTCGTCCTCGTTTGATTTTTATACCTTTGTAAATAAAAGCACCTGTATATGTTTGGGTGTTGCGTTCTATTGGCGTCCAAGCACATAAACAATTCGATAACATGAGGTAACCTGCAATAAACATTGAAGATGACAACAAAGATTGCGTTTACAGGCGTTGTTTCGTTTTAGGGAGCTGAGACGCCAAAATTTTAAAGTTATTTTTTAGACGGTAGTTTTATATAACCTAGTTTTTATCAGATAATGAAAAAAGAAAAAGGAAAAGATAGCATGCATATTACGGTAATCTAACTCATTTTAGAAAAGAAATCCAAACAAAGATAAAAAAGATTGCGAAGATAAGGTATATAGCGACGATTCTCGGTATACCGGGGTGGATCGATACCAGGAAATAATACATTTTGTAATGATCCACCTGTTAAACTCTGTTTGTAGGCAGCACTTGCATTGTATTCTAAGCAAACAGCACTTTTCCAGTTAATTCAAGGATCATATATATATATATTAAGACTAAGTCATCATTATCAAATATCAATTCTATTTCAGTGTCTATATAATCTTCAAAAACTCAATAATAATTCACGAGGAAAACACAAAGAAAATCAGTACCATGTCCGTGGTTTTATATCTGATAAAAGAAATCTCCTGATTTACATACACTTTAGCTTTGATTTTCTCGGCTTACTACGCCTAGGGAAATTTTTAAGACAAATTGTTTCAAGCGAACAATAAGTGAATAACACAACTTATAATTCGTGATGTTTGGGAGTAATAAATAATTAATTGGTACCAAGAAACCCGATTCACAAGTACTAGAAAATTAAATTTTCTATAGAATTACCTTTCAATGCTCACCCAGTAGTACTGTACATATATATTTATTCACTCGCGGTATTAAGTAACTAGTTGTTGTTTCTTCCATCACGTTAACACTTTGAATAATCCGGGAATCATCTATAAAAAGAAAATTGAATTAAACGAGTACATGCATGAAAGGCAGGACGCGATCGACGTTTGCCGAGATGGGACGTTAAGCGAAATCGTATCGCTATTATATATATTTTTTCTTTCTTTATTTCATTTTTTTAATATATGGAGAGTTTTTTCAAGACGTTTTTTGTCCCACCCCACCTAACGGAGATCCCAGCTTGACGGCGAGACAATTTTCAGAATAACGGATTTTATTTCAGTCTGAGATATTTAACCACACTCTTAAGCTGTTTATTCGACACAAATAAGTGATATTAACGGATAGTGGGACAGCAGTTGTTCATATATGTCACATTCGATCTATTTCTCTTTTTATCTCTTTGGTTTTTTTACAACTTTCTAGCTACGTTGTAAAACGCAACAGTCGCAATTGTACATCGCCTGAAAACATTGTCATATAAACCCGAAATGAAAAACGTCCCATTCCGTTTTCTTGTCCCGCCCCGGCTCCATGTATACACTCCCTTAAATAATAATACAGTAATAGTAACTTAGTTCATTCATGCGTCAATTCTCTTTGATGTGCCGCGGTTGTTATATACAGGTTGGTTGCCCTAGCATACTAATATATCACTAACGATATTGCTCTAAAACTACGTCTAGAATACTACTTTTTGTTAAATAACGACGAGTGTCATGTATATTGTGAATGAATGAACTAAGTAATTCATTCGAGCCTTGGTAACTAATCTATACATAATTTTAAAAATGCCATGTTTGGACGCTATGAAAAATTAATTAGTACTGGGAATCTAGGTTTTCAATCCACTTCCCGCGTCTCGCCCGCTTACAAATATAAATGGTAAGCGTCGATATACTTTTAACCAAAACGCATTTTATGACCGAGGAGCAAGGAACACCTTAAGGTAAGCCTGTAAACACTTATAGTTTAATATGAAAAACAGTGAACATCGGTTCATAAGAATTACGATACATTTAACAACACAGTCTGTGATAAGTTCTTATTTAATATCGATGAAAAAAAATTAAGACGGTAGTTTTTTGGTAAACAAGTCTTCAATATTCCCGTATAATTGCATTTGTAATACGGGATTTGATGCCACTTAAGGGGTGTTTGTATGAAAGAAGGTTAAGCCATCCTTGTCGAGATCTCGGCTGATCAGTCAGATCCGTTGTAAAATTTGTTTTGGTTTATATGAGAAGAGAGCCAGCCTCTTGAGCCAGATCTTGCTCTTGATCGAGCAAGATCGAGATCTCGCCAAGGAAGGCTATTATTATTATTATTATTATTATTATTATTATTATTATTGTTATTATTATTATTATTATTATTATTATTTAAGGAGGATAAGTTTTTCAGCAGAGCTGGTGGGGTCCTCCATTTACAACTAAGACCTATATAGCATGTTCTAAGGATTTAGGGTGAAGGAAAATTCGAGTGTAGAATATATACATTTTAAGACCAAACCGGGAGCAGTTGCGAAAAATGCAACTACACAGGCCCTCCGGCAGGAATTGAACCCACGACCTGGCGATTCTAGTGTAATGCTCTGACCACTGAGCCACGGAGGCCGTTGCCGAGAGTGAAATGCCTAATCGAGTGAAATGCCCAATATCATTTATAAGACCTATATAGGTGTTGATTTTACGGAGGGAGGAAAACCGGAGAACCCGGCGAAAAACCCTCGAACTATCACAGGAGAGACCAACTAAACTCTACTCACATGAGTGCCCACCCCAAGAACGGGGCTATTTCCTTTTTCCTTCAAGTCCTCCTTCACTCTATCTCTCCATCTCTTGTGTGGTCTGCCTCGGTTCCGTTTCACAGGAGCTTCCATTCCAAGGGCATAGCAAATCGGTTCATTGACTTCCCTCCTCCGTACGTGGCCAAACCACCTTAGCCTCGCCTCTCTCGCTTTCTCCTCTATCCCTCTTATACTCCAGCTCAGGCTAGAAAATTCGGATGTAAATGCGAGGTAAAATCCAACCCTTTTACAATAAGACTATAGCACACCTAAAAGTCTGGTTTCGTTATAATTCATATCGCCGATTTTCCTCGGGCTCACAACTTCGCGAGTCTGTAACGCTCATATAGTTAAAGTGTATGGCATTCATAACAAACTCACTGGATGACTAAAGCTTTGTTTGATCTCTTTCACAGTATATATAACAATATAGCGCGCTGCGCGCATTATTTACACGTTCAAAAATTTCCCCTTGAGACTCGTGTCTTGTGAATGTTCAACGAATTTGCAAATGTTCAAATTGGTGTACGACACTGAGGTCTTTGAGGAAGTCATTACGTAGACTCCTTCAACAAAATTGAAGATTTTAATTGGTACGATGTAAAGAAGAGAAGTGAGCACATGAAAGGCAGGACGGGACGTTTGCCGAGATGGCAAGTTAAGCAGAATTTTCAGACATTGCTTTAAATTAAGAAAAACTGAAAAAAACAAAGACAAACTAGACTTGATCATCTGCTTCCGGTTTTCATATTTTTCCGTAGGGAAAAATTTATTTTTCCCTACGGAAAAATAAATGTAATGTCACCTGCTGTCAAAAAACCATCACGATTTTCGGATCGCCACACGAGGACCACTCGCCCAATCAGGAAGTTAAAAAAACGGATTTTGACACATGATATATATGACCAACGTTATTGCAGCTAAAACTACGTCTACAGAATATTCCTTTTTGTTAAAAAACGACGGATATAAATTTACATCGTGAATGAATGAATGAATGAATGAATGAATGAATGAATGAATGAATGAATGAATGAATGAATGAATGAATGAATGAATGAATGAATGAATGAATGAATGAATGAATGAATGAACTAAGTAATTTATTCCAATAATTAAACTAACATAGTTACTGAGACGGAAGTAACTAATCGGTACATAATTTTAAAAATGTCATGTTGTTTGGACGAAAATTAATTAGTAGGAAACTAAAGCGCCGACATACTTTCAGGCAAAACGCATTTTACGACTGAGGAGCAAGGAACATTTTAAGTGCCTATATATGAAACGAAAATTAAGTTTCTCTTATTTGAAAGAACTAGTCTTACATTGACAATATAACATATTTTGCAGATTTTCGTTTCCTTGCTTCGTTTTTGAGATATTTCAGTTTGTTTGATATGCAATAAGATAACTTTACGTCACTCTTTGCATAATGACTTCTCGCAAAGTGTTCAATATCTTTATCATTGAACAAAAGCACTTGGCGAATTAGGAACCATGTGCGAGTGTCTCTCCTACAACATGGTCTGCATGCACATTTTAAGTGTTTTTATTTGAAAATAACAGACATATATAATCTTTTGCGGTAAGTCATTATGCAAAGTGTGACGTAAAGTTATCTTATAAGTAAATTGACATATCCGAAACGAACTGATATCTCGACGGCAAAGCACGGAAACAAAAAACTGCAAAAGATGTTACTTCGTCATTTTAAGTGTTCTTTTAAATAAGACAAACTTAATTTTCGTTTCATAGGCACATCAAAGGCAAGTCTGTTGTAGGCTGATATAAAGTACTTATAGTTTAAACTGAAATACAGTGAATACCGGTTCATAAGTCAGTACATTTACCAACACAACCTGTCGTCTGTCTTAAGTTTTTCTTTACTTGATATTCATACACACATCGCGCGCGCCTATCTTTTAGTGGCTTAATTGAATCACGTATTTCACCCCAAGAAACTTCTTTCCGAGAAATCCTTGTCACTTCTCATGTTATCTTCGCACTCAAAATATTGCTAGCATATATGTAAATGAAGATCTTTTGTGTTTTTTATAGAATGGCAGAAGAAGTAACTGGTCAATATATCTATGTTATCCCTAACAGCAGAAGCCCAATTTCACAGTATGGATCTTGGAAACAGTTCTAGAAGCAAAAAACAGGAAAAAACTTTCCAGACCGCTGCAGCTTTCAACGTTGCCAGAAAAATCCTCTGGATGGGGCACATGTACAAGTTGCCCGTGTAAAAGTTACCGAAGACGAAGACGGTCCGAATAGAACGTTTATTATGCCAACCTGCAGAGGATGTCGTAAGGGGCAGTGTGCTGGAAAAATCCCTAAAGTTACTCTTGCAGTTGTTGAAGAAAGTGACCATGCATAAAACCCAGTCCAATCAAGGCTCGGATTAGGCAAAACACATTTTACGACTGAGAAGCAAGGAACATTTTAATGTAACTATATGACACTTAGTCTAAACTGAAATACAGTGAACACCGGTCCATAAGAAGTTACATTCATTTACCAACACAACCTACTTCTGTCTTAAGTTTTTTTTTATTTAATATTGATAATATAATTGCTGCCTCCCCTCAGGGAGGCAGCACACTAATCTTGACTTCGGTCTTGGGTCATCTGTGTCTTGCGTCCAGACCTCTTCGCCGAACTATGTAAAGCAGACGGCAGCTCGATCATGGGATGTAAGATGGTTAATAGTTGGCATTTCGCTAAGTTGGCTTTGTTTAACATCAGAGTATGTTTCAAAAGATTTGACTTCTGTTTTCTTCAATTTTTAGGTATCAGACACAAAATCCAACATTAATAAATTTCATAAATCTATTGAATTTTCCATCAGTCAATGCATAATTTGTCAAGAGGCCTGGCCATTGAAATCTAAGCCAAAGTCACCCGAGACTTATTTGTGTTCACGCTGTTCTAGAGATAAGAAATCTCCTAAAAAGTTTTCACTTGAAAATTCAATGATTCCTTCGCTTGTCCCACATCAGCTACAAGGTTTAACTCAAGTTGAGGAAATGTTGATCGCTCGAGCTCTCCCTATCATGAGAGTTTATATTAAACCCGGTGGCCAAAGAGGTTACTCAGGGCATTGTATTAACTTGCCACAGAATGTGAAAGAGCTTGCAACATCATTGCCAAGGTATCCAAAAGAATTATCTGTGATCATTGTCAAGACAAAAGGTAAAAATAACACATTCAAAGATGTGACTGTGAGAAGAGAAAAAGTACACAATGCATTATTGTGGCTTATACAAAATAATCCTCATTATTCTGAGTTAGAAATTAATGAAGATGTATTAAACTCTTTACCTGAAAATGGTGTTCCAGCAGATCTCTTGACTGTTGAGACTGAAGATGCAATAAGTTCAGATGAATGTGTTACGGCTGATTTAGGCCCACCTACTGATAACCCTTCTGAGGACATAGTTTATAATGACTCAACTGAAATGAGTAGTTTCTTACCAGTTGGCGAACAACAAGAACAAGAAATAGAAGCGGTTAGAAATCACCTTTCTGAAAATGAACCAATAACATGGCCCACAATTGAAAATGAGCCATTAAATGAATATCAGGTATCACATCTGGCCACTATGGCTTTTCCAACATTATTTCCTGATGGGAAGGGTGATCCCACCAACCAAGGTCTCTTGAGAGATGTTTCTCTTCAAGAAAGAATTAAGCATCTTTTGAAATTTGCTGAATTTATTAATGGTAAGTGGGTGTACCGTTTTGCTAACCATCCCAGGTTTTCATACTGGGCTTTCAATATGATTCACAGAAAGCGCATTCTACAGCAAAGTGGAATTTTCCTCAAACAAAATCCAGGTGAAGCACATCTCACCATTGACGAGTTGCGTGAAATGGCTGCAAGTAATAACTCGGCTGTATTCATGTCCAAAGTGTCAAGGTATCTTGGCAATGTTGCTGGTACAAATGCTTACTGGAATAAAGTGCGAGAGGAACTCAAAGCCATTATAACTAATGTTGGAGCACCAACATTGTTCTTTACTTTTTCATCAGCAGATATGCATTGGCCTGAATTACATGCCCTGTTGGCAGCAAATACAGATAATGCCACCAGTGAGATGAGGCGACAAAATGTTATTAACAATCCTCACATTGTAGATTGGTTTTTTACTCAGAGACTAGAAAGCTTTGTTAAACACTGGCTTTATGATACTCTGGGTGCAAAGTGGCACTGGTTTAGATACGAATACCAAGGTAGAGGTAGTATTCATTGCCATGGTACTGCTAAACTAAATAATGACCCAGGATTGTGTCAACTTACTCAGACTGCCCTGAAAGGGTTCTTGGCTCAAAAGCTTAAGGATGAAAATGATTGTCCTCATACAACAGAACTAGACCAGGACATTGAAGCTGGTAAGCAAGCTGCTGATACAGCATGTCAGTATGTTGATTGGTTACTGTCAACTGTGAACCCAAACCCACCAGATGAAGATGTGTGGATAAGACCCCAAGTCCATCCATGTCAGAAACGTCATAATGACATTCCTGACTATGAAGTACAATCTGATTATGTCGATCTTTTAAATATGGTTCAACGACACACTCGTTGTAGCACAAACTACTGTCTAAGAAAAAAATCTAGTGACTCAGAGTTGAAATGCAGATTTCGTTTTCCATTTGATAACTCTCCTCAAACAAAATTAGAATTTGAGGAAATCCACAGTAAAGGTGATAATGTTCAATATAGAGCAAAGATTACAACTAAAAGAAATGATCCCAGGTTGAACAACCACCAACAACTCCAACTGCAAGGGTGGAGAGCTAACTGTGATATTCAAGTTGTTATTGATCATTATGCTTGTGTTGAATATTTGACTAAATATGCTGCTAAAGGTGAACCAAGGTCACCTTTGCTGAAACAAGCATTTAATTCTATTGTTGAGAATGTTGACAATAATTGTCACCCTCACAGAGCTATCAAGAAGGTAGTAATGAAAACTCTTGGTGAAAGAGATTACGCAGCTCAAGAGACAATGCATCATTTGTTATCACTAAAACTTCATAGTTCATCATTTAAAGTGATTCCAGTGAGCCTCAATGGTTCACGTAGAGTACGTGACAATGCATGTAGAGAAGATGGTGATTCTTGCACGGACAACTCACTTCTTGACGTGTATGCTAACCGTCAACAATATGACAGTTCACCTGATGTTATGAACATGAACTTTGTTCAATTTGCTACAACATACGCAAAGTTGTTAACAATGAACTTAACAAACTACCAGAGAACGTTGTTCCAAGAATATTTCCAACATACTCCCCTAATCCTAAAGGACCAAATTTTGGCCTTTACTGTAAATATCAGCTTCTCAGGTATAAACCCTGGCAAACAACCCAAAACAATGCATGGGGTGACCACGAACCAACTGACGAGATTTTGGTTAATCATTGGCAAGAATTCTTGCAGACACCTTATGGACAAACCAATGTGCCAGACTGGTTTGACAAACTACAAACTGTTATTGAAAGCCAACAAGAACCAGAAGATCAACCTTGCGAAGAGCAAGTGAATACCCGAGAAGAATGGATGATCTTATCTGATCTTAACACCCCATTTGAAGACCCTGAACAAACACCAGAGTCAACACATGACTGGCACCTAGACAGAGTCCAGTATTCTGATCAACAAATTTATGAAATGCCAACATGGATAAAAAACAAAAGAGATAATCATATCACTACTGACCAGTATGAAGTTGTAGATATAAATAGTTTCAGTGAAATGCAAGGACTTGCTTATAATATTGTCAAGTCACATTTTGATGATACTTCATCAGAAAAAGAGCCATTATGTCTCATTATAATTGGTGTAGCTGGTACTGGTAAGAGTTACCTTATTAATGCTATTCGCAACGTTTTGCAGAATAAATGTGCAGTTACTGCAACAACTGGTAAAGCCTCATATAATATAAGAGGTATCACTGTTCACTCATTGTTGAAATTACCCATTGGATCAAGGGGTAAAAAAGATCTTACAGGTCAAAGCCTGTGCAGATTGCAAGAAAGTCTAAATGGGGTTGACTATATTCTTATTGATGAATATTCTATGCTAGGTCAAGTTGCTTTTGGCTGGATAGACAAGCGTTGCAAACAAGCAACAGCATGTCATAACAAAGTTTTTGGAGGGAAATCCCTGATCTTAATTGGTGACCCAGGCCAGTTGCCACCTGTAGCAGATAA
Organism: Corallium rubrum; assembly: GCA_964035015.1. Taxonomy (NCBI): domain Eukaryota; kingdom Metazoa; phylum Cnidaria; class Anthozoa; order Scleralcyonacea; family Coralliidae; genus Corallium; species Corallium rubrum. The sequence goes on from OZ036004.1 coordinate 10,675,641, forward strand.
GCCTCTTTATCATGCTAAACCATCAAGTGATGTTGGTGAACAAGGGTACCAAACTTACAGAATGTTTGACAAAGTTGTTAAGCTCACTATTAATCAGCGAGTACAAGGTATAAGTTCTGAACAGGTCGGGTTCAGAGATTTACTGTTGCGACTCCGTAAAGCCGAGTCAACAGTCAATGACTGGAAATTACTTTTGACTCGCCAGCCATCAGACATCCCAAATCTGTCTGAATTTGAAGATTCTACCAGACTCTTCTATAGCAATGAACAAGTTGCAAATTATAATCATGAACAACTGACTAAACTTGGGCATCCAGTTGCTCACATCAATGCTCGGCATTCATCTGCAACTGCAAAGAAAATTTCTTCAGAAGACATGTCTGGATTACAACCTGTGGTATTTCTAGCCAAGGATGCTAGGGTCATGCTAACCATGAATTTATGGTCAAGTGTTGGTCTCTGCAATGGGGCTACTGGAACAGTCATTGACTTCATATTTGAGAACAACCATCACCCACCAGACTTGCCTGTTGCTGTAATTGTTCAGTTTGACAACTATAGAGGTCCTTCATTTATTGAGACCCAACCGTCATGTGTCCCAATATGCCCTATCACTGTCTCGTCACAGTCAGAAAATGGTTTCCATGAGAGGCAACAATTACCTCTCAGACTTGCTTGGGCTCTGACGATACATAAGAGCCAAGGACTCACACTTTCAAAAGCTTGGATTGATATTGGTAAATCTGAGAGAACTGCTGGAGTGTCTTATGTTGCAATCAGCAGAGTGAAAACACTATCATCTTGTGTTATTGAACCCATAACTTATGAAAGGTTGACAAGCTTAAAATCATCTGTAAATTTACAGTTTAGACTTCAAGAAGAAAACCGGCTTCACTGTATGGCACAGATGACATCCACTGCATTTAGCAACTCATAAAACAAACACCGAGTAATATAAAAGGGGATTTCTATTGAGTAACCCAAAAAGTTAGAATGTACTGTAATTATGCAGTGAACAAATATACTAAATGACATGTATTATTATACATTTCATTTCTTTGACATAAATTACTTATATTAATTAATATTATTTTTTAATGAAAACGATATAATTGGCAAGGTCAACGGTAAGTTTTTATCTTTTATAATATTAGTACCAGTCTACTGTATATAATCCCTCATAATACCCCCTCTCCCTCCCCCCTTGTTTCTGTTCTCTCTGTTTGTTTTTTAAACTATGTTTACTTTGTTTAATAAATTCTTCTTTTAATTTATAGATTTTAGTCATTCTGGATGCATTATATAGTATAATGTACAATGTGTCCCCCCCAAAAACAATAACTGACGAAGAGTCTACTGAAAAGAAATGGATTGCCAATTTATGCCCTGATGTACATACATATCATGTGATTTGGAATAATGATAATCTACAATGGTTTCAACGATAACTCCCTGCACAACGCTGTATGTCATGTGGATACATGTGTAATAAACTAATAATTATGTGGAAATCTCCCAAAACTGGATTCTGAGAAAAATCAATGCTTTACTGAAAACGTCATCATGGATTTATTGGTGTATCTACGCTGGTGATTTCAATAGATGGACATGTAGGAATGAATACAAAAATATCTCGCCAAAAGAAATTGAGCTAGCTTCACACCAAGAGTGACTGCAGTGCAGACTAATCCTACCATGTCAAGAAGTGTAATAAAAGCCATCATATCCTGTATATTAACAATGGGATTATAACACACAATATAGTATACAGTATGACATGTACATGTCATTTGCGATTATAAATATCTACTCCTAATCATGGACCCTAAAAAACTGCTACAGGAAATTATGTGGATACCTGCGTAATTATGTAATGGAAATCTCCTCAAAAGGAGTGACTTGTTCAGAGACTCAGAAAACCAAATGACATAATCATCTCCCTTTGGGAACGAACATGTTATTTTTAAAAAATCCTAATATTACTTGTCTGATCCCTACTGTACATTATCCTGTAATGAATGAAATATCTCCTGAAGAAGTGGATTGTGCCTGGGAAGTCCAAAGAATCTGATAAAGTCAGAGATTAACAATCAAATAATAACACAGTGCATCTACTGTAGTCTGTAGTGTATACTTTAGATTCCGGCAATAGCCTTGCCAATATATTGCAAAATTGTACTAGGTACATTATACCAATAATTTTGTAACTTTAAAATCTATGATAATTAAATATTTCATATCAAAAACACCCACGTTCAATTTCACTCGACACATTTTCCCATTGATGATGCAAAGTGTGACGATTCCCGTGGCAAGGCAGCACTTCCCTTGCGATAGTAACTCCTAGTAATAATCTTTATGTAAACTGTTAGATCCCTTCAGTTATACAAAACTGATATTAATGGAATGAACAGTGCAAGTTTTAGTGGCTTGAATCACCTCGAGAAACTTCTTTCCGAGGAATCCTTGTCACTTCTCCATGTTAACTTCTCACTCAAAACGTTGCTAGCATGATGATATATGCTAGCATATGTAAATGGAAAGTAAGTGTTTTTTGCGGATACTGGTTGTAAACCATATCCGCTATGAGCTAGGATGTACTAGGTTGACTGTGTTTCGTCGATCACGTGATCAAGGTATGAATGAACCATAAACGTACTTCATGGGCCTTATTCGTATGTACGAACCACAGAATAATAATCATTGCTTCTATTTCTAGTCAAGCATGCGCATTGGATTAACCAATCAGAACTGGCCCTGAAATGGCTGTTACCAGAGCCTCGTGTGAGTATGGGAACGCGCGGGGCTAGGTTACGAGATTGGTTCTGCTGTATTCGTAGCTGGAAACCAGTCACGAATACAGCAGAACCAATCCATTGCGCATGCAAGTGTCAGTTGCTTGGTTACAATCTTGAACCCAGTCCAAATCAGAGCACAAAACAAAACAAAACAAAACAAAACAAAACAAAACAAAACAAAACAAAACAAAACAAAACAAAACAAAACAAAACAAAACAAAACAAAACAAAACAAAACAAAACAAAACAAAACAAAGCAAAACAAAACAAAACAAAACAAAACAAAACAAAACAAAACAAAACAAAAGAAGAACCGGTTAAACGGGTCTTAAACGGGTTACTTTCGTCCTAAATCAGTAAATCTAAAATCTTCGACGAAGCCAAACATAAATACAGCTGACAGCACAGCCTTCTTTTCTTCCTCTCTAGTCTCTCAGCGAAATAAGGAAGAGAAGGCTCTGCTCATAGGGTAGTTTATTTTCTGTGTACATCATTCTTCATTTATATTTACCAGACAAGATGAGCGAATAACGATTAAATTAACATTAAGGTCGTTTGTACGGCGGAAAATAAGTCGCGCTGGATAATATAAACCGAAGCTTCAATAAATCGAGAATAGCTCTTATACAAACGGTCAATTCTTTAATAAACCGCGGCTTATTTTGGACTAACTTCCACCCTGGGCTTATTTTAGTCGCGGCTTATTTATGAATTGACCATTTATACGACCATTTATACGCTTATTTAAGGAGGATTTCACATAACTTTTGACGAAAGCGTTGCGAGGTTTGTTCGTTATTTCCGAAGGTGGCCACGAACTTGGAAAATTCATTACGTATAGTAGCCAATCAGGTTACGAACTTCGAAACGAAGTTGCCAAATTGCGAAGTTTGTTGTTTGATCATTTCGAAGTGCTCTAGCTGTTATGTGAAAACGTATAATTTAATAGTTGATACTCTCACGCCAAATCAATTTACTAGTATAGACTTAAAAATTGCTGACTTCAGGTCAATATTCGATTTGAACTCAAATTTCAAACTTCGCAAGTTCGCAACTTCGTCTCCAAGTTCGCAACCTATCCTGAAGTAACCAACCTCGGAAATAACAATTTCGGAATGCCTTCGTCAAAAGTTTAGTAAAATAACCTTGGCTTATTTACTGCAGTTCAAACGGCTCTATTGTATATATTATTAATATTCCAAGGTGGAAAATTCAGTGAATTCGTTAATTCAGTAAACAAAAAGAGACTGAAAGAAAAAAATGAGAATATTAAAAATAAAACAATATCGAAGTCTGGTTAAAAAGATTATTGCCCAGCAAACTATTCTTAAAAGAGGCATGAATTCAAACAAAACAACAATAATCAAACATATTAAATTTTATTGATGACGTTTCGTTACTGTCCAGTAACATCTTCAGAGTGAAAGGAATAATTTACAGCGGTAGATTATAAATAACTTATAAATAACTGATATACATAACTAGATTGTGACAGATGTGACAGAAAATACCAATGTGACGAGAAGCGAGTGATCGGAAATAAAACAAGGAAGGTTGACAGAAGTATAATGAAGATGAATAACGAGACAGACAAATAAAATAATAATAAAACTTGAAAACAATAATCAAAATAAAGATAGAGGCAAAGATTTAATGTTTTTGTTTACAAGGACGCATTAATCTTTGAAACAAGACGCCTGGTCAGGCGTTCACTCGGGCTACTGATAAATCGCAGTGAGTAGGTGGAGGTGTTTTGAAATCAATGGAGAAACTTGTAGGGGGGGGGGTACACTTGTTTTAAGGCAGAGTGAGTAGACTAGTAATGTTTTAATTTTCAGGGGAAGCATGCTTCCCTTTTAGGAGCTCAAAGAGCTCAGGTGCGCCCCCCCCCCCCCTCCCCAAAGACCGTGGCTATCTATTACTATATTAAAGTCTAAACACTATGGGGTGCCATATCCGCCAAAATTACATTTTTCCGACATTAGTCAGCCATTTGCGCATTATTCAGCCCTATTTGTACATTAGCCAACCATTTTTTCTCATTATTCAACCCTGTTTTAACATTAGCCAGCTATTTCTCTGTTATTCAGTCCTGTTTTAACATTAGCCAGCTATTTCTCAATTATTCAGCCCCATTTGTAACATTAGCCAGCTATTTCTCAATTATTCAGCCCCGTTTGTAATATTAGCCAGCTCATCGTTTATTATTCAGCCTTGTTTGTAATATTAGCCAGCTCATCGTTTATTATTCAGCCTTGTTTGTAACATTAGCCAACTATTTTCTGATTATTCAGCCCCGTTTGTAATATTAGCCAGCTCATTGTTTATTATTCAGCCCCATTTGTAACATTAGCCAGCTATTTTCTTATTATTCAGCCTTGTTTGTAACATTAGCCAGCTATTTCTCAATTATTCAGCCCCGTTTGTAACATTAGCCAGCTATTTCTCAATTATTCAGCCCCATTTGTAACATTAGCCAGCTCATCGTTTATTATTCAGCCTTGTTTGTAACATTAGCCAGCTATTTCTCAATTATTCAGCCCCGTTTGTAACATTAGCCAGCTATTTCTCAATTATTCAGCCCCATTTGTAACATTAGCCAGCTATTTCTCAATTATTCAGCCCCGTTTGTAACATTAGCCAGCTATTTCTCAATTATTCAGCCCCATTTGTAACATTAGCCAGCTATTTCTCAATTATTCAGCCCCATTTGTAACATTAGCCAGCTATTTCTCAATTATTCAGCCCCGTTTGTAACATTAGCCAGCTATCTCTCAATTATTCAGCCCCGTTTGTAATATTAGCCAACTATTTTCTGATTATTCAGCCCCATTTGTAATATTAGCCAGCTATTTTCTGATTATTCAGCCCCATTTGTAATATTAGCCAGCTATTTTCTGATTATTCAGCCCCGTTTGTAATATTAGCCAACTCATTGTTTATTATTCAGCCCCATTTGTAACATTAGCCAGCTATTTTCTGATTATTCAGCCCCGTTTGTAATATTAGCCAACTCATTGTTTATTATTCAGCCCCATTTGTAACATTAGCCAGCTATTTTCTCATTATTCAGCCCCATTTGTAACATTAGCCAGCTCTTTTCTGATTATTCAGCCCCGTTTGTAATATTAGCCAGCTATTTTCTGATTATTCAGCCCCGTTTGTAATATTAGCCAACTCATTGTTTATTATTCAGCCCCATTTGTAACATTAGCCAGCTATTTTCTGATTATTCAGCCCCGTTTGTAACATTAGCCAGCTATTTTCTCATTATTCAGCCCCATTTGTAACATTAGCCAGCTATTTTCTGATTATTCAGCCCCGTTTGTAATATTAGCCAGCTATTTTCTGATTATTCAGCCCCGTTTGTAATATTAGCCAGCTCATTGTTTATTATTCAGCCCCGTTTGTAATATTAGCCAACTCATTGTTTATTATTCAGCCCCGTTTGTAACATTAGCCAACTCATTGTTTATTATTCAGCCCCGTTTGTAACATTAGCCAGCTATTTTCTGATTATTCAGCCCCATTTGTAATATTAGCCAGCTATTTTCTGATTATTCAGCCCCGTTTGTAATATTAGCCAGCTATTTTCTGATTATTCAGCCCCGTTTGTAACATTAGCCAGCTCATCGTTTATTATTCAGCCCCGTTTGTAACATTAGCCAGCTATTTTCTGATTATTCAGCCCCATTTGTAACATTAGCCAGCTATTTTCTGATTATTCAGCCCCATTTGTAACATTAGCCAGCTATTTTCTGATTATTCAGCCCCATTTGTAACATTAGCCAGCTCATTGTTTATTATTCAGCCCCATTTGTAACATTAGCCAGCTCATTGTTTATTATTCAGCCCCATTTGTAACATTAGCCAGCTATTTTCTGATTATTCAGCCCCATTTGTAACATTAGCCAGCTATTTTCTGATTATTCAGCCCCATTTGTAACATTAGCCAGCTATTTTCTCATTATTCAGCCAAGTTGTAACATTAGCCAGCTCTTTTCTCATTATTCAGCATAAGTTGTATAGCCAGCTGGTATTATTTGACAAGTTTTCTTAAAGTGTCACTGAGACAAGGTTTTGCGAGAATTTAACTTCGACGAACTTTATTGAGATATAAATACCCCGTGTACAAAATTTAAACCGATATAAACAAATAGGTTTAAAGTTATAAACGTTTGAAATACTGAATATTGTGTCCGCCATTAAAATTTTCTTCACGGTGAATATTGATACCTGAGAAGTGTTGTGACGTCATAGTCTGCGCACTTAGCCCGCACCTTCAAGCTATTTTGCGCACCCGCACTTGGATTTGGTCGATTTTGCGCACCCGAGATCTCGTCGAAAAGTGCCCAACTCTGCAGTCTGGAAACAACTAAAAACATGTTCTGAAACCCTTTCAACTGAATCCAATAAGACTACGCATTGTATAATTTCATCTAAGATTTCCAATATGCCTTGTGTATCACATTCCAGATCAGGTTGAAATAAACGGTCTCTAACAGACAGCAGTTTACTATGGTATCATTTCCCTCAAAGATGCGTGAGAAGGAACTGCCCCGGTCTCCGCCATTTTGAAAACGGCGGAAGCATGAGCACGACAATACGCACTATCATGCGCACGCATCATTTTGGCGGGCTACCTGCATAACATATTTGTAAACGAAAGGAATTGAATTTGACAATTTCTGAAGATATTAGCTTTAAAAATAGTTAAATTTTTTTAGTATTGGCCACGATTTAATGTATGTGGCCGCCAAAATGATGGACGTGCAACATTGTTCAACTGGCCTATAGGCGACTTGCACTTGCACTAAGAGGTCATGTGATCTCAATCCTCTTAAAATAGCAGGTATTGAATTACAATATAGAGTGGTGTTTTAAATAAAATTTCTAAATTTCGATTTTCGAAACTTGCATTGTCTTTGAGAAAACGGCGATAATGTAGCTGGTCATGTGACTAAAATGAAAATTTCACGCATGTATTTCCTTTACCTAACTAGATTGCATTATTGTTTGACAAATTGTTGTAACGAAGATATTTAAACACTTTATTAGTCAATTAAGTCAAATTTTGTGAGTTGTGTACTTAAAACTTTACTATCATACTTCACGAACTAGAACCATAGCCATAATAAGCTATTAGCTGCATATACTATGAATTGGTATCCGTGTATTACTACTGATCAAACACGCTGAGTAGAAGACACAATCTGTTTCTATTTGGTCTCTGCCTGTGTGTTGTACTACAGAATACTATCGTCATTTGAATTTACACAAATCTAGACGACAATGTTACAATGATTAGGAAAATAGAACTTTTGTAACTATATTTTAGAATGAACACTTCTAAAATTAGTAAACAGCTTGTCAAATAATATAGAAAAGGGGGAAATGCGCTGAATATTTATTATGGAGTGCCATATCCGCTTGTGCTTATAACTCGTGCTGAATAATGAGAAAAGAGATAAGATAAGATAAGATAAAAACTTTATTTCAAGAGGGTGACACCTCACAATTAATTGATAAACTTGTGGCCCTCAAATTAGCTGGCTAATGTTACAACTTGTGCTGAATAATGAGAAAAGAGCTGGCTAATGTTACAACTTGCTGAATAATAAGAAAAGAGCTGGCTAATGTTACAACTTGTGCTGAATAATGAGAAAAGAGCTGGCTAATGTTACAACTTACGCTGAATAATCAGAAAATAGCGGGCTAATGTTACAACTTACGCTGAATAATCAGAAAATAGCTGGCTAATATTACAAACGGGGCTGAATAATCAGAAAATAGCTGGCTAATGTTACAAATGGGGCTGAATAATAAACAATGAGTTGGCTAATGTTACAAACAAGGCTGAATAATAAACGATGAGCTGGCTAATATTACAAACGGGGCTGAATAATTGAGAAATAGCTGGCTAATGTTACAAATGGGGCTGAATAATAAACAATGAGTTGGCTAATGTTACAAACAAGGCTGAATAATAAACGATGAGCTGGCTAATGTTACAAACGGGGCTGAATAATTGAGAAATAGCTGGCTAATGTTACAAATGGGGCTGAATAATTGAGAAATAGCTGGCTAATGTTACAAATGGGGCTGAATAATTGAGAAATAGCTGGCTAATATTACAAATGGGGCTGAATAATTGAGAAATAGCTGGCTAATATTACAAACGGGGCTGAATAATTGAGAAATAGCTGGCTAATGTTACAAATGGGGCTGAATAATTTAGAAATAGCTGGCTAATGTTAAAACAGGACTGAATAATAGAGAAATAGCTGGCTAATGTTAAAACAGGGTTGAATAATGAGAAAAAATGGTTGGCTAATGTACAAATAGGGCTGAATAATGCGCAAATTAATATTTCCATACAGCGTTGAGCGTTCACGTGTCGAGTCTCCTTAGGGTATTAAATATCAACACAGCATCCTTTACCTCTCAAGCCGTCGCTTGCAAGTTCACTTCATCAACGTACGTTGTGCTTCCATTCGCAGCATTTGAGTAATTCAATGACATGTCATATAGCATTGTATTCAAGTTTCTGTTCGTGTTTAGTTTTGTAAGTTCGGGAGTCATACATTCGAAATCACTCGTCATGTTATAGTGTAGTCCAGACTTTACCGCACATCCGCAATCCTGGCAGCGACTGTAAGCGTATATGATATCAAGATACTTGCTATAGCGACATTATACTGACGAATAACTATGTCTGTGAACACACGAAAGAACACTTCACTTCACTCCACTCCACTTCAAACAACTTGATTAGACGAAGATTGAACTTGAATGAAGATTAGCATTTTAGCACGCATCAGTTTCGCAAAGCCTGACGTAATGACATAGACTCGGCCTACCATAGGTAGCCCGAGTAATTAATAAACTTTCTCAGATAAGAACTTCAAATGGAGAAGTACCGGTAGCTAAAACAGAAAAGTCGTCAAACGAAATAGGGTGACCGGATAATTTATGGTGTGCGAGCACTGACAAAAGGCTATATAGACTTGCTCCAAGTCCGCCTCTTAGAACCGAAAAGTAAAAAAATGTCGAAAGGTCAAAAAGGTTTGAAAAGGACTTTGAGAAAGTCTACCAAAAGGCAAGAGTTGGATAGAACTTTTCCTGTATAAGGCGAGATGCCCATATATGTTCAGAAACTCTGACGTGTAAACATCGGCTTGTTTCGCCAATATATAACGCGTCACAGCGTTGGCACTTGTGTTTATAGACGATATGAGATCTGTAGGGACACGGTCTTTAAAGCGGAAAAGTCTAGACATACGAGTTATAGGTCGCAAGATGACACGAAGTTTAATTTGTGGAAAAGCACATGAAAATAACTTAATCAGTAAATGGTAAAACAACAGGATTAATAACATTGCTGTAGACCCGGAGGCTAAAATATTTTTTCAAGGAATGAGGAAATACATTTTTCAACAGATTGTTTAGGATATCCATTTTGGAATAAAATATTTTAGTATTTACTGTCACATCTGTCACCATTTATAGTCATGTATCAGTTCAATTATTTATAATTATTCCTTTCACTCTGAAGATGTTACTGGACAGTAACGAAACGTCAGTCACTAAAATTTAATATGTTTGATTATTGGTTTCTTGTTTGACTTCAACAATACCTCTTTTAAGATAAAGAATAGTTTGCTGGGTAAAAATCTTTTTAACCAGACTACAATATCGAATCAATTATGACACAACAGAAACAAGTTAAATTTTATAGTAGGTAGTTCTAATTGTTATCGCGTGTTTTATGAAACAGCTATATTCAACAGATATTTGAAGCCAAGGATTCATCTATAAGATATCTTAATTGCTGAGATGCATTCATCCAAATAAATTATTGAGGAAGTTTCACACTTCCATCTTCCGTAATTGGAATTACAGTGAAGATTGTGGTACATGTAAGTTTCTAGTTTGCCGTGTTCAAACTTAACTACTTCAGACGAAGTTAGTTCGGAGGGTAAGTCAGCTATAATATATACAGTGTAGTAAAAATAGCGTGCTGCGTAGGCAGTGTAGAAACAACAATCGAAATATAGTAAGGTTAGATATACTGCCGAAACAGAGAACGTAAGAGTCTAACGTTTCGAGCGAAGGCCCTTCGTCAGAGAGAAACGTAAAGAGTGTAATTGTAAACAAACAATGAGCTTATATACGAGCTGTATATACGTATGAAACAACTATTAAACATATTAAGTATACAAGGCAAATGTTTTAACTGGAAAGATAATGGCGTATAAAAAGATGTCCATTAACATTTCTTGAAAAACTTCCATGTGTAGGAGGAAATTTTATGATAATATCTTGCACTGGAAAAGTCAACTTCGAATACTTCATTGCCGATTCGACCGAGACTTAGAGTTTTACAGACATCTGCTTCACACGTATTAGTGGATTTTTAGTTATATAATATGGAGCGATGAGCAATTAAGCTTGCACACCTAATTCACGAATAAGTTACATTAATTAGGGTTATTTATTATATACTGTAGATGCGAGTGTTTTACTAGGAAATATACAGTGTCGTATTTTCCATATCCTCACTAGTGAAGATATCGATGGCGTCATTAAGAATTTTACCTCTTTTTGCATTGAATCTATATAATAAAAGAAAATTACACGCTGGCTTGAAGATATGAATTTTATCTTCTCGTGGTAAAAACGATATTTTACTCATTCGCTACGCTCATTCGTAAAATATTGTTTTCACCACTCGAAGATAAAATCCATATCTTCGCACCATGCACCGTACGTGTAATATCCTCTATATATATCACGCTATTATACTAGGCGAGTTGGACTACAAGGACTACTTAGGACTACAAGGCGAGTTGAACGAGAACGAGTGTATAGCGACAGGCGAAGAAGACAAAATCAAAAATCTCGCCAAAAATGTATCGAGGGAGTTAAAAGCGTTGGGTGATGAGCTAAACGCAACAGGGCGAAAGAAAGAAAAGGTCGACAAGCAAGAAGAGTCGGATAGTGATAGATCATACTCGCTTTATCACTGCATGGATGTAGTTGATCGGGTTATAATGCTCTATGAGCAAGATGCAAAGAATTTGATTTCGGACATGAAGAAACGGGAGAAACTCCTTAGAGGAGTTCTTCAAATAACAGGTAAATCACTCCTATATCCATTCGCTAATTTAAAGAAATAGGAGAGATATAATACAAACTGGAAAGAAACCTGAAAGTTAAAGCAAAGTAGGGCAGTAAAGACATGGTAATATTTCGACCTATTTCCAATGTCGTTATCATCATCCATCGTTTTCGATCGCCCTTATCATCATATCATCCATCGTGGTCATCATCATCTCTCATCGTAATCATGCATCATCCACCGTCGTCATCATCAGCTTCAAAATCATCATCACCATCGCGTGATGGACCATCAAAATAATGGATCAACATTATGCCCATCTGAAAACTAACATTAAGCGTCGTCACATTACCAGAAATTGATGACAAAATGGCCGCCGCTTAAGGGCTAATTTACATATAGCCTTTATGAAATGGCATCTAATTTTGAACAGTAAATATATAACGGGGAAATATTAAAATGAAAATTCTGCTAATTGAGTATCTCGCCTGCTATTTCCCGACCTCGCTATTTAAGCAATAGCGATTTTCAAATTATTCACTTCCTTATTTGTTTAAATCAGGTCTACCTACGATCTGCCAAATGACTATATTATCTCTCGAGCTATCGTTTGTCAGTGTTTGAGCCTCCATCAATCATGGGGTGTTCAAAATGCATATTTTCTTGTTGTAATTACAAGTTGGGTAGTTGTTGAATTGGATGTATACAACTTCAGCCAATTTGGTCAATATGTAATTTATTACATACAAGATAAAGGTTCTTCTATCAACTCTCAAACATTTGACCAAAGACGATTTTGAAGGTATCAAACAAAATCCTACCGCAATCCAGTGGTGCATGACTTGCTTATTTGTTTACTATTTTCAACACAATTTGGCAGATCGCAGATATATCTGATGAAAATAAATAGGTGTCTAAATGATTGGATAATGGTTGTTGTTTAAATCAGGTCGGCAAATAGTTGGCAAGCTACTCAATAAGCAGAATTCTCACTTTAATATATTCGCCTTATATATTTACTGTTTAAAATGGGACGCCATCCTCTAAGGTATATATGTAAATTGGCTTTCAAGCGGTGGCCATTTTGTCATTAATTTCTGGTAATGTCATCAATAAATATTTTCGTCAATTTGTAGCAAGCCCTTTTAGTCGCGGATCCCCCCGTATAAAGTATCTTCCCACCATCTTCTCTATCCTAAGTACCGATTCGCTTTACTAGATATTTCACGAACGTATCGCATATATACCCTTTCTCCTTACTGTTATTTCCTTTTTACAGAACTAACCAGCCAATTTTATCTTTTCGAATACCTGGAATGGGCGTGCATGCTCCTGGATGATCCTGAGAATCCTTTAATTTTGCGGATGAATTCAATCGTGTCAAAAAATGTCATGAGGAGGTTGAAGAGAAAAAGGAGGAGATTTCTCGGTTAGTGGACGAAGCTAACGCTATCCTGAATGAAATGATCGAAGCTAAAGAAATCGACAAAAGAAAAGAAAAGCAGTTTGACAACGTTGTCAGACTAGCCCATCTCAAAATAAATTCGAGCCGCAGTCGTCTGGTCGTAGCTGAAGAGATCATTGTTAAGATTGATACGATATTGAGTACCAAAAAGTGGATGTCGCGCTTTATTCGTGGCACTAGCTGGCTTGTTTCGTCTTTTTATTTATATCAGGCATTTTCTACTATCATTCCTTTTCCGATATTCGTTGCAGGTTCGATCTTGACTGGGATAGCGTGCTTGTCTCTTTTCCCTCAAAACGAATATGCGTTTTACAAAGTGCTTTCGAATGCCGAGTTCAACCATCGTCACCTGAGGAGAGAACTGAATGACTTATGGGCAAGCATAGAGAGCTTAAAAGAGCTTAAAAGATCTTAAAAGGGAGAGATATTGACTAAAGAAAAACAATACTGACAGTTGCAGAACAATTGTTGGTAGCTCAATAACCTTATCTGTCCTTATAGTAATAGAAGCTTTAATCAAACTCACTAAGTAATACAGTACTATAATAATAACAACAGATCACAATACATTACAAACAGTAAAAGATGAGTTTGATAAGGGGCTAGCGAATGGACACGAGGTCCCAACTAGGCAAACCCCAATCAATAAAGTCATGACAATACACATAATGGTCCACTATTTACTACTATACAGAATGCGACATTATCCGCACCTGACGCTGAACTCAGCCCCGTACCCCCGAAATCAAAACGATTTAGTTTGAAATAGACGGATAATGGAAGTATTCAAAGGCCTGATCCCGATCAAGCACTGAAAAAGACGCATCCTGCTATTCCTGAATCTTGCCAGTAATGAAAGCTGCCTTTTTAATTCGGCACGATAGTGTCTGAACTGTTGAAAAATTGAAAATAAAGTAGACCCAGTCCTACAGAACGGTGCCGTGCCTATTGATTCCGCACGAACGAACGAACGAACGAACGAACGAACGAACGAACGAACGAACGAACGAACGAACGAACGAACGAACGAACGAACGAACGAACGAACGAACGAACGAACGAACGAACGAACGAACGAACGAATTCACAAGCAGAATATGAAGCGGTGCTAACAGCATTATAACAACATGACTATTTGGAAAGTGGTAGTATGAAATTCTACTTGCTGAAATTACAATATAGCTTGTCCGAACGCTGAACCACAACCTTTAACAAAAAGTCCGCTATGCGTACATGTATCTGCGCCGCCATGCAAAAGTTGTAAGATCTTAAGAAAAATCTTATAAGATTTTTACACGTACACGTTCTCTGACCAAAATAACTTTTTATCATGACTCACAAAAACTGTGGTAGAGATCACACTCACAAGTTTACTATAAGTCACGTCAAAATACTTACCAGTTTTATCAGCAATATCCCCTGTCTCCGAAATGTTTTAGTGCAAAGCTTTGCCGGAAATATAGAATTTAACGGCTAACTGCATGAAGATATATCCCAATACGGCTGTAGGTTTGTGCCATTTGGGAAACTTGAACTGACATGAGCGCAAATATCAAATTGCATTATTACGCTATTTACTTGGCGTACGGTCAAACGCGGTCATATTTAAAGTAAATCTCTGAATCGTCTGTAGGTTTGTGCCATTTAGGAAACTTGTACGGTTAGATAGAGCGTTAAATTCTGTACAACGTGTGTGAATTAAAACAAATCATATAGAATAGCAACGGAGAAAAATCTATTTGAACTGAAATGAGCGCAAATATCAAATTGCATTATTATGCTATCACTTCACGTGCGGTCAAATGCAATAATCATTTTAAAGTATCCCTGAATCGTCTGTAGGTTTGTGCCATTCACGAAACTCGTACAGTTAGATAGAACGTTAAATTATGTACAAGATATGTGAATTTGAAAAAAATTGTATAGAATAGAACCCTGAAAATCGTAGTATTTCAATCCAAAACGTTGTCGCTTCGGAGGACTTCGTGATATGCCGGACGAAATATTGCAAACACTATCGGATTAAAAATACTTGTTTCCATCGTTGAAACTGACAGCTCGTAGGTGACACCAAAAAATTCTGAGCTTTGATTGGCCCTGATGTAATTGTCACGCATTGGTTATAGTTACACAACAGCACACACTACAGGTCAGTGGTTACACAAAAAAGTTAATCCACACACACGCAAACACACAACACGATAGCAATATATCTGCTGCGCAGATACAAAAACTGGTCGCTTTAACACATGTAGTCTACTACGTCTACACGGGTCCGAACAAATTAATCGGAAGGGGACCGAAATCTGCACAGTTCCGCCTGTTTAAACAGAATATGCGCGACGCCCTAACTAGACTGTCAGTGACCTTTGTCAAATGAAGCAGCCTTCTCAACATGACGTAATTATGCATTCATGGTAAAAGATGGTAAAAGAAATAAATATTTTATCAGATAGTCTCGCGCGCTTACACTAATCAGAGATCCAATAAATACACGTACTCAAATGAGTAGATTTACTGATCTCTCCCGTTCAGTTCGAGTTCTTTTCCGGGTACTCCAGTTTTCTTCCCTCCGGTGATGTAGCAGAGTGAGAAAAGTGGAGAGAGGTAGTTGCGAGTGTCAAAGGCTTGAAAAACATCTAAGAGTCCAGAGGGCATGCCCCCCCCCCCCCCCTCCTCTACGACACTGCCCTCTGTAAAATCAACAATAAGATCTTAAAGTTATACTGATTCTGTGTAAAGTGTATAGTTGAATGTCAACATTTTTTTTTGATTTGAGCTTTTATTTATTGTTATATTGAACTTGATGCTGTATCAATATCCTAAACATTACACAGATTACGACAACTACGAAAATGTTATGCAACTTAGCAGGATTGCTCAAATAGCAAATTAAAGTACCAGGATTGTCCAAATTTCAGTAACAGTGCATGTATTCTTTTTCTCAGATGTAAATACCCCATCTCATGCGGCACCCACCACCACGATTATCGGTGTCATCTCGGTAATAAGGGGTCCAGCTATTGGCTTTGGCGCACAGCAAAGAAGCAGTACCAGCATGACCACACTGACCATTGTTGCTATCTGCGCGCCATCGGAAGCACAACTTCATCTTCCTTGCCCACAGATGGTGCACAGATGGCAGTTTGATTTTCCACGACATTTGACAGCCACCCCCACGGTTATCAGTATCATCTCGGTAGACTGGTGTGTACTTATTTACAGAAGCACAGAGTTCGCGTCTTACTCCGCCGCCACACTGCCCACCGTTACCGTCCGGGTACCATCGATAGCATATTTGCACGCGCCTAAACCAAGGTGGACTGTACGGTGACTCTATTCCCCAGCTCATGTGACAACCACCACCTCTGTTATCTGTATCGTCTCGGTAGTATCGTGTTTCGGAGTTGACGGGTGCGCAGAGATGCCTGGGCTCACCTCCGCCACACTGTCCTCCATTGCCATCGGGATACCATTGATAACAGAGTTTGGTGTAGGCTAAGAACCACACTGCGGTCTTGGCGAATTGTTTACAGTCGTAACCACCAGAACCACAGTGGAATAGCTTTGACTGGCATGTCGCTTTGCAGCAGTCTCCTCCGTCGAATTTATTGGCAACCGTGTTGCAGGCGTGGTCACACCAACCATCGCCAATACTGGAACGTGGGCACCCATTCCATGCACGTTTGGAACGTGCGTACACTAAAACAGAAACAAGACATTTTGCCATGGAACACGATAATCAACACATCACCAGAAATTTTGGTCATTTGTGCCGCTGCTCTCTGTCGCCTAATAATATAATTATGTATTCTAATCCGTTTGATTCTATTGTATGCTAGCTGTATTCTCATTATTCAGGTCATTGAGTTCTTTAGAATTGTCTAAATCGTGCATGTATGTATATATACACAACCTGTAAACGGCTATAAGAACTGTGAAATCAAGCAAGTTCAAACGCTTTCGGAAGTACTATGCTAGGGACAAATCAGGATATTTATGTGCTCAGGAAGTAGACTGACTCATGCCGAATGCATTGCGATCTAGAGGCTTCGCAACGCCCGTAACGTTGTTGGTTAATTTGGCCAATTTCTAGCACCTGTTTACAAAGATTATTATGGCTAACACTATGGATAGTGGCGCTTTTAGTGCAAAAATAAGACGAGCTAGGGAAGTACTTTGTCGTCGAGCTAAGAAAAAGTTTTTTAGTTACAACTGTTGCTTAGTCCATGATGAAGTCAAATGGACCTGGAGGAAGAAGAAATATATCACCGTTTAAGCAAAATTTGAATTACGGTTTGCTCTCCTTACTATTTACTGTTGAGAATCTCCATTATTATGGTCGTTAATGCGCACGCGCGCCACCATCTTGTCCCAAATTTCTGGCAATTAATAATTCATAGAGATGTGCCAGGTACCGGATTTAACTTGATAGTTATTTACCGTATAAACCTGATAGTACCAAGTGTAAATATAAGAGTTAGAGAATGAAAAAAGAATACTATTGTCAGAAATTTGTCAGTATAGCTTACACCTAAAATTTAAAAAAAACACGTAGGTGTTTTAAGCGTGATCACTGTTGAGACAAATCAATGAATGTGTTACCGGAGTCTAACCTTGTAACATTAAGGGTTAGAAGTAGGATTTAGGTTAGTGATTAATCGAGATTTGAAAATTAACTAAATTATTTAAGTTTCTTTTGGAAAAATTTGCTCGGGGTATATTCCACCAAAAATACCCCTCGATCGGGACGAAATATCCCTTTGGGTAATTTTTTGTGGAATACCCCTTGCTCCTCTAATTGTGAATTACTCAATCATTAACTGTGAGCCAAATAAATACCGAGTATTCATATGTACGTACCTACGCACCCACAACAACCAGCAACAGTGAATGATTGATGGACGTGGTCATCTTCGAAACCGATGGACGAACATCATCATCACCTAATGCGTAACTATTTTTGTTGTTATTGGTGGTGGTGGTGGTGGTGGTTAGTATTTTTGTTGGGGTCAGGTGGCCGAAATCGCAAAAACTTTGAGTTTGAGAAAATAAATCCTCCAAATTAAGACAAGAACAGAGTTATAGAGAAAAGAAAAAATTCTACTTACCGATGCCAGTTTCGGTTTCATGTTCTGAATTATCACCCTAATCAAACAGAAGAAACAGAAAGCAAGAATACAAATGTTGAATGCTGCTACAGTAGACTGAGTAGATTTTTAGCATCAGAAATACTGACTAAAATACTAAATAATGTGTAACTATGCACTCGAGTGGAGAATAGATGCTACGCCGAGTGACGAACCGTACAGGGTTGGGAGTCAAACCCGCGGTCTTCGGTTTACTATATACTACCATTTACATTCAAGCTTGAAGGCGGTTTTCCACTAGGCGAAAAATGTCGCGCGAAGCGACATTTTCTTTTGTCTCGAGTGGAACTAATTAGCTGACATGACAATTGACAACTCACACAAGCGGGAAAGCGGCTAGTCAAGAAAATACCGTATTTCCTTGAATAAACACCTCCCTCGAATAAACGCTGCCCTCGAATAAACGCCGCAGGAGAAACAAAAAATATTATTAAACGCCGCCCTTGAATAAACGCCGCACTTTTTCTCATCGATGCGGCGTTTATTTGAAGCATATATATATTTAAAGACATATAAACTTTATTTTTTTGGGAGAGCACGGGTGGCGTGTGCTGTTAGCGCGCTGCCTCTCACCAATAGTTAAGCCCGGTTAGACGGGGTTGGTACTTGGATGGGTGACCGCTTGGGAATGACCCCGTTGTCCGGCTTGGACTCATGTGAGTAGAGTTGTAGTTGATCTCTCCTGTGCTTCGAGGGTTTTTCGCCGGGTTCTCCGGTTTTCCTCCCTCCATAAAATCAACACCTAACATCTCAGCTGTGATCCGTGGTCTGAACTGTGTCGTTGGCGGCTGCTTCGAGCGCCTTGATATGCGTCGACACGGCCACGTTGATCTGCGTCCTTTGCAATTTAGCCACTGGCTGCAAGTAAGGATGATTAGCCCCCAGTCCTTACCTTACCTTACCTAAGTGTTAGAATTGGTTATGAATTTGAATTAAACAATAAATTCACAGTTGATGTTACAAAATTTACAATAAACGCCGCCCTTGACTAAACGCCGCACCCGCAATGCGGAAAATTTAATATACGCCGCGGTGTTTATTCAAGGAAATACGGTAGTCCAAGCTTGTCTACGCAGTTAGCGGCAAAATTATTTAATAATTGTTTTTAAATTAGTTTCCGGTCGCTTAACGTGAGTAGTGGTAGTTGCATATGTGTCAAAGTGCGCATTTCGCTTCCGTATGTGCGCACTATTTTGTGGAAAAAACTTCTTACTCCACTAGCCTATTTATTCGTTTGATTTAGACAAGATGAAGTACTCTATCCAATAATCCAAATGAAGTATTAAACGGAAAAAAATTGGTACTCACAAAAGTATAATCCTTCGTTGGAAAGGTGAAAAACAATTTAATAAAGCTAAAAATTTGATATCATATAATGAGAACCGATTGTTTATAGGAGCACTGTGAACCTTGGGATTTTTTGGTAAAAAATAGGGAATCTTGGGATATTTTCAGACCTTTATTGGGATTTTTACGAAACTTGACTTGGCAACACTGTTCATGCTTCAAGCTTGAACGTAAATGGTAGTATAGGGACTTTAAGATGTTCGACATCAACCTCAACGTTAACGACGACGTCCTTTAAACAAAAGAATTCTTTTTGCAAAACAAGAATGAATAATTTTCGTCCTTAGAGTAATTACAACGCCGTCCTCGTTCTTTATACTATACAACGCCATTGCACTTAGAGCATTTTCACGTCTTCAGGACGACGTCAACGGCCAAAAAATGAGAAATGTTGCTTGAGACTGACTTCAATACACACTGTGATCATTTTAGCAATACTGGGGCGTTTTGGAAGTCATTAAACTAGCTTCAAATATCAAATATAATAGTCAGTTAACCGCGACTTCTTTAAATTGTAAAACTTCTCTTGCTTTTAAACCGCCATCGTCGTCCTAGCATCTTAAAGTCCCTAATATAGTCCGACGGCGACGAAGCCCTTGATCATGTTCAATCACATGTTGCTATTTCCAAAAACACTGTCGGGTATTCAAGTATGCCAAGTGTGGTTGGAGAAAACTCGGCGACTGACGAATGCTCGATATACATTCTTAAAAAAATCTGTATTTTAAGAGAAAATCGATCAGAAAGTCGACCGATTTTAAAATACGATTAAATATCTATTTTGAATTTGATATGTACAATATTAAATGAAATCCAAAATCCCAAAATATTTTGGCGTTGAACTATTTACTTCACATATAGAATCTATATCACTTCAAAGAATTTTGAATATATGTGTGTGGGTAAATATTAATGGTAAATAAATAAATGAATACTTACCAGTACAAGAACAACGCCTGGGAAGAAGGCGTAAGACAGGTTCAGAGCGAGTAAAAAATAAGACACACGCCCAAACATCTTCGAAGAAATGAAGTGAAGCGAACAAGACGTCTTTCGTCGAGTTGAAGTTCAATCTGCATGGAAGGCAATGGCTTGGCCCGTTTTATGTTGTGATCCAGAGCATCCTGTTTTTAATTTTTCGGCCAAGAGCTGAAACTAGAAGCGGAAGTCCCAGCTTGGCGTAAACACAAAAACAAAGACACACAAAAAAGGAGGCATGCTATACGCATGCATGTGTCAAAACGCAAGTTTTTCCTTCGAGTATAAACGTTTTGGTTACCTAATTATAACCATTTAGGACAATTTGGCTGTTCTTCACGATAATTGAAAGTTTAGATTGTACTCAAGGCACTGATCTCTGTAAAGACGCGACGCGAGTTAAACGCCAGCGCGGGATAACATGCACGGGCGAGTTTCCTCACCGCGGGTGTGCTGCGTAGGCAGTTTTGAAACACAAATCGAAATATATAGTTGGATATTCTACGGAAACAGGGAACGTAGTAGTCTAACGTTTCGAGGGAAGGCCCTTCGTCAGAAAGAAACGTAAAGAGTGTAAACAAACAGCGAACTTATATAAGAAAGGTAGACAAGAACAAATCATTTAATTAGCCAATTAGATGAAGAGAACAATAACAAATCAATAATGAGATGCGAAAGACATTTGCTTGAATGAGGGGGTGCAAAACAATAAACAATATTGAGCACAGAGTCCGACATTATCACACACATTATCACGGGTATACCGTTTCCAGTAGTATATATTCTAAAAGCCACTACGTACTGCGTCTCCTTTGCCTGTGCGGCCACACAGGTTGAAAATTTTCAACTTTCAAAGCTGATGCAACGGAAAGTGGCCTTTATGCTTAAGCTGTTTATTCAATACAAAATATTAAATGAATGAGTGATAAAAACAGCTAGTAGGAAGACAGCAGCTCTTCATAACACGTCAAACTCTATCTATTTTACTGTTATTTCGCAACAATCATTTATTTCGCTTAACACTCCGAAAATTAATCGCCAACTTTGAGAGAGCCTGCAAAATCGTTCCAGCCGCTGTTCGACAAACATACGTCCAAGTTCTTTTAACAGGAAATTCGGTCTAAACTTTCTTACAGATGACAATGAAGAAACCAGTATGTTTTAGAATTACCAACCTTCTGCCAATAGTATTTTTAGCGACAAAAAGGAACTGAAGGAAAAAATATCTGCCGAACAAAAGCAAATTCGACGGTGAGGAAAGCACAGGTTTTTCTTATTGTTTTTTGGTTTATTTAGCTATCGAAGACTGTCAACAGACCAAGAGTTAATGAGATTTAATTTTGTTAAATTGTAGGCTATAGTGTAGCGTAATTCAAGTTTCAGTTGTTGGAAACCGAAAAAGTATAAACCCAAAGTAGACGGAAGTGCATTTTTGTTGATTATTCCGGCCGAAAGTTGACAAAGTTCAACCGTAATTGCTTTTTTCAACAATTCCTTCGTTTTAAAGCTAGGATTCGTATGTCATAAGTCTTCAATGTCCTTCAAAACCTTCGGATATAGCTATGGCTATTAATATTGGTAGTTAATTATGCAAATGTATTCCGTGCCAATTTTTGCCAATTTTTTTACAGGATCTTGCAGGCCCTAAATTCGGTGTGTGACCTGTCCATGATGCAACGAGGGCCTGCGGAGAAGGCAGATACCTATAAACCCGTCGGTGAATTTCCCTGTTGAGGAGTAAAATAGTCTGGCGTTAGCCAGAGTAAATTACACAAGACTTGAGAGTCGGATGCCATGCCGCTCAAAAAATTTGATATAACCTGCTGAAAGCTAGAAAATGTTACCATTTGTAAAATATATAAATATATCAGTGATCAGCTAACGCAATGGTCGTGATTTGCGTTGGTTATATTTACAGAAAACGTTTAGTAACGCTAAAATATAAAAATATTAAGTGTTAAATAACTTAGAAAATGTTAATTTAAGATCCAAATTTAAATTTAAAAATGTTAATTTAAGATGAAAATGCATATGTAACTTGAAAAATCAACGTTGCTGGTCTAACAACAGAGAAAATGTCTTATTTCAACGCTTGATGTCAGCCGTTAAAAATGAATCACAGTAGCTACTACGTGTGTGTGCCATTGATGTGTGTGTGTGCCATTGATTTGTTTGTGAGGCCTGTCTTAGACGCCGTGCTTTGAACCTAATACGAGAGGTTAGGTACATGGTAAGCACGGGGTTTAAACCAAATAGGCACGGCAATTTCATAATCATGGTTTGACCTTTTGATTAAGTTCGACTGAATTAGTCGTACTTAACGGTACGTACTTGATTTAGACAGTGAACTTTTCATGCCCCGTATCTATATTAATGCATAAATTATTAAAATGTTTTTCTATATTAGGTTCACAGAAACACAAAACGACATTTGGTGCGAACAATTTGATTCGCTGTATATATAAATTGGCTGCCGTGCTAAATAGCTTCGAGTCGTCCCAAATTATTATTAGGTTCGACACATGACAAGCACGCCGTCTAAAACAAGCCTGAGACTCACAAAAGTATGCTTGGAATGCAGTTGCTATATCTCGTATAAATATAATACAGCTCTGAGGAAGAGCACAACGTTTGGAACCAATTCCACATCGAAATTAAACGATTGATATTGCTCTTATAGAATCATATAAATACTAGAGGGGGCATTGGCGGGAAAATTTGCTAACCACAATGGCAGCCGCCATTACCTATGATTTTTCAGTCAATTGGTTGGCAAATGTACTAGATCCAGTCCTTTGCCAACCAACGCGCCTAATGTTTGCCACCAAAAAAAACCAAGATGGCGGCGTTCAATAGACGACTTTCAGGCTCATGCGCAGTAGCAACTTTACTTCAAATTTTTATCGGAGGTAAAAACAACTGTTTTGGCTGGAAAGATCATATTAAAAATAGTAAAAGTGCAAAGTTTAAAATAAATCGGACAAATAGTGCGAAAGCTACGCTCTTCGGAATTTTGCTCTCCACTAGGGATTTAATAGGGATTTGGGCTTGGCGTGCAACTCCCGCCCGCCGAGCCAAAATCCCTATTAAATCACTAATAAATCCCTGTTGGAATGGTCAACTTTCCGCTTGTGAAACTTTTCCATTTGTTAAGCAATTCGTTTCAAACTTTGCACTTCTACTATATTCGATATGCTCGTTCCAGCTAAAACAGTTGTTTTTATCTCCGACGAAAATTTGAATATTTGTTGCTACTGCGCATGATCGTGAAAGTCGTCTATTGGTTACCCGCGGTTCACTGAAATTAAGATAGGATGCCCCCTCTAGTATTTATATGGTCTCTATGATTGCTCTCTCGACTAAAAAACGAACGATTTTGTTGGTTATAAATACAGTACTCGCCTATAAGAACAATGAACTATCCACAAAGAACTGTAAACAAATTTAGGGGCCGTTCATTTGAGGCGGCTAGCTGGGTTAATACCGAGCCGAATTCATGTCACGAAAATCGTATTACGACAATTTGAGAAATGCAAAATCACATAACGAAGCAAACTGATTGGGTTTGTTTTTCTCTAGGTATAGCACACGGAGTATTATAATTCCTTTTTGTAATCTAATGATATACATGAAAAAAACTCTCAATTCTGATTGGCTGAGAGCAGTGCAGTTTTGAGGAGATACAGTGCAGAAAAAAGGAAATACAGTGCAAATTATTTATTTTTTTAAATTTGTACAAAAATCATTTTTGACTAGAAAAAAAGCGCTTCCTGTTAAATTTTTTCATGTATGTTATTTGCACAAAGCAGTTTGATTGGAAAGATTCTTTTCATATTAAATTTTTTCATGTATATTATTAATAAGTAATAGCATGATTTCTTGTGCAATTTGAAAAAAACACGCACTCGTGAGATTTTCAAAGACCTCAAATAACACTCGTCCTTCGGACTCGTGCAATTTTGATAGTCTTTGAAAAACTCACTCGTGCATGTTTTTTCCAAATCGCACTCGAAACCATGCTATTACCTATACAAAGAAAGATTTTCGTGACATAAAATGAGCTCGGTAACTGGGCCAGTCCCAGTAACGACTGTGATTCATCTTCAGAGATGAATTTGTCCCACAACTACATCATGCATGAAAGAGTTAATTAAATTAAATGTTATTTGTTGACACTTTTCGGTATTCCGAAAAAAATAAAACAATTCTTAAAAATATTATGTAGACAAAATTTCGCATTATCTTGCAACCGAAAAAACTACACGGGGTAGCGCGGGGATTGGGGAAAATTACCTATAAGTTGTCTGCAGAGGAGACCCAAATTAAAGAAAGCCTGCTCCGCGGAGGAGAGGGTGCATGAACTGTCACACCTCGACGTCCCACGGCAAAAGGTTAATTTGTTTTCATTCTGTGTTTCTTCTTAAGTCCGTCTATGTGATCCTTGGAACTGTTTAGATTTAGATGCAAATCATCCACTTGTTCCCTGAGCAGACGATAATCGAACGCGAGCTTCGAGAGCGACTCGTGAAACGAATATGCGCGACTTGGAAACAGTGGCAACCACACGGCGCCAGCCACGGCCGAACCTCCGACAAATATCGGAAAACTAATGGTAGACTCTTGGTATTTCTGATAGAAATAATAACTAGATAAAAGCCAGCCAGTGGCACGAACAAAGCGCGAAAACCACTTCAGGGTATTCATCTTCGTCAAAAGCTCGTAAAGGGTTGCTTCTGCTCCGGCCAGCCGACGGCGGCACGAGTCAATTTCGACACGAGCTTCTCTGACCACGTTGTCGAACTGCTTTCCCTTTAAAAGATCGACCTCTTCGCCTTCGGATGTGGTGATCTCTCTCAGGATTTGACTAGCTTGTTCGACCAACTGAAAAATTTTCTCTCGCTGTTTCTCGACGTCTTTAAGACATTTAACAACGTATTCACGTTGAGCGGGAAAAGGGTCGCTTGGAACATCAAGAAATGAGCACGCGAATTCCAGGATTTCAAAAATTTTAGCCTGACTTGCTATTTCTAAAGAGAAAAAATACAACGCAACATTGAATAGAATCAATTTAAGCGCCCCTAAAATTTTCCATTAGATTATATGAAGCCCCCTTCTGATCATATTCAAAAATTAGCTCCCAATTTTATATATTTAAAAACAACCACGTTTGGATTTAAAACTCTTAAGTAAAATGCTATTTTTCGTCAAGAGTATTTTTTTCTGTGACAGATTGGGACGTTATCCGCTCGTAAACTCTTTGTAGAATGTTATCTATCATTCATCACAAGTATTTTGTTTCCCAGCGACAGATCGGGATATTGTCTGCTTGTAAACTTTTCGTAGAATGCTGTTCATTGTTAAACAATCATAATTACTTTGCCAACTTCAAAATTAATTTCTTTGCAAAGTCAGTTTTTTCAACATGAAAGTGTTCCCTGCCCATTCATTTTTCTAATTTCAACTATACGATTCCATAGGTGTACGTGTGTGTGTGTGGTGGTGGTGGTGGTGGGGGTGGGGTGGGGGTGGGGTGGGGGTATGCTTAAATTGATCTGACAAATATTCTCGGACGGACTTATTGAAGAGGCGTTTAATAGAAGGGAGCATTTGTTTGATAGTGGGCGCCTATTGAAATAAATAGGATAAGCTAAGCCAATAATTATTACGAAATATAGTGCTTCCTCGATCTTTAAAGATTTAACTGTTTAAGGACGTCTCGGTTTAATAGGAAATACATTAGTCAGTTTCAAGTTACTTTTGACGGAAACTTGTGAACCTCCGAACGAACTTCTGAACATTTCCGTCAAAAGTAACCTGAAACCGACTGTAAAGGCTTGACGTTTTGATTAATTAAAAATGAATAACTTAAATTGACTTTATCTTTCACCAAAATGTTCTTCGCAACTTCAAGCTTTGGTCGCCATATTGGATTTTCTTATGAAGAAATTAGGAAAATACAGTGATGAAAACAAAGCAAGATTCCCGGAATTTCAATGATTTGTATTTTCCTAGAGTACAATCATTGAAATTCCGGGAATCTCGCTTTGTTCCCCGAATCGCGGCGTCCGAATTATTGGTTACAGCTGTTTGATAGTGTCAATATACTTGGCGAAATCATATACGATTAAGACTGCGTTCACACAAGTCCGGTATAGAAATAAACGGTAAAATGTGCTTATGTTCACACGAGTCCGTCATATTTTTAAGGACAGACCGGACCCTTTGAAGGTATTCACACGACTCTCTGGAACCCTTCTGGTGTACATCCAGTATTTCAATGCTGTGCACTGTTTAAATAGCCATATCTCGTCAAAAGCAAGTGGAAACGAGGAGCAATTAAAATAATACAATCCCACCAAAGTGTATAGTGCATTCTAAGTTTACAATTTTAGTCTTTCTGTTAGGAACTCTCCTTATTGACTTAATCTTCTCCTATTTACACTGGCTAGTCATTGTTGTAATAAATGTTATAATTGTTCAAACAGCAGCACAAGTTCTTAGCAAAAGCTTTCCAAAGTCGAGAAGACAAGCAAAGTTTTCCATTGTTGAAAAATACGCTAGCCGTTTGGTTAGGAGCTGAAAATTTAGGAACTGTGTACTAAAGCGGAGCGAAAAAGTGCCGGATCTTATGTTCACACAACACCGTCAAGGCTTCCGTTTTCATTTTCGCTTCGTTTTCAAAACGCTCCGGTTAGAGCGCCGTTTTTACACAATTTCGATCCGGTGCCGTGTGAACGCAACGGAGTTTTTTGACTTTTTAGCGCCGTTTTCAACTCGCTCCGGACTCGTGTGAACAGGGTCTAAGACCTTCCCAGTAGTTCTGTTACGCCATGATGTATAGGAGTTGAGAACAGTAACTAAACGTAGAAGTAGCTTACCTGTCATATGAAAAAATCGTCTGAGGACCATCTCGTGTTTCTTTAAATTTGAAAACATATTTCTCCCTGCATGCTCAAGCCATTCAAGAATCGTATCAACATCGTCAACGAAGCGAGAAAATCTGGAAGATCTCCTATCTCCGTCTTCTTCCCGTCGGCTGTGATCGATTCTTGTCCTTGACTCGAGCGAATCGCCAAGCGACTTCAGCAACTTTGCGACATCTCGGATTCTGTCTTCATTGGCTATTGCTTTATAATCGTCCTCGACGTCGTCGCCAAGTTTTAACTCATCCTGTTGAAACTGATGCTGTCTTGATACCATCTTGTTTAATTCTATTAAAGCTAGCACCAGTCGCCTGTGTTTTACACTGTGGGTAAAATACTTGAGATTGATAGAATTTGACAAGTTTGTTTTCCAACGTTACCAGTCAAGGGCAATGCAGTTTACATACTGAATCTCTTCCCAGAAGAGAAGTCGTGGTGATTAGAAACTTCCTGCTTTGAATATTTGATTGGTTTTTGAATCTGATTATTAGTCAAACACTAATCAAATTCAAAGCAGGTGGTTAGGAAACTTGGCAAACTTCAAATATATTAAACAAAGAACCCACGTGGAGGTTGAACGTGGTTTGACCGTGCACAAAGTTTTTTAAAGCTCATTTGATATGGACAAACGACTGAACACAAACGTTTTCTATTGGAAGCACGGCTCGAAATATGTCATTATTTGTAATAAGTATTGGAATACCTCGAACCAGAAGCCAAAACAAACCTCTTTTACACTGCTATCTTAGTTCGCAAAGGTAAAACAATAGTAAAACAATAGAATTTTCAACCGTGACCGTGCACATGCAAGGTACACAAACACCTAGAACAATGGATTTTATGAAGTTTCCTAACCATCTCCCTCTATCAACTATTCAGTGAACTGACTAACTGAGGAAATATTGAGCAACTGAATACAGTAACTGATTATAGCAATTGAACCTCTGATTTTTAAACATACAGCAGTCAGCAAGAACATTAATTTTAGGATTAGTACAACGGGAGCACTTATTGTTAATTTTGTTCTGGATCTGCTGGGATGGGTTTCAAGTGCTCTTACTAGACTTACTACCAAGAAGTCAGGAGTTTAATACACGAGGCCTCTGTGGTTGTTCCTGTTTTTCCCAGAACGGTTTCAAGTTCATTAATAATTGATGAACAAATTAACCATTAACAAAGACTCATAATAACCACAGGCAGACATGATGGCCACCTATAGCCAGGGTTGTGTGTGGATATATTCAGGGTAGTGTACAGGGGGTGTAGGTTTGGAAAACTTGTTGACAAAACAGATATTTTGTAGAGAAAAATGTGATTTGTTGGTCAATTGATGAGAAATTGGTCAGTATTAAAATTGATCAAAAATTATGAGTTGGTCGGCAATGTGTGGGTGGAAGCAATAGAGAAAGGTACTGGATATATTATGGTCAGGATGGTTCTACTTGTATAGTGGTAGCTACTCATGACATGCTTCATTGACATTGTCAAAAATGTTGAGTTCATGAAGATCAAAAAGTCAAAAGTTTCCAAATGTAAGAAAGAACTTTTGTTTGGAAATATGGCCTCTTAGGAAGGAAATGGCTACATTGCCCAGAACATCGATGTGATATACATTGATTATGTGGTACGTGGCATACAGTATAGTACTTTGTAGTTTGACCAACAAAATAATAGTCTCATTACTGCCAATAAGGATGTCCGAGTGTTCTTACTTTGACAAGTAAAATTGTTTAGCATCAGACAGTCAACAGAGTAAAGCAATAGGACCAATAGAGTCCGTTTTGGGCCAGCTCAGGCAGGAATGCGTTAACATCCTGAATGTGCAAAAGACCCCAACTCGATCCCCAGCATGCAGAAATGTGCTGCAAAATATGGCAAGGGTGCTCAGCTGGTGGCTGAAGGTTGGAATGGTTCATAATTTTTTTCATTTATTTATTTATTATATATTTGCCCATACTGCACTTGATTAATTATGCTGCATTTGTAAGAAATGTTTTTTAGTTTGCTTTTTAAAAATGTTATAGGATTTTATATTTTTTAAGTTAGGTTCCAGACCATTCCAAATATCGACTCCTTTGTCAGACAAAGTATGTTTTACATAATTCGTTCTTTTATAAGACTTATGAAGTTGTGCTGCATTTCTTGTGTTATGTTGATGAATTTGATTGTTTGTTACAAAATAATTTGTGAAAACTTCTGGCAAATTTTTAACATAATTGTATCGAAACATAAATAAACTAGTCAGATAATCATTAATTTTATAAATGTCTAATATTTGTAAGTCTCATTAAGTAAATGTCAGTCGGCGTACAATTTATTTTTTTAATATTCATTAATTTATGAATTCGTTTTTTGTACGTATTACCCCATATTAAATTGCCGTAGATTAGATATGAATAGACTAATGCATAATAAATTAGTTTAAGAGAGTTCAAATTTGTAAAATGTCGTATCTTGGCAATCACCCCAGTAGATCTAATAACTTTCTTTGATATTAAATCTAAGTAGTCATTCCATGTCAAACATTCATCAATAATAATACCTAAAAATGTTGTACTTCTAACTTGTTTGATGTTTTCATTGTTTATTGAAATTTCTATCTTTTGTTTTGGTTTTTTCTTACAAGATCTAAATAAAAAAAACTTTAATATAAATAAGGTTTGTGGAAACACCACGTAAAATATTTCTTTGCTAAGCTTTCGGCCTGTTGACTCAGGCCTTCATCAGAGCAATGACAGCAAGTTGTTGGCTCACGTCATTTATAAACTAAGCAACTGATCAATTAAATCACGTAATCTTATCTAAGCCTGGAGTGTATCGCATTCCTTGTGAGTGTGGCTTGGTATACATCGGAGAAACGGGAAGGAATCTCTCAACTCGCCTGAAGGAACACAAGACATGTTGCATAAAAGCGCAACAAGAAAAGTCTGCTGTTGCCAAACACGCTTGGAAGTATGACCATCGTGTTAAGTGGGAAGAGTCATCACTCTTAGCCAGCGACAAGCAATACTTCACGCGAAGAACAAGAGAATCCATTGAGATCGCAAAACATCACACTATTTCTCAGGAGGGACAGCCATTAAATAGCACGTGGCGTGCCCTATTCGGAGAACATTCTTGATTTTGTTTTCTAATTAATAAAATTAACGTGATACGCCATTGTATTCTTACGTGATTTAATTGATCAGTTGCTTAGTTTATAAATGACGTGAGCCAACAACTTGTTGTCATTGCTCTGATGAAGGCCTGAGTCAACAGGCCGAAAGCTTAGCAAAGAAATATTTTACGTGGTGTTTCCACAAACCTTATTTATATTGCTTTATCGCCATGAAAACGTTCAAAGAATTAAAAAAAACTTTGTTTTTGAAGTATTAATGGACAACTTATTGGTATTTAACCAATCAGCTATTTTATTAATTTCTGTTTGTATATTAGTTCTATTTAGAGTTTTAAGGCAGTCGCTACTACAAAATATATTTGTGTCATCTGTAATTAATATAATTGAAATTATCTTACTGCAATTTTGGATATCATTTAGGTATAGAAGAAATAGAAGTGGTCCTAAAATTGATTCTTGAGGATCACCAGTTGTAATTGTCATTTCTTTTGATCTTACCTGGTTGTACTTTACAATTTGTTTCGAGCTTCGTGTGAGTAAAATTTAATTACCAAGTGAGATTGTCCTATTTAGTATATTAGCCCCTAAAAAGCCTCCAGATGATTAAAATTGATTAAAAGACCATGATTAAAAGACCATGAAATTCGGTCTAAACTTTCTTACAGATGACAATGAAGGAACCAGTATGTTTTAGAATTACCGACCTTCTGCCAATAGTATTTTTAGCGACAAAAAGGAATTGAAGGGAAAAATATCTGCCGAACAAAAGCAAATTCGACGGTCAGGAAAGTATACAGGTTTTTCTTATTGTTTTTTGGTTTATTTAGATATCGAAGACTGTCAACAGACCAAGAGTTAATGAGATTTAATTTTCTTAAATTGTAGGCTATAGTGTAGCGTAATTCAAGTTTCAGTTGTTGGAAACCGAAAAAGTATAAACCCAAAGTAGACGGAACTGCATTTTTGTAGATTATTCCGGCCGAAAGTTGACAAAGTTCAACCGTAATTGCTTTTTTCAACAATTCCTTCGTTTTAAAGCTAGGATTCGTATGTCATAAGTCTTCAATGTCCTTCAAAATCTTCGGATATAGCTATGGCTATTAATATTGGTAGTTAATTATGCAAATGTATTCCGTGCCAATTTTTGCCAAATTTTTTACAGGATCTTGAAGGCCCTAAATTCGGCGTGTGTGACCTGTCCATGATGCAACGAGGGCCTGCGGAGGAGGCAGATACCTATAAACCCGTCGGTGAATTTCCCTGTTGAGGAGTAAAATCGTCTGGCGTTAGCCAGAGTAAACTACACAAGACTTGAGGGTCGGATGCCATGACGCTCAAAAAATTTGATATAACCTGCTGAAAGCTAGCAAATGTTACCATTTGTAAAATATATAAATATATCACTGATCAGCTAACGCAATGGTCGTGATTTGTGTTGGTTATATTTACAGAAAACTTTTAGTAACGTTAAAATATAAAAATATTAAGTGTTAAATAACTTAGAAAATGTTAATTTAAGATCCAAATTTAACTTTAAAAATGTTAATTTAAGATGAAAATGCATATGTAACTTTGAGTGCAGGAAAGCAACAAATAAATCGAATGCGTGAAGGAAATCAAGGTTGCTGGTCTAACAACAGAGAAAATGTCTTATTTCAACGCTTGATGAGACGTTTCTTTGTCCAGATGAGCAAAATCGTCTGCCGTTAAAAATGAATCACAGTAGCTACTACGTGTGTGTGCCATTGATGTGTGTGTGTGTGTGTGTGCCATTGATTTGTTTGTGTGGCCTGTCTTAGACGCCGTGCTTTGAACCTAATACGAGAGGTTAGGTACATGGTAAGCACGGGGTTTAAACCAAATAGGCACGGCAATTTCATAATCATGGTTTGACCTTTTGATTAAGTTCGACTGAATTGGTCGTATTTAACGGCTCGGTAACTGGGCCAGCCCGCGTCATATGAACAGCCGCTAAGTGAATATGCGCAGTAACGACTGTGATTCATCTTTAGAGATGAAGTTGTCCCACAACTACATGCATGAAAAGGTTAAATTATTAAATGTTATTTGTTGACAGTATTCATAAAAAATAAAACAATTCTTAAAAATATTATCTAGACAAAATTTTGCATTATCTTGTCAACCAAAAAACTACACGGGGTAGCACGGCGGGGATTGGGGCAAAGTATCTAAGTTGCCTGTGGAGGAGACCCACTGATCTATATAAGTGAGGAGACCCGAATTAAAAGGGGGATGACCTCGACACCCAATTTGTTTCCTTTCTGTGTTTCTTCTTAAGTCCGTCTATGTGATCCTTGGAGCTGTTTAGATTTAGATGCAAATCATCCAGTTGTTCCCTGAGCAGACGATGATCGGACGCGAGCTTCGAGAGTGACTCGTGAAACGAATATACGCGACTTGGAAACAGTGCCAACAACGTGGCGCCAGCCACGGCCGAACCTCCGACAAATATCGGAAGACTAATGGTAGACTCTTGGTATTTCTGATAGAAATAATAATTAGATAAAAGCCAGCCAGCGGCACGAACAGAGCGCGAAAACCACTTCAGGGTATTCATCTTCGTCAAAAGCTCGTAAAGGGTTGCTTCTGCTTCGGCCAGCCGACGGCGGCACGAGTCGATTTCGACACGAGCTTCTCTGACCACGTTGTCGAACTGCTTTCCCTTTAAAAGATCGACCTCTTCGCCTTCAGATGTGGTGATATCTCTCAGGATTTGACTAGCTTGTTCTCCCAACTGAAAAATTTTCTCTCGATGTTTCTCGACGTCTTTAAGACATTTAACAACGTATTCACGTTTAGCCGGAAAAGGGTCGCTCGCAACATCAAGAAATGAGCACGCGAATTCCAGGATTTCAAAAATTTTAGTCTGACTTGCTATTTCTAAAGAGAAAAAATACAACGCAACATTGAATAGAATCAATTTAAGCACCCGTAAAATTTGCCATTAAATTATATTACACTTAGCTCCCTCCTAAAATATTTTCTGATCATATTAAAAAATCAGCTCCTAATAAGAATTTTATATATTTAAAAACCACATTATTTTTGGATCTAAAACTCTTTGTAAAATGCTATTTTTCGTCTTTCAAGAGTACTTTTTTTTTGTGACAGACTTGTAAACTCTTTGTAGAATGCTATCTATCATTCATCACAAATTATTTTTTTCCAGCAACACTGATCAGGACATTGTCTGCTTGTAAACTTTTCATAGAATGCTATCTTTACTTCTTTTATGGTCAAACAAGCTGCTCATTGTGTTAAACAATCATAATTACTTTGCCAACTAAAAAATTCATTTCTTTGTAATTTTTTGTCAACATGCAAGGCCATGCAAATGTTCCCTGCTGATTCATTTTTCTAATCTATCAACTGCAGCTACTAATAATCCATTATATTCACTATTCTGGATCAATGACTATTAATTACATACTTGAATTTTGAAAGCAACAAACTTTTGTATAAAGAGAGGCTTAAACTTGAACCATGATTCAACTATATGATTCCATAAGTGTTGGGGGGGGGGGGTTATACTTGAATTGATTTGATAAATAGCTGGGGGACGTTTATAAGTTTATTGGAGGGAGGGGCTTATTGAAGGGAAGTGTTTATTGGAAGGAGCAGGTAGTGGGAAGGAGACGTTTAATGGGTGATAGTGGGCGTCTATTGACATAAACAGGATAAGCTAATCTTCAAAAATAGTTAATAATTATTACGAATTATATAAATCCAAATTGGATTTTAGGAATTAGGAAAAATACAGTGATAGAGTTACCACCATGGGTAATATTTCGCTTTGTTCCCCCGAATCACGGCTTACAGCTGTTCGACAGTCAATATACTTGGCGAAATTATATACGTAAGACCTCCCCAGTAGCTCTGTTACGCCATATAGGAGTTGAGGAGGGTAAACGGAATAGAAGTAGCTTACCTGTCATATGAAAAAATCCTCTAAGGACCGTCTCGTGTTTCTTTAAATTTGAAACCATATTTCTCCCAGAATGCTCAAGCCATTCAAGAATCGTATCAACATCGTCAACGAAGCGATAAAATCTGGAAGATCTGTCACTATTTGACCTCTCTCTGTTTTCTTCCTGTCTTGTGTAGTCGATTATTGTCTTTGACTCGAGCGAATCGCCAATCGACATCAGCAACTTTGCGACATTTCGGATTCTGTCTTCATTGGCTATTGCTTTATAATCGCCCTCGACGTCGTCGCCAAGTTTTAACTCATCCTGTTGAAATTGATACTGTCTTGATACCATCTTGTTTAACTCTGTTAAAGCTAGCACCAGCACCTGTCCAACGTTACCAGTCAAGGGCAATGCAGTTTACATAGTGATCGAATCTCTCTTCGCAGAAGAGATTTAAGAGAAGTGGAGATTGGAAACTTCCTGCTTTGAATATATTTGACACCACTCAAATTCAAAGCAGGAAGTTGTTCAACGAACTTATTAACTGAGGAAATATTGAGGAACTGAATAACTGATTATTGCAACTGAACTTCTAATTTTCACCATAGTCAGCAAGAACATTTTAGGATTAGTACAACGGGAACACTTATTGCATTTTGTTCAGAACTCTACTCGATCTGCTGGGATGGGTTTCAAGTGTTCTTACTTACATGACATGCGAGCCCCTTGTTGGCTGTTCCTGTTTTCCCCAGAAAGGTTTCAAGTTCATTAATAATTGATGAACAAATTAACCATTAACAAAGACTCATAATAACCACAGGCAGACATGATGGCCACCTATAGCCAGGGTTGTGTGTGGATATATTCAGTGGTGTAGTGTGCAGGTGAGGGGGTGTAGGGGTATGTGACACACACACATACACACACACACACACACACACTCTTTTATATATTGGATATATTATGTTTATATATTATATTGAGTTCAATGAAATCAAATAGTCAAAAGTTTCTAAATGTAAGAAAGAATTCTCTTTGGAAATATGGCCTCTTCAGAAGAAAATAGATACAATGAGTGACCATAACATCGATGTGATTCATTATGTGGTGGCATACAGTATTAATAGTACTTTGTTGTTTGACCAACAAAATAATAGTCTTTAACCCATTACTGCCAAGGCTATCTGAGGGTTCTTCCTCTGATGATAAAATTTTCTGGCATCAGACAGAGTAAAACAATAAAGGGTCCATTTTGGGTCAGCTCAGGCAGGAATGCATTGACATACTGGATGTGCAAAAGACCCCAACTCGATCCCCAGCATGCAGAAATGTGCTGCAAAATATGGCAAGGTTGGAATGATTCATAATCTCTCGAGTCTTGTGTGAGCAAAATTTATATTATCAAGTGACTAAGTGAGATTGTCCTTAATTTATAGTCTACATATATTAGCCCCTAAAAAGCCCCCAGATGACCTTTGCTGATGCTATGTTACATCAAAACAAAAAGCTCAAGGTGAAATTTTGTTCACATGATTTTACAACTTTTGTAAGTAAATTCCATACAAGATGAGATTTAGAATCCTCATCACACAGGCTTCACCAGAACGGTGTTTTGAGCCATATAACTTAGGGATTAAAATATATTAGCCAGTTAAAATTCCAACAAATAAAAAGTACTGTACATAACTCTTTAGCCTGAGAGGTGAATAAAACCATCTGGCACATAGCCAGAATAGGAATTCTTGAAGTGGTCACTCCAGTGGCCAACAGATTATACAAAGGTTAAAAGAAAGCCATAAAAAATAACAGGGACATAATTTTGACAAACATAGGCATACAGGGGGGAGGGACAAGGGGGCAGCAGCCCCCTAGTAGCTGTCATTCCTCAAACTCTGGCAACTGGCTAATTTCATTCTAGCCCATACTATTAATGGTTATAGTTACCAATCATATAGCCATAGGAACACGTACTATAGATTTATAATATGCCATATTGTGCAAGTAGTGTTGTAGGAACTATTGTGCATAATTGCAGATTCAAAATACAAAAAAAAAAAAGCGGATATTTGACCCAAAAAATTAGCGGATGGACAAACTTGCATACCCCCCCCCCATAACAGGGCCTTTATAATTAGTTGACCTCAGACTCCCATGCAGTGATGAAGAAAATAATATAAACTAAACAATTTACAATTCTAAATAAGCATATCTCGAACTTTTGGGGTAGAAATATCCATTCTAGTAGAGAAAACAGCTGTAGTTGGGTACATTTTCGGGGGTATTCTTCAGCAAACCGATGCGACGAACGCCAAATATCATTTGACTCCATTGGAGTCTATTAAATTTAATTTATGTACGTTCAGTACTCATTATTTAAAACGTATTTATTTTGCTTACTGACCTTGAATGTTTCACATAGTCTTTATAAACAGCTTCTACTTATATTCCAGCAATAACCAGCCATTTTTGAAGACGTAAATCTTGGTCAAAATGGTCGAAATGTTTTTTAAAGGTCTCCATTGAACTCTAAATAAACTGGACGCTAACTCCATGATTGGGTGAAGTCAAACTTCCGGCCGCTGGGGGTCGCCATTGCACGTAACGATGAAAAACTGAAAACTCGCTGCAAAAAACAACCATTTTTTAGACCTAAAGTTTTTTTATAGATGATAACGAAGAAGATAGTATGTATTGGGCTTATTGGCCTTGTACCTGAACAATTTCTACACACGAAAATGGATTGAATGACGAAATATCTGCCGAACAAAAGCAAAATTCGAGTCCGAAACTCGTACGGAAAATGCAGGTTTCTCTTATTTTTCTTTGTTATCTCAAACGTTTGAAGGTTGTCTTGCCAAGAATTAGTAATAAGATCATGCTAAATTATAGCTTTAACTCAAGTTTTAGTTGTGGAAATGCTAAATCTGACATTTTTCGATACGAAGAGTAATTCCAGAGCTGTAATAACACACGGTAAAGTGCATTTTGTTGTTTTTTTTCCTACTGAAAATTTAAAAATTTAAAACCCAACTGTTTTTATAAACAACCTCTTCATTTTAAACCTGGGTTTCATATGTATTTTTTTTATATTTGTCCAAACCAATGGCAATTTTGGTTGCGTATTGTTGACTTTCATTTGAGAGCTTATATTTTTACTGTTTTCCTTGTTTTTACTCGTCATGTCAGTGTTCACCTACTCTACGGTATATTGGAATTTGATTTAAGCCTAAAAGTGGTTAACAAGTTCAGTTTTTGTTTGATTTCAAGCTGTTTTTGCAACCCAGTTCACCAAATTCAGCTTCATTTTCTCTCGGTTATACAGTAAAAGGGACTGGGATTGACGTGCATGGCGGCCCCCATGTCCGCCATTTTTGGCTTCATGATACGCCATCGAGTTATCGTTCCAGTTTACTTAGAGTTCAATGGGTCTCCCAGCCAAATTTCAAAAAATTTCGCGCCACTTTCCAATTTCGTTCCCAGGGCCTTTTTAAAAAAAGGCGAGCTCGCAAAACCCAAGATCACGTGGGTCAAGTGAGTGCATGAACCTAGGTGTACATTAATCAGGGCGCTTATATCATGGATAGTCAAAATTACAGTAAAAAAATTAAAATAAAAGCTTTACAATCCATGCTTTAATATATGACTTCATAGGACGGTGAAATCGACGTGTGGTGTAGGGGTTTGGGTACGACTAAACTTATAAGCACAGAAATTTGGAATTTTTCCATCACTGATCACTATAGTAAATGATTTAATCCGAACCTTTCTGAATCTGAGCCTGATATGTATTTTTACATAGGTTCTTATTTGAAAACATCATTCAGTTTCTAATTGTATGGTAGCAAAATCCCCAAACCAATATATACGAAAGACAATATTGACAATAGTCATAGTGAATAGTCACCATACCAAAAGCTGGTTTCAGCTCTATATTAACTGTCCAATATTAAACACCAAAAGAGCAATGACTTTAAAATTAATGTATTAATAAAAGATAAATAGACAATAGTATTTTGGAATAATTTGCATTTTACTACAAAGGTACTACGCTGCTGCAAAACAATTAAGAGATTAAAATAGCCCATAAATAACCTATACACGTATATGTTTGTAAACACATAATTAATAATAATATGTCCACACATAGACATTACACAATTATGAAAATAATCATTGTAATTACTAATTAATGCATATAATTTAATTTTTTGAAAATGCTCTCCAAAGTTCTCGAAAAGTCCATTTACATGTAATAGACCTTTCCGCATGAAGTGAATGGATCACGTGATGTTTCTTTTTGACAAATCTGATTGGTTAATGTCCACAGTTTGCCCGTGAAGTTTTGGATGTCCGAAGTTTTACGGAGGCCAATCAAATCTCTCAACACGTTATCCACACACTTCATGCGGAAAGGTCTATTGTTTTTGTGTGGACAGCATAAATGTATATTTTCATAAATAACAACATTATCACCTGACTAAGTCTTCAAAAGACAGCAGATATCCAATATGGCATAGACGTTCAACGCACTTTAAATACATTTTCAAATAAAAGATATTATTTAATTAAAAACTATATTTACATAAAGAAAGTATATAAAGAATAAAACATAATCCGAAAATCGTCATCTTGTGACTTGATATTCAAGTTAAAAACAAGATAAGACAAAATGAGAGGTAATATTTCGACTCTATTTCAAAGTCATTATCAAACCAATAGTTTACAAGCTTACTGAGTCCTATATATATACAATAATCACAAGGATGATGTCACCGCTTAGTAACTGGAAATGTCACCAAGTTGACAAAACAGGTTAGACTGACATGTCAGCTGAATTGCTTCAAGTAAATGTAGATAAAAATAAAAGTATATAAAGTCATGAACATTTAATTAAAGGCTAGTTTCCACTATCGTTAACAACAATCGAATCATCAACAAAAGTTGTTAAAAAGTTGTGGAAATATGAGATGGCATTGTGACATTCGCCCTGTTAAAAACAGCTATATTGCGTATCAAATGTCGAATGTGTAAAATAAATTAATTTCAATGCGGAAATTTAGTAAAAAGCTTAAAAGCACCCCTTTATTTGAAGGGACAAACAATTACAACATGTGTTGATTTTTTAATTCGATTAATCGATTGTTGTCAATGATTAATCGATTACGAATATGGACCGATGGGCACAGCTCTAAAACTCTTCCACAGCTAGGATAGGAAGTGGACAGGAAAGTTTCCTTTGTCTTGTGAGCTCTCGGTTGGAACTAATGACAATAATACAAAGGAAATTTTCCTGTCTGTTCCTCCTGATGAAACTTTTCCTGAGTGGAATTAACCAACCTTAATTTATATACTGTAGATTATAGACACATATATTTAGAACAGGTGCAGTATGAAGATTGAATAAATTAAGGTTGAGAAAGTGATCTGGAGTCACAAAAAGTAACTGCAGTATAGTACTGTACAGTAACTGACCATGACAAAATTAATTTTTCAAACTTTTGGTAAATATATTTACGTAATAAATACAGTTAACAGCGAACGTCTTCCTGTGATGTTCTGATTTCCGGGGAGCAGCTCCTTGGGGATTTAGGGCTGACCCCTACTTTTCACCTGATCGACGCAGTTATTTAAACAAACCTCGAAGAAGTTTGGTTAGTTAGTTGCTCGTCGCTCCCAATCCCGCCCGCCCCAAATCAACCTCTTGCGCTATCCTTTTTTGGGAGGTTGGCTTGAATGTCCTAACACGCAGTTGGTAGTTCTTTTAGCTATTGATTTACAGGTGACAGTCACTGCATGGTGTACGGCGCATATACAGTTGGTTTCCTGGCTGTTCGCGGGTATTAGGTAACTCTCCTCGTACCTGGTATGGGTGACATGTGCTGCGGGATGGGAGGAGGGTTACTGTAAGTAAGGGTTTTGCCAGGTTCAAGGCAGAGTCAGGTAACCTTCCCTAGGTAGCATCCATCCTGTCTGCAAACCGCCAAATGTGTTAATATCAATGTGATTAAGTGGATTAATGTATCTATCTATGTTATCTATATCTAGTATATGACTGTGGGGGTTTTGTTAGGCATAGGCCTATTGGATTGGAAGAGAGTGAGTTGGTAACTTAAGTCACAATTATATATAGATAACATTACCTTCTTAAAAATAATAACTAATTTAACCCATTCGGACCCTCAGACATTCTAGGCAGCAATGGGTTAATACCAATAAAG
Organism: Corallium rubrum; assembly: GCA_964035015.1. Taxonomy (NCBI): domain Eukaryota; kingdom Metazoa; phylum Cnidaria; class Anthozoa; order Scleralcyonacea; family Coralliidae; genus Corallium; species Corallium rubrum. The sequence goes on from OZ036004.1 coordinate 10,716,691, forward strand.
TTACTAAAAAAGTAACATTATACATGAGTTACTCAGTAGTTAAAGCACTGCAAACTGTACATGTAATGATGTAGCAGCAAATATTCAAAATCACTTTTTTTGTCTGGCCTAATTGTTCCCCCTAATTAGTACATAACTTGTCACCAACTGCTGTACATTTGATCCTAAAACACATTCATTTGACACTTTATAAAATCATACTTGTTCTTCTGGAGTGGATTGTGCAGGTTTTTTCTTTGTTCTTCTGACACCATCCATAACATCCACAGCTGTATTGAGTCTTCTTCCTAAAGACTGCAACTCCTTGGTAAGCCTGAGATGCTTGTACCCCAACCCAGCCAGGGAATCATGAAAGGCATATGCACGACTTGGATACAATGACAACCACATGTAACCTGAGGCAGTACATGCAGCAACCATTGCAAGAACATTCAATTTTGAATCAAAACAGACTTTCTGGATCAGATCGAGTTGGTTGGGTGTAACGTAATTTGCCAGTGTGTCGAGCGAGGAGGAAGATGGTGTCATGTGGTACAAACCATAGCAGGTAAGGCCAAAACCAGCAAAGCGAACACCACGGGAGAACCATTTCATGATATTCATGTAGCTTGTTAGCTTTTCAATTGTCTCCTCTGCAGTGGCTAATAATCCTTTGCATGATTTAATCACATCATTGGCTTGTTTCACAATGTTGTCAAACTCACTGGCTTTATCGTGATCAAACTCTTTCTCTCTGATGATGTCTCGAAGGATGTTGCATGCCTGTGACACAAGTTCAGACAGTTGCTGCTTTTGATCCTCAATGTCAGAAAGGCAAGCACTGATGTGTTCTCGCTTAGCCTTATAGGGATTTTCAGGGACATCAAGAAACTTACAGGCCAACTCAAGCAGACCAACAAAACTTGCATGAGATCCAAGTGCTGGAAATAGATATTAGATTATTAATTTTAAAGTGCCTATGTACAAAATGAACAATTCAAAGAAGAAGAAGAAAAAAAGTGTAGTCTTGTGACTCTGCATGGGGTAATAGTTTTCTTGGTTTTTTTAACCTCTTTATGTATCAATTCATAGTCAACAATGTGTCAGTAGAGAGGCCACTTTAATAGAGAATACAGATTTTAATTACTTCTTCCCACAAAGGGCTTTTCAAGTGCAATTTACATTACTAAATTTCAAGTGGCCAAGTCGAAGGCATATTAAAGGCGCTCGAAGCAGCCACCCTACGACACATTTATGACACACATGTCAGAGCACGAATCACAGACCTAGGTGTTGATTTTATGGAGGGAGGAAAACCAGAGAACCCGGTGAAAAACCCTCGAAGCACAGGAGAGACCAACTAAACTCTACTCATATGAGTGTTCCAAGCTCGAGAACGGGGTTATTCCCAGACGGTCACCCATCCAAGTACTAACCCCGTTGAACTGGGCTTAACTTTTGGTGAGAGGCAGCGCCCTAACAGCACACGCCACCCATGCTTCCCTATTAAGAATTTTATTCTGTAAATATCGCTAATACAAGACAATTTTTAATTCAACACCAGGATTTAGGTCTCAAACTATCAAGAATCTACAGGGATCTCCAGTATCTTGCCGTAACTCTTTTTTTGTGGTTTTATTATTATTCGGTGCCATATTTATATACATAATGGTACACAACGCAAATATGGCAGCAGAAAGCCAACAAATGTTCATATAAAGTGTAGTTTTAGCCACAATCTCCATATTGCGTGTTAGATAGGATTAGCTGGACATCATTTCTAAAGCTGTACATGTACCAAGCTAATTTGTACATCAAATTGGTTTTTTTTCTTTCAACTTTTATTTGGACCAAGAGAGAGAGAAAAAAAAAAGTATAAAATTACAAGTCCAAATTCGGCGAGCACGAACGAGAAAACTCCCATGCGAGGTGCTCACCGTAAAATTAAAATAAAATAAAAAGTAATGATATATACATAGATCTATCGAAGATTAAGTTGGACTAGACATGACAGGAACAATTCCTGCATATGGAATAGGAACAAGGTGAATCTGGGTCAAAGGTAGTGTTCGTGAGTTCAGTATAAGTTAGGCGTAGATAGGACTTAAACCTAGTTAAAGAAGAAAATATATCAGATGGTGCATGCTTAAGTAAATAGTTCCAGGGTTTAACTATTCTATTAAAGTAAGATCCTTGAAAGGTACTAGTTTTACAATGTGGGGTTTTAAGAAGTGAGGACGAACCAGATCGGGTGTTACAATTATGCACAGGATTAAAATAGTCGACGTTTAGATCTATAAGTTTATATTTACATTTGTAGTAAAAGATCAAGTCACGGATTTCACGGTCGTAGGCTAGTGGCAAAAGGTTTAAGACTTTTAGACGTTCAGAGTACGTCAGTTCTCCTCGTTTCTTCTTCAGAATCCATAACGTAGCTCTCCTTGTGATTGTGCAGTAGCAACTGGCTTATAACAACATTTGAAAATTATGTTGACATCAGTAATTATATAATTCAAAACTCTGTAACTCAAGAAGGAATAACTGTACCAACTTAACAATTTTCAGGAAAACTTGTAATAACAATCTACAAATTATATGAAAAAGACTAGTTCATAGGTTTCACTTATATATCAGAAATATACAACAGGTATTGCTAATTTAAATAATACAGGTCTTCTTTCTTTCTTTCTTCCTTACCTTAACTCTTTCCTGTCTGAATCGGCCTTTGGTATTCTGGCTAACACCAGACAATTTTATTCACCTCTAGGGAAGCCATCAGACAGGAAGGAGTTAATAATATAGGTCCATTGGCCACTGGAGTCACCACTACTCACTACAACTTTTATTCTGCATTAAAGTACAGTATACACTACAGTACAGTACAGTACATCCCTCTGATCCTCTCACCCATTTGGAGTCATATACAGATATAGACCTCTTGCAGATGATGTCAAAACGATGCATCTGGAGGACAACTTCAAAGTTCCGACGTTCAACAGAGCAAATAATGAATGAAAATTCTATAGTTTATAAGCATTTGTCCTCCACCAAGGGAATAAGTGCAAGTGGTCTACACTTGAATAACTCAGTTTGAACATTCAAGTATACACTAATAGGGACAAAAAAAACCCCTGGGTTTCCAGTTTCCCAACCCTAACCTTTTTATTGAAATTTTAAGAAGCCTGGGAAAGCAAACACAGCTTATAAATGTCTGTAAATCAATGTGCAGTATATATAATCAAAATTATAAAGATGAGACTACATTGAATCAACATGGGTTTTGTGGTTTGGTAAAACCTATTGTTCATCCATGCAATGTTGGAAAAAAACCCAACAAAAAACAACCCGACCTACCGTACCTAATTTGTTTCAGAATGAAAAGGGAAACCCAGGTATTTGTTTTTTTGGAAGCATGATATCTCAATGAGTTTATGTGTGCCGATGAAGGAGTTTGATGCAATTATTACTAAAAGTCAAGGAATTGCTTGGCTTTAAAATGTGTAGAAGAAAATGCTTAAATACTTTTATAAACCGATTCCTTTTGGAACCAACACAACAACAGAAGTTAACAAAAGTTAGTAAAATATATTTAATACTAGTATTATTTGAATCCACATTCAAGTTGTATACGACTCCACTGATGTAATGGGGGCGTATACTTGAATTGATCCCCCTTCATAACTTACCTGTGATATGATACAACCCTCTTAAAACTCCTTCTCTCTTCTTCAGTTCTGAATCAGCATTCTTCGCAGAATATTCCAACCATTCTAGGACAACGTCAATGGTGTCAAATATATTCTTCAACGCCGATAAAAAGTACTCCTTCAGCGAAAGCTCCTTCTCTGGCGGCTTCTTTTGCTCTTCGCTTTTAATTTCTCGTTCGAGTATGAGGTTGATGTCTCCCATCGACTGGAGCACCATCGCCACTTGTTTAATGAGGTCTTTATTGACAAGTGCTTCGTACACTTGATACTCTTTCCCACCAAGTAGTAATTCCTCGTCGCCTTTCTTCTCAGCCATTATTTAGTACCTCAAAGTTCGTCGGAAGCTAACGTTCACGAAATAAGAAATACTTTCACTTTCAATCTTTTTGAAAATTAGAAAACTTTCCAAGAAGTATGACATAATTCTGGTTCCCAGACTTCCAAAATGGCGGGGAAATTAATTGGACCTCACAAAACTTTTCTCTCTGATGCGGGCCTTCGCTCGAAACCATTTATTCTGTGCTCGAAACGTTAGATTCCTAAGTTTAGATATATTGCCGAAACAGTGAACGTACTATATTTCGATAGTTGTTTCAACACTGCCAGGGCCGCTTTACCCTATGGGCAAAAGGGGCAGCTGCCCCGCGTGAGCGGGGACCCCCGGCCCAATGAGAAAAAAAAAGTTTATTAATTGTGAAACGACTTAAAGAATATTTGGATTTTGAGTTTTTAGTATCTGCACAATGTACATACTGAATATAATGTGCCGATTAAATAGTCTCGTGAAAATTGCAACGATATGTACAACTTTCCTCCCCGACACACAAGATAATGAAATTTGCTTCATTTCGCTCGAGAAGGGTCTGGGAACTACACTTGGAGACCGCCGGAAGCAGTAAACCGGAAACATGGCAGGTTAAGAATTGTTTAAAACCCAAATATTAGTAACATAGTAACCCTAATAATAGTAACCCTAATATAACGGGTAATATATAGTAACCCTATTATAACGAGTTTTGATATTTAAGAAATGGTTCATGGTTTGGCGTGCTCCATCGAGTTATGGATGCACGCGGGAAGTTTGGAGAGCACGAAAAAAGCGTTAAGAGTTGGTCCAGGCATAGCCGAGAACAGCGTCGACGTTGTAAGTGGTCCCATGCATATTGAAGTTAATTTTATAGCGTCTGTATGTACAGGGTCAATTAATATGTTTCTTTTCCTTGCATAGAATAGGTTATAAATAGAATATGGCAGAACATTTTCCAAAAATCCTATTTCCGCCTTTCCCAACATTTTGCTTTTTGGGGCCCCATCATATCTCTCTGCCCAGGGCCCCATAACCTGTTAATGCGGCCCTGAACTCTGCCCAACTTTTATTTCTCTATAAAAGTCTTTCATTCTTATATTAATAAATATCAATAATTCTAAATTATATATTTCTACTTTTATTTTATTAACTTTGACTGTTTGCCCTGCTATGTTACAAACATAAGACATTGAGACAACAGATTTGGCCCTGGCCAACCGCAACAGCTAATAAATGTTATCCAGAGCGTAAAAGGAAGCTTGCATTCACCGAAATAAGAAAGAATTGACATTAATATTATTTATAAGTTCTTTAATTTTCAAGTTTCGATGTTTTTTTAAAAAATTAAAACTTCGCGAAGTATGACGTAATTCTCGTTCCCAGACTTCAAAAAATGAAAAAATAAGGCGGGAAAACTAATTAGGCTCTAGGCCCCAGACTAACGTCTTTAGCTCTCAGTCTTCCTTCGGCGGCCATGACAGAAATTGGAAAATATACATAAACAACCGAATAGAACTTTATTAACAAGATGTAGAGCTAATTGTTTTATGCGAGGAATAATGTCATCCAGACACAGAGACAGACGTAGAGAGCATAAAAGTCGTTCTAGGTCGCCCGATTTCGGCCAGAGAGAACGAACGGACGAGCGGAGTAGACCAAGCAGAGAGGAGAGTGATAATGACAGACACCACTACAGACAAGCAAATGGAGAGAGACGTACAACAAGGGATCGTGGGTCGCCTGAGAGGGGAAAATCAAGACACGAGTAAGGTTGAATTGTGTTTTAAAGTAGCTCAGACACACGATGTCTTCACTGCTTTCTCAATTAGGTGCCTTGTTTATATTTTTGTTTTGATAGAAAAAGGAATTTTCAAAGCCAAAGAGATTCCCAGGTACCGTAGTGTGCATGCTTCCTGGCCTGTGCAATCAATGAAATCAATCTAATCAATAGAAATAGTCAATAATGATTTATATCAATTGACAATCAATATAAATTAATAATTTATATTAATCAATGATCAATATCAGTCAATAATGATCAATATCAATCAATAATGATCATTGTTATATAGCTAGAGTTTCAGTGGATGCAACAATGACTGTCATTGGTTGGTTTGTGGTCACATGATCTTAGTTACATTTCAATGTCTACCAAGCGGGCAACAATTAAGAACTTATTGCCTGCTCGGTCACTAAGTTTTCAATTGTTGCCCGGTAGAACTGTGAACTCTTCATGGCATCCTATAAATAAAAGCTTGTTTGGCATGAAAAAAAGAGTATTTATAGGTCTTCAAAACATGTGTGAAGGTTAAGTGGAGAAATGTATTGCTGTTCTTTTGTTCTGAGACTCATTCGTTTGGTTGAAGTGAAATTACAGAGCCAGGCGAAATGTTTTGGTAAGTCTTTAATAGAGTTTGTCTTTTGTGTACTTTCCCTTGATAAATGTCAAAATTCTTCGGTAAAACTCTAGCTATATAACAAAACACTTAATGTCTGATCCCTCGGGAAACAGTTAGTTTTGTTTTCCCTCAAGTCTCGATGTTTCCCTCGACTTTGTCTCAGGAAATATTTAGACTCGGGAAATATTTAGACTCTTGGGAAAACAAAACTGTTTCCCTCGGGAACAGACATTAAGTGTATAATATCAATCAATACAATAATGATATCAGTCAATAAGTTAACAATCAATCAATGATTTATATCAATTGACAATCAGTGTAAGTCAATAACAATTGATATCAATTAATATTGGTTGAAATTAGTCAATAATTATCAATCAATAATGATCTATATCAAGTAACAATCGATATAAACCAATATTGATGAGTATCAGTCAATAATGGTTGATATCAATCAATAATGATCTATATCAAGTAACAATCAATATAAACCAATAGTGGAGTATTAGTCAATAATGGTTGATATCAATCAAGAATGATCTATATCAAGTAATAATCAATATAAACCAATATTGATGAGTATTAATCAATAATGGTTGATATTAATCAATAATGATTTATATCAAGTAACAATTAATATAAATGAATATCGATTAGTAGAAGTTAGTAATGGTTGATATCAATCAATAATGATCTATATCAATCAATGATCTACATGTATATCAAATAATCAATATAAATCAATGATTGATATATATCAATCCCCAATGCAGCCAGGTAAAGACTCAGATATGATTTAACATTGCTCTGCACTCTTCAAGGTTGCTTGTTTTGATTTTTTGTAGAGATCTGGAGATAGGCAAGACAATAGGAACAAGAGAGATAATAATGATTGTAAGTTACTAGCTAAATTATATTATTAATTAAATTAGCTAAATTAACTAGTCTTATTAATAAATAACAGGCGATTACAGGATGTAGCAATACTGATGTTCAAAGTAAAGAATAATTTAATCCCTCAGAATATTTTAGATTTATTTAGTAGACCATCTTCTTTGTATAATCTTAGAAATAATGATTTCATAATCCCAGATTTAAAACAACTAGTTATGGCAAGCATTCACTTAAATACTTAGGCCCCTGTCTTTGGTCTAAATTATCAACTGATGAACGATATATCACTTCACTGTCATTATTTAAGACCACAATCTGACAGAATTCAGTGTTGCAATTAATAGCAGGCTCTGTACAATTTAGAATACATGTACTATATTTTTTAAAGATTTGTAAATAAGAGAAATAGAAATAGTAATGATGACAATAGAATTGTAAATATTTGAAATGTATAATTTATTTAGATAATAATGTATTATGTATGAACTATTATGTATAGTGTTCCAGATTAGTAGACCCTTTTGGGTCAGCTAGAAGACTAGACACTCAAATAAAGTTTATTCATTCATTCATTCATTCATTCATTCATTCATTCATTCATTCATTCATTCATTCATTCATTCATTCATTCATTCATTCATTCAATGCACATATAAAAGGTCAAAGTTGCCAAGATTTTACTGTAGATAATATTTTTATTTATTTATTCTCTGCCAGGCACTAACTTGCTTCTGCTGCACAACGTACTGTGTAGCCCCCAGTGTAGTGGTATAGCTGCTGCAACAATTAACGCCACGTTGGGAGTTGGCGAAAATGGCCCTGGCATCGTCTGGTCACGTGACACCCAGAATCTTGGGGTGTTTTGGCAAGAAAATTTATGCGGTCTTTGTGATTCGTTTTTGTATAATACGTATACATGAATAATAAATAAGAAATATTTACCGCTCTGCCGAATCACTCATGTGAACCTTTATCATAAATGCAACTGGCTAGCATTATTCATCATGATACTCTCCACAATTATCCAGGATACATTTAAATGTCGGGAAGAAACATATATCTAATGTTGTTCTTGACTTTAACCAAAGCTATCGTTACAATTCTTTGGATGAACTTCGCAGAGTGGATTTATTGCAATTCATATTTTGATGAATAAATTACACTGTATCTGAATTAATCAAGTTTTTAAACCGGCCAATCCGATTATAGAATCGACCAGCCGATGCCAGGGCCATTTTCACCGACCTCCCAACGTGGAGGCAAAATGCCCTGGGGACGAGGTTGGCCAGGGTACAACTGTACAAGACTGTCATACTGTCCTATTGTTTGTTTGTTTTTTCTTTCCATTTAACAGCTCAGAGCAATGAAAGATCTAGCCGTGACAGGGAAGCTTTGTGAGTATCAAATCATAATGCAATATATACATTCACAAAAGATATTTTTTATAACCCATTGCTGCCTGGGGTGTCGGAGGGTTCTCTCTTTAAGTGCCTAGGAAACGAAAATTACGTTTGTCTTATTTGAAAGAACACTTAAAATGATAGAGTAACATCTTTTGAGGTTTTTTGTTTCCTTGCTTCGTTCTTGTGATATTTCAGTTTGTTTGATATGCAAATTAAACATTTTAACGTCACATGTGCATAATGAGTTGTTGAAAAAGTTATATATCTTTGCAACTATCAAATCAAAATAATTGCGTGTGTTTCGCCCAGAACACTAAACATGTAGATTTTCAAGTGATGATATTTGACAATAGCAAAGATATATAACGTTTTTCGATAACTCATTATGCACGTGACGTCGCAACATGCGACATTTACATCAAACAAACTGAAATATCTCAAGAACGAAGCAAGGAAACGAAAAACTGCAAAATATGTTACTCTATCATTTTAAATGTTCTTTCAAATAAGACAAACTTAATTTTCGTTTCATAGGCTGGCATTGGACACAGTGAAACAATAAAGGGGCGGTTTTTTGGCTGGGTGAGGTGCTTCCTGGGTTGTCTGAGGGTTTTCCCTTTGAGAAGTACGAAATTGTGACATTTTACTCTGATGAAAGGCTTTGCTCGAAATGTCAGTATTTTTGTTATAAAAACTATTAACTGTTCGCTGGGTGTTCAACCTTCGTAAGTCCTCCCCACGCCGGCTAACTACTGACTGAGACTAACTCACCAACGTACTTTGGCGGAATGCTGATCGGTAGGATGTTGTCAGTAGAGACCTTAAGATGTCCCGGGTTCGATTTAGGAGTACGGGTAATCTACCCGTACCCGTAGTCGTATGTACGGGTAGACCATGAGCTACACACGTAAAAACGCACAAGCTGTTACATCCCTGCAAGCAAGTTGTTACAAGGCTGTTCAACAGGCTGTCACCGTCATGTGTTCGCACTGGCTGTCCCAGTCTGTTAACATGTCTGTAACACGGGTTGTTGACAACTTGTAACAAGGTTGATGACTCCAACAGACTGATGACAAGTTGTTCCAACAGCCTGTTACTGTTCTGCAGTCAACAAGTTGTTAACAGGCTGATGCTAACAAGGTTGTAGCAGCTTCTTGAATGAACAGCATTGTTACAACTTGTTAACAGCCTTGCTACAAGCCTGTTGCGAACACATCCTGTTGACAAGCTGTGAGATTTTTACGTGTGTACCACGGGAAAACGGGTAGATATTACGAGTAAACAAAAATGGCGGTACCCGTAAACCAAACCCGGGGTATCTTAAGGTCTCTAGTATGACCTCTCGTTCCCTGGGACATCCTGCCTCCAGGCGGGAATGAGGTCGGGTACCCTGCCACGACGAGCCAGGATTCAACATTTGCAGGCAGGGTACACCTCCGAACCAACGGAACTTCCTCCATACCAAGATCTACAAAGTCACCCGTCTAACACGAGGAAAAAAATTACAAGTCATACGTATATAAAATCAACACTTAACATCTTAGCTGTGATCCGTGGTCAGCCGCTGGCTGCAAGTAAGGATGATTAGCCAACCAGTCCTTTATCCCTTTTATCCTCTATAAGTAAAGAGGTACTCGCCCAGCTTGAAGGGACCCACCGTACGACAATGTAGAGAACGACCAGCAAAGAAGGGAACAAGTCAGGGGAAGCAAGCGAAAAAAGAGGAGGGGAGGGGAGGGGGGGGGGGAGGAGGAAACGCAAACAGCGACTAAGCTGAAGCATAGTCAATCGAGATATGGGCTGGAAACTCGGCAAACTTCAAAGTGTCTATAATGAGCTAGGATTTTATGTTGAACCGTACCTTACACGGTGCACATCCTTTGTTTTAGGTTGATTAATATTTAAATAGCACGGTTGAGTGATTGAACTGAAACGTTGCTATTGGACAATTCGTTCATTATACTAAAATACAATGTGTTCAGTGACCGTGCACCGTGCACAAAAATGCACAAAGGCGAACAAAAAGATAGACCAAAGACTTTAGGTGACGGAGACCCCGGCGCCCCAGGACCCTACGGTACAACCACTGACACCGCTCCACGTTAACTTCTTTTATAATGATAAGAAAATACATTTTTCGGCAGTTTACGACCTTTTCACTTCGCTCTATTGTAAAACACTGCCTGCGTGGCACGTTTTATACTCTATAATATTTGTACATATGTCACATTTCTTTTATACAACTTCGATTCTTAAATTTCAGTTTGGGTAATCCAGAAGAAAACACTTCACAACCCAAAGAAGAACCTAACTTTGAACTTTCAGGAAAACTGACCGAATACACAAACACATATAAGGTACAAGCAATACGTTTTAGGGGCCGTTTACATGATCCTGCTTTGCCGGGACGGGATGGTAGCCGGAATGATTTTGATGTATTGAAATACATAAGTCAACACGTAAAACAGAAAAGCCACGCGATGCCTGAAGAAACTCAGATTTTGTTGATCTGATCCTAAAGTTAAAAGTGAATGATTGTGGCAATTGAAAATGGCTTCTGTTGAAGTTATTTAGTAATCTAGGCCTTGAAAAATGTAGGCGAAAGCTTTCCAATGAACATAATCAAAGACCGTGACTTATTTCAATATATGAAAATCATCCTGGCTACCAACCCATCCCGGCAAAGCGGGATCATGTAAACGGCCCCTTACAGACACCACTGCCAGACGTTTTGCGCGAGCTCCCGACTAAAAAAGAGTCTTGAATGTTTAGAAGTACTCCAAATAGATGTTAGGTGACTCGTATATTTCATAATTGGAACAGTGTGAATGTACAGCTTTAATTCCGAAGAAATAACGCCTTAATAAGAGAGTCCACAATAGGGACTTTAAGATCCACGACCGGCAAGCTCGACGACACGCTTTACAAACAAAATAATTCTTAATGAAAACAAAGTGAATGAATAATTTGTAATTGCAAGAGTACGGTATATATCAATACCGTCCTCGTTCTGTAAACAACGCCACTCAACATTTTCACGTCTTCAGAACGACGCGAATACGCAGAGAAGTCACAGCTGTTTCTTAACCCTTTATAGCCCAAGACCTTCCCATATGCTGAATAAAATCGTCTGGCGTCAGCTAGAATAAAATTCTTAAAGTGGCCAATGGACTATAAAGGTTGACTTCAGCTCAGACAATATACAGCCGGTTCAGCAAGAACTGGAGCATCTGAAAGTCATTAAACAAGCTTAAACATGAAATAACGGCAGTTAATTTACCGTGTCTTCTTTTAAATGCATTGCTTTTTAACATTTTTTAAAGCCGCATCGTCGAGCTACCCTCGTTGTAGATCTTGAAGGCCTAATAGGTTTATCGGGACGCGGGCTATAACGATTATTTTGATAACGAGAAACGGGACACAAGAGGGGGAGATGGCGATTTTCGGGATTTCAAAAAATGGCGGGAAACGAGTCTAGAATTGACGTTGGTCGGGATTGGATCAGCTAACCAAGCTTGTTCGGGATACGAGAAGAGCTCGCGAGGGTCTGACAACTCAGATTAAGAATGATTTTAAAACGTTATTTTATTAATATGTTTGTTATTCAAGGGAGTTGTGATAAAATATAATGAACCTCCAGAAGCACTGAAACCGAAAACAAGATGGCGGCTTTATCCGTTCAAGGGAGATCAGGCCATGTGTAAGTTGAAAATTCGTATGGGATACATACACCGATTGCGCAACGCTGCGACAGCGATTGCGCTACGATGCGAGACCGATTGCGCTACGCTGCGACACCGTTTGCGCTACCTTACGACACCGATTGCGCTACACTGCGACACCGATTGCGCTACGCTGCGAGACCGATTGCGCTACACTGCGACACCGTTTGCGCTACCTTGCGACACCGATTGCGCTACACTGCGACACCGATTGCGCTACGCTGCGACACCGATTGCGCTACGCTGCGACACCGATTGCGCTACGCTGCGACACCGATTACGCTACACTATAACTGTGATACCAATTGCGCTATAATGTGTATCTAGTACAGTCAAACGTTCCACTCAAATGGTCTCCACTCTGGTAAATAAAACACATTTATATTTGGCTTTCAGCTGTCCTCTATGTTCATCGACAGAGTGCTTACCTTATTGGAAGACAAAGACATGTGAGTCTGGATTAAATTTGTGCTAGACTTAAGCCCCGGTCAAACGAGGATGAGAGTTGATGAGAGTCGATGAGAGTTGCAACTCTCGGTCGCGTTTGACCACCAACTCTCATCGACTCTCATGCACTCTTATCAACTCTCATCAACTTTGGGCTGGTTCAAATTTTAATGAGAGTTGATGAGAGTTTTTGCTCGTTTGACCGGTCATGAGAGTTGGCATACGAGAGTTGATGAGAGTTTAGCGGCTAGCGGTTTGCATTTTGTAAAAACAGGCTCAACAAAAATCTGTCTATTTATTTGTGCAGTACGAGATTGTAAAAATACGAACTTTGTTTATCTCGAAATTCGTTCCTAGTCTCCCTGCTACGTGCGGTAAATCCTACAACTCTCGTCAACTCTCATGGTCAACTCTCATCAACTCTCATCCTCGTTTGACCGGGGCATGAGAGTTGAGAAAACTCTCAGACAAACTCTCGCTTGCCAACTCTCATCAACTCTCATCCTCGTTTGACGGGGGCTTTAGGGTTAATGAGGGAGAGCATCCTCACAACTATAGTAATAGTCCTTATCTCATGACACACTAACATTTCATTGTTCTAACAGAAGCGTTAAAGTGCCTATGAAGCGAAAATTAAGTCTGTCTTATTTGAAAGAACACTTAAAATGAAAGAGTAACATCTTTTGCAGTTTTCCGTTTTCTTCCTTCGTTCTTGAGATTATTCAGTTCGTTTGATATGCAAATTAAACATTTTGACGTCGTACGTGCATAAGGAGTTATTAGAGAAGCTTAAATATCTTTTCCATTATCAAACTAAATTAATTCGAACAAAACACGTGGATGTGTTTCGCACTTGTGACGTCAAAATGTTTAATTGCATATCAAACTGAAATATCTCAAGAACGAAGCAAGGAAGCGAAAAACTGGAAAAGATGTTACTCCGTCATTTTAGTATAAGACAAACTTAATTTTCGTTTGATAGGGACTTTAATTCCTTTATTCAACTGATTCGTATATGCATACAGTGTGATAAATGGTTATCACACGCCTTTGAATAGAAGAGTGTGACAACTGACAACCACTTATAATCAGCTTTACTCGGATGATAAATCCTTTATCACAGGAGTGAACATTGATCAACACTTAATTATTACGGATATCAAAGTTGTTCCAGAATTTCGTTATTGTATAGTGTATATATTAGAGGTGTGCGAATCCGGTCCGATTCGGATCGGATTCGGACTAAACTTTTATCGTTCGGATCGGATCGGATTTTGTTCTTTTTTTCTCGGATCGGATCGGATTTTGTTTCTTTTTTTCTGAGATCGGATCGACTCGGATTTTGCACTTTTTTACCCGCATTAGATTCACTTTTGTCATTGTTTTTGTCACAAAATTAACAAATTCACTAGTTGTATGCACGTTGCACAACATATGAAGGTTATTATTACATAAGATTATTATTGTATAGTAGTTTTCTTAAATTTATTTGTTCATTGGTTTTCTTTTCGGAAAGTTTGCGCAACTATTGGAACATATATCCGGTGTTTTAATTTTTTCGGACCGGATCGGATCGGACAGGATTCGAGCAGCTGTTTTCGGATCGGATCGGATCGGACTACGATTTTTTGGCTTCGGATCGGATCGGATTCGGATTGACAGTTTTGGCAAACCCTCGGATTATAAGGGGTCAATCCGATCCGACGCACACCACTAGTATAAATTGTACTAGTTATTGGTCTAGGTTCTATTTGGTGTATGAAGTATTCCGTTATTTTTGGTTTTCATTTGGGATCTTAGATTGTCGACCTCGCCGTAGACCATCCTTCTTGCTCCAAACAACACGCAGTCTTACAATATCGTTTGGTCAGTTATGAAAGGGATGACGGCTCTGCTGGACGGAAATGCAAGTAAGAATATCAACAATATAGATATTTATACAGCAATCCCAGTGAAACAAACTATACTAAGGACTTATTAACCGAGTGCGAGGTCTGTACGGGAAAGTATTTGCCTGAGGTTTTCGTACAGACCGAGCGACGAAGGAGCGAGGTTTGTGCGATAAAACCGAGGGCAAATACTTTCCCGTACAGACCGAGCAAACGAAAGAATTTAACTTAATAAGGAATTTATTATATGGCTATTGGTTCATTTTATTTTTAATTTTCGAGCGTTGTTTTCGCCTTCGGAGCATGCTGTTTACCTTAATACCTGTTACCTTTTGTACGTGTCGCTTCTTGGCCTTCTTGTTTACACCAGTTCGGCTTTTATTTGTCGTATTTTTAGATAAACAGCTTTAAAGAAAACCAGTAGTAATGTTCCAACACATTTTATTGTTCAGAATATTTGAATAAAGACACCCAGTACTCTTTTATTTGTATTCAAATCAACTCAGAAATCTTCTCGCCAAAACTTGCAGGGCCGAGAAAAAAGCGTATTGACCCCGAGGTCAATATCGTAAACTCCCGACCTCTCGGGAACCAATCAGCGTGCGTCGTTTTGCGTACGGATCGGAAATCAAACCCAGCCATATAATAAGAGCTCTTATTATATATTCAAACTTTATTCTCGTTCGTGATTGGCCAAAACGCCCCCGCTAATTCTCCGTATCTGGAAGCTGACGCGATATTTCAGCTGCTGACGTGATCAGCGTGCAATAATACCTTGTTTTGGATCGAACTTCGATCCAAAACTCGGCAGCTTGCTAAAATCCCGCCAAAACTAAATATTTTTGAAGAGTAAACAAAATGGCTTTTAACCGGTTTCCATCGTTAAACGAAGAAGAATATATAATATATATATAATAAAACAATTATTGGATTCGGTTTTCGCATGATATCGAGAATTATCAAGACCTTGGTTTGTGTTATCCACCTGAGCCTTCGGCTTCGGTGGATAACACAAACCTCGTCCTTGATAATTCTCGATATCATGCTCAACCTCATTCAATAATTGTTTATTATCACACTTATAGTAGTATCCTATACTAATATACATAGATCTGGCTTACAATTTGAATATTTCATAACATTTCCCAGTCCTTTCCTCCATATTCTGAAAGGGCTGACTTAACCATTCAAATGTTCCTTGGGAATTGATCAACTGAAAGTGGCGTTTGTCTTTCTTAATTTAGACCTTACATTATCGACCTTGAATCAGCAAACGGCACGTTTTTAAATAATCAAAAAATAGAAGCCAGGAGATATTATGAACTTAAAGAAAAGGTAAGGACTTAGGCTTGTCTGGTCATTTCGTGGACACGCTCCTTCTGTTCCTCCACTCCTCTTTGAATTTTCTCTTGTTCTTCCTCCTCTTCCTTTTTTCTTGCTCTTTTTCTTTTCCTTTTCTTCCTCTTCGTCATTCTCTTCCTCTTCATCATTCTCTTCTTCCTCGCCTTCTTCCTCTTTTGCTTATTCTTTGATTCCTTTTCTTCCTCTTCCTCCTCCTTTTCTCCTTCGTCTTCCTCTTTTTCTTCCTTTTTGTCCTTTTCCTCTTCTTCCTCCGCCTCTTCTTTGTCCTCTTCTTCCACTTCTTTTCCCACATTTTTCTTCATTTTCTTTCACTTTTCTTCCTCTTCTTCTTCTTCTTCTTCCTCTTCCTCATTTCCCTCACCCTCTCTTTCTTTCTCTTCCTCCTTTTCTTCTCCTTCGTCTTCCCCTCCTCTTCTGCTTTTCTCCTCGCATTCACGAGGTTAGAGTTAGGTGGATGGACGCCTGGGAATGGTGTTTGTCGTAGTTAGTTCTTAAATATGTGAAGCCTTGCGATCATTTAGCACGGGTGGCGTATGCTGTTAGCGCGCTCCCTCTCACCAAAAACTTAATCCCGGTTAGACGGGGTTAGTACTTGGATGGGTGACCGCTTGGGAATCACCCCGTTGTCGAGCTTTGAACTTATGTGAGTAGAGATGTAGTTGATCTCTCCTGTGCTTCGAGGGTTTTTCGCCGGTTTCTCCGGTTTTCCTCCCTCCGTAAAATCAACACCTAACATCTTACGACACAATCGAAATATGGTATAGTAGGTTAATACTGCCGAAACAGAGAACGTAAGTGGTCTAACGTTTCGAGCGAAGGCCCTTCGTCAGAGAGAAACGTAAAGAGTAAAACAAACAACGAGCTTATATACGCGAGATAATCACGTGATAAGAATTAGCCAATCAGATAAAGGTAACCAAGACAAACTAATAATGAGATTCAAGAGAATAAGCCAATCAGAGCAAAGTAACAATAACAAATAAATAATGAGATGCGAAAGCCATTTGCTATTCTCACCATCGATAAGTAAAAAAGGAGAGTAAAAAATAGAGAGTAAAGAATGGAGAAGTAAAGTGAAAACACTGTTTATGTCTGCCCTTGCTAATACAAAAACAGCATCTTCAGAAGTGTTAAATAAAAGAAAAACGTTCGTTGAGTCCATGAGGATGAATGGTTCCAATTTTGAAAATGAGACGCTTTTCCTGTCGTTTGCGGCTATGATTACCACCGGAAATGGGTGAGATAGCACAAACTTTCATGTCAGAAATATGATGGTTGACACTATTAAAATGTCGGGCAACAGGCTTGTCAACATCATTGTTCCTCACAGAACGAAGATGTTCAGCAAACCTGTCAGATAAACGTCTGCCAGTTTCACCAATGTAGAGCATGCAGCATTTACTGCAAGAAATGCAGTAAATGATGTTGGAAGAGGTGCATGTGAAATTATGCCGAATGGTGAAATTAGATTTGGGTCCTGAAATTAATGTGGCAGGGTCAAGAAACGAACATGTGTAGCATCGTGTGCGAGAACAAGAAGTAGTACCTACAGGTGCCAATATCTTACGACACAGTTTAGACCACGGATCACAGCTATGGTGTCTGTCTGGAGCGCCTTTGATATGCCTCGACACGGCCACGTTGATCTGCGTCCTTCGTAATTCAGCCGCTCGCTGCGATGATTAGCCCCCAGTCCTTTATCATTATCTTTTATCATTATCCTTTAGTCTTAAATTAAATCCAAACACCATTAACGTACGTTTTAAATATAAATTTATATAGGATGTTCTTAAATTTGGGTTTAGTTCAAGAGAATACGTTCTACTTCACGAAAAAACGAAGGGATCCGAAGTGGATGACGACGATATTTCCGAAGAGCAGCCACAACAAGAATCTTAAAACCTTCATACTTTTATATAAAGAAATAAACCCTAAAGGCCTGTTTAAACGGATCCAACATTGTCCAACATTGTTGGTGCAACATGTTCAAACGGATGCAACAACATCCAACACAAGTGCTATTAATTAATAATTAACAATACACATCCCATAAGCAAACCCGCTCCTCAAGTATTTCAAGAAGCTCGTCTATTTTCGCGTCAGTCCACTTTGATAGACCAGTCTTCTTTTTTTAATTGAAGTAGCTTTTGCTATCTCATCTTCCTCGGAATTCTCGACATTTTTATTCTTATTATTCAGAGGAGTTTTAGCGAGGGGTTCCTCACGTTCCTGCGTCAAACTCTCGAACAAAGTCTCGTCACTCCCGCATTCCGCGATCTTGAATGTTTTTACCTCGTCAAAGGACTCAAATCTCCATGGAAACGATGTCGATGAACTCGTTTTCCGTCAAATGTTGGACGATGTTGGATGAAAAGTTTGAACGGAATCAAACTTGATCCAACAATGTCCAACATCATGCAACATTATCCAACATGGTGTTCAAACGAATCCAACATGTTGCATTCAACATTGTTGGATGATGTTGGACCAACATGTTGGATCCGTTTAAACAGGCCTTAACAGTTTTGTTCTGGCTCTGCTGCGAAAATCTACACAACAGTAGCGATCACAGTTGATTTCGCATTACTTCTCCGCTTGGTGTTGCGAAGTTCGTTGAGAAGTTCAGATATTCGTTCGGAATTACGTTGCCAAGGTTCAACAATTATCCAATCAAATTGCGAGCTTTGGATCAAAAGTCATAATGATTGGATAATATTTCAACCTTTGCATGGCAACGTAATGCCAAAGAATCCAAACTTCCGAACGAATATCGCAACACAAAGCGGAACGGTAATGTGAAATCAACTGTAAAAGGGAACTTCTGTCAAAAAATACATTACTTTTACATGAAAGTTATTTAAAATGCCAGGTTTCAAAACATTGATAGTTTCGCGATATATACTCTCGTACTTGACAAATGACGTCATCATATCGTATTTTACGCCGCCATTTTGAGTTTGAATAACGACTTAATTTTGATGTACAGCAGAATTGTTTTTCAAATTTGACGCCATATCGTCAATTAATGATGTAATACAACGGCGTTTCTGATTGGCTACCGTGCGTGCTCCATTTAACAAATAGATTCCATTTTGCCATTGTCTGTTCAGTTATAGATGCACTAGGGTGAGGCGGTTAATCGATAAACCGGAAAAAACCGATGTTTTTCGAAAACCGATTCGACCGATGTTGCTCCAGGCAAAAAACCGAAAAACCGAAAAAACCCGTTTGAATCTCAGTAACATTGAAACAAAATGGCAGTAATAATTACAGGGAAGCGAAGCATCAAAGCTAAGCCGGATCACACGCTTGATTGGTTCAGCAAATCAGCGCCCTGATTGGTTCAACAGAAAGCGGACCTCTGCGAAGACAGGTAGCGTATGACTCATCGCAAAAATATTCAGAGTTAACAAATTAACATATAAACACGTGCAATAGCATTCAAACATTAAACTTCAGTTGGTCGTTTGCTTACACTATCCCGAAGTCTTTCTGTTTTTGTTAAAATGAGTAAGAGTGCAGTTTGGAATTTCTTTAAGAAGCCAGAAAGAGGAGAGGATTTTGCCGTGTGCAAAATCTGTACGCAGTCCGTTAAACCAGCCTGAAAAAGAAAGAAACGGCGTCACCAGCAGCCTCTCCACATAGCCGTCTCTCCAAGGAGATTGACACTTACCTCAGTTATCCAGTCATTGACGGAGACGACGAACCTTTAGAATGGTGGAAGGTTAACGCAAAAGAACTTCCGTTACTGTCACAATTGGCAAGAATATACCTCGCCATTCAAGCCACCAGTTCGCCATCAGAGAGGCTTTTTAGCAAAGCGAGGCAAGTTGCTACACCAGCGCGAGCGCAACTAAAGCCCGAGAAAGTTGACAAACTTGTCTTCCTAGCGGAGAATTTGTAAGGATAGACTATCGCATTCGCTTGTATATAGATAGAAAGAAAGCCAGTTTTACTGTTACTTAGTCATTTCCTTGTGTGTAGAACGTATATAGCTACAATGTTTGAAAATTTAATTCTTGTAAATATTACGATACATTGTACTAACTGTTTTAAAAACTAAAGTCTTGAACGTGTAGCGTGAAGTTTAATCAAGTAAATCTACAGATATAAATATCGATTTTTTCGGTTTTTTCCAGGCGGTTTTCGGTTTTTACCCTGAACCGCCTCACCCTAAGATGCACAGATGACGTCACAACGTGGTAAGAACAAAAAAGTGGCCCACGAGACGCAGTCGAGTCACTGATGTTCTTACCACGTTGTGACGTCTTCTGTTTGGATCATGCCGGATTTTGGGGCGTGAAGAAAGAAAAAAGCAAGTCAGCTGACGTGATCTGACGTGATCCATGTGTCTGTCCTCTAATAGATCATGGCCACTGACAACCAATGAAAACACGCGTAGCAACCAGGATATTGTATAAAACTCGATGGAGCACGGTAATTTGAAACGTAATGAGAAATTTATTTTTAATCAGCGAAATAAATATTGTTTTCCGTTGTTTTGTGTCTTATTCTCTGTTTTTAAAGAAATGGTTCATGGTTTGGCGTGCTCCATTGAGTTATGGATGCACTTGGGAAGTTGGAGAGCACTCCAAATCTAGAGTTGTTCTCGGCTATCACCTCGACCAACTGTTCAGGCTGTTTTCCACTAGGGCGATATTTTTCGAGCGAAGCGACCTTTTGCTTCTGTCTTGGCTAATTACTTCCACCTGAGAGCTTACGAGAAAAAAAGCTTCGCGCGACATTTTTCGCCAAGTGGAAATCCACCTTTACGCTTTTTTCGTGCTCTTCGAACTTCCCACGTGCATCCATTTAACAATTAGACAACGAGTCCAAGTTGTCTATGAGTGAATAGTCAACGAAGGCGAAGCCTGAGTTGACTTCGCGCATAGACAACGAGGACGAGTTGTCTAATTGTTTTAGTATACACCCTGTACATACTCCAAAAAATACAGTTTTTCTAGTGCAAACTGACGAAAATGTTGTGTTGTTTAACCACTCGTGAGCGGCAAGTAAAAGCAGATTTAATTAATAAAATACGGTTTAATTGTATTTCGTTCCTTACCATTAAAAATCTTCATGCCACATTTTGTGGCGTTTTTAGTTTTCTCAGGGATAGAATTTTCTATCAAACTCTCAAAAAATTCCTCCAAAACGTCTGCAAAACGAGAGTTTACTGCCATATTTTTTCAGGTTTGTTTTCATTTTTCTCAAACGTTGTCCATCACGAATAGACAACGGTTGAGAAGCCAATCAGAAAGCAGGATTTGTAATAGACGATGGTTGGGTGTATACTAAAGCTCGATAGAGCACGCCAAACCATGAATCATTTCTTAATTGACCTGATTTTGACGATATGATGTCAGCATTGAAGACTAACATACGGCATTATGAATATATACAGATCTTCAATTTACTGTCTTTAATTAACCTCATTAAAAGGTACAAGTTACTTCCGTTGAAACCGTGTTCTCATTGGCTGAGACGCGTCACGTGCTGGTCGATTATTTTCCGAAATCGACTGGTCGATTATGGATTTTGCCAGCCATTTTGTTTACAAAAGAAAAACACAAGAAAATCATAAAAAATTGTGAATTCAATACCCTAAATACACACTGATACACATGCACTAACCACTGAATCGATTGCCGGACCTTTAGAACGAGCTCCGGTTACGGGACATATAGTCACTTCGCAACGATCTTGCACAGCAACTTGTGAGGTTTTACGTGCAGACAAAAAATCGGATAACTCGTTAACAAAGATGCATGTCTACTTCTGTTGTCACTATTCCCGTTTCAGGTCAAGAATGGAAGGGCCACTGGTCTTTTTCCATTTTGTAAAATGCTCCAAGTATTGACCAATAGTGTCGGATGGCGTGAACTTGCTGTCGCTCTTCTTGCCTGGCAACGGGAGCATGGCGACAGCTATGCCAGTGATCCCTTCAATAAACTCTTGAAGTAAGCTCCAGCACTGAGATGCTACGAGGCAAGGAAGGTACTCCACCTAACAGCGACATATCGAATCGACGTATTAAGGCCTGGCCAAACGCTTTCAACATCGCATTCAACATCACTCAACATTGTTGAACGATGTTGAATAATGTTGAAAGCACAAGTGGACAAAATATCCCGCATGGCGCATGTCTGTTCAACAAAGTTGAATGAAATGTGGCCAAATGCGCTCAACACCTTTCAACAGATTTTGAGAACAATAGAAATGTTGAACGCGTGGTGAACGAAAATTTGAACATGTTCAAATTTCGTGAAACAACAACCGTTGTTCACGCATGTTGTAACAACCGAAGAACGTGTTGATACATCAACCATGTTCACCATTGTTGTAACATTGTTGTTCATCGTTATTTCGTCATGCTGTTACAACATGTATCATGTGCGAACAACGTTGGCTATAAAAAATGTGCTGCTGGAACAACTTGTTCATGACTGTTGATTTATCCGTGAACAAGTTGTTCGAAACCAAGTGAACAACTTGTTCACGACGAGCAGCACAACATTGTTCACGCCTGTTGACAACCGTGAACAAGTTGTGCGTTTTTACGCGTGTACAGAGGGGTCGGAGATATGGCTAACAGGAGTGACTATAGAAGACATTAGGGAGTTTGAGCAAGACAACGAAGTACGAAGACGTAGTTGACAGGTTTCCAACGCCTGCAATTATTCTGATTATTTTTTTATCATTCATTATTCATATTGTTCAACGTCTTCGTTGCGTGGCCTTCGTTGACAACGAAGATATTGACAAAGTTCGTTGTGGTAAGAACGAAGTCAGAAGATAGCTCATCATTGTGACCTGGCACAGGATGGTCTAACTGCCATTTAATAAACTGTTTTGAAACTTTATACAATGAATATTTTGAATTGTTGTGCGTATCTGCTTGCAGCTTGCTTGATTTTAATATTCGATTTAACTTGGCTATATTCAGTTTAAGACACCTTCAGCATAGTTCACTAAAAGAAACTTCTCGTAGTAAGGTCCGCTCATATTATTTTTCTCCTACGTCGCAACCATCAAATAAACACGGGTTAATACAAATTTCGCGCCGTATGACGGACAACGGCTACCCCGGTCTATTGCGACCAAAATACGTCCTCGTCTTTGTACTTTGTTGTCTTGCTCAAACTCGCTAGTTTCTGACCTAGATCCTAGCCCAAATAGTGTCGTATGAAGTGTCATGAAAACAGGCAAACAGCTCTGGTAGGATTTGCATGCTAAAGTTGATTTTTCTTTTTTTTTTGAGTTGACTAGGTGTCAAACTATTAGACAATGCAGTTTACAGTCAAAATGGAAATATACTTTCCCGCTTCTGCTTCTGTATAGTTTGTTGTGTATAACTGTATTTCTGTAGTCGCTACTGAAGCGTGAAGAACATTTTTTGTCGAAAAATGTGAATTCTTGTCGAAAAATGTGAATAAAAAGTATACTTTATCTTTCATAGAATTTAATCATAATATATAACGAATGTTTCTCCCAAATCGATACCAACAAACAAGTATAAATCAAGAATAAGCGACTTTTATCGCTAGATTTTCTTCACGCTTCAGTAGCGACTACAGAAATACAGTAATACACAACAAACTACAGAAGCAGAAGTGGGAAGGTATTTCCATTTTGACTGTAAATTTTCCGACCCCTTGACCCCACTGTACTGTTTGTCGAGAGGTCGAAAATTTAAACCCCAAAATTTTCTGATAGTTTGTCATCTAGTCAACTCAAATTATAAAATAACATGTATACTACGCGAGCTCTGATTGGTCAATTGCCGTGTTTGGATCAGAGTATCGATCCTAACACGGAAAATTCCCGCCAAAACGATTTTTTGAAAATGTCGGACAGTATATCATATTCACTTGTGATTATTTTATAAAAGAAATACCAAATGGTTTTTTCCGTGTTTGGAGACTCTTATCCAAACACTTGGGAAATTGCTCGACTTTCGAAAAGCTAAAAACACTCGCCTACGGCTCGTGTTTTGTTACGCTTTTCTCCAGTCTCGCAATTTCCCGCGTGTTTGGATCAAAGTATCCAAACACGGAAAACCATTTGGTGTTTCTTTAAGAGAAATAAAATCAACTTTAGTATGCAAATCCTATGAGAGCGGTTTTCATGACAGACGTTTGATTGGACGGTTATATAAGGCCTGCGCAAAACGTCGCACTATAGTCGAATTTAATTCAGACAATAATGCGTGTTCGAATTACACGACGAATTATCGTCGCAACAAATTAAATGTTTCCGTTCTTCGGCCTGTGACAATTCACAATAGGCGAATTTCAGGGTGTTACGCGCGCATCATTTTTCAAAAAAACTGGCAAGCTCCCCTCAAAGTAAACGTACTGTTTAAAATAAACAAAGTATAGATACAGTTTCTGGATGTTTAACACTGTTATTCTGCTGTTGTTGGCATAGGCGTAGAGTTTTGTTTTGGTCTAGGGGGGCTGAAGTGCTGAACAGGGCCTTTCTAAGAATTTTCCCATGGGGGGCGTTTACAAAAAGGGAGTCTTCTAGGGGAGTCCGGGGGCATGCCCCCCTGAAATATTTGAAATTTAGAGTGTTGGAAATGCCATTTCCTGCATTCTGAGGGGTGATTTTTAAGAACACTGAAGGTCATGAAATGTCATAAAAACTAGTTAAAATACAACACATTTCAACAAATTTTCGATTGTTGTGTTTACTGGGTTGACTTATCACTGTATATGGGTGCTTTTGGCTGACAGGAATGAGGCTGTAACAGTTACTTTAGCCTAACGAGTAACCTATAATTTGTGAATGGTTGATTGATGAGTCAGTTGCTGCAAAATGTCTGGGGGGCCTCAGCCCCCCCCCCCATTGAGATTTCTTCGGGGGCTAAAGCCCCTCAGCCCCCCCCATACTCTACGCCTATGGTTGTTGGCTCACTAGCAAGTCTGTTTGCCATTGCTTACTTTGTAGAGAGCCCGCCAATTTCTCTCCAATACGATGCGCGCGCAACACCCTGAAACTCGCCTATTCGGCGTCATGTTTTCAAGAAGTCGTTTTCAAGCTCCAACGAGTTCAAGTAAAAACAATTAATTCGAATTAAATTCGTCTGAATTAAATCCGTCTATTGTGCGACGTTTAGAGCAGGCCTAATAAAACGTCATTATTTTGCAACAGCTACTCACCTCAACAAGCACTCCCTTGAAACTTACACCGACTGTTACTTGACCAATTTTTATAACAAAGTCTCCTAGTTCGTAGCGCTGGCCTTTAGCCTAAGAACGAAAAAAACCCAACATAAATTATAACCAACCAATTCAAACGTCATCAAAAGCGATGCCTAAGGGTTCTCAGTAAAATTTTATATGCACCGCGAGCCAGCCCGGGTACACAAGCTAGCCCACTTTGGCGAGATGATTTTCGTTCGTGTTTATACATGAGAAGGGCGAGCTCGCTTGCTTGTTGTGCTAATTTCCTAATTTATCACTTCTGACAAGACACGAAGTCTCATTGTTTTAAATATGAACTGTACATCAACAACTAGAACTTGTGAATTGTTAATATTTTGAAAAAAGGTGATAAAAACAAATTTTGTCGCGTGTCCCCGGAGGTTTTAGTGCCGGTCGGTTGTTTACAAACGTTTTACGCATGCGCGACGTCCCGCGAGCTCGTCCTCGGAAGAAGAGCGGGAAAACACTGAAAATATATTTGAACTGGTCCGAGAGTCCGACACAAAAGTTAAAAAAATAAGAATACTACCAAAAAGATAAGATAGGTAATTTGTGCATGGCTTCTTTGTCAATATTGTAACATACTCTGAAATTACCCCTTCGTAATTTTCTTTACCCTTTTTTTAAAACACAAATGAATAGTCGAGTCTTACTTAGTCTTCACTGTCTGGTTGTTGTCGCCATGGCTAGTTCCCACTTCTCTTGCAATGTTTACTCAGCGAATTCACGCATGCGCAAACGTTTGGCAGCGGTGTCCTTAACACCTATTTTTAGCTCAGGTCAATGTGAACTTGCCCCAGTCCCCGAAACTTCTCGAAATGCCTGAAGTACTAAACTAACTTGTGTTACTAGTTATGCACCTATCAACTGAAAGCCTGACTCCCCCCACTCCAGGGCAAGGTGGGGGAAATGTGGGGAATTTTATAGCATTTGAAACTATTTTAATGCAAAATCAAACTTTAGCCTATCAAATCCCCACCCAGTCCTGGGGTGGGGGGAGTCGAGCTTTCAATTGATAGGTGCATTATCTTCAAGTCATACAGAAAACTGAAACTGACATCCAAAATGGCCGCATAGGGGTCTGAAACTGACATCCAAAAATTTGCCTCCCTTCCAAGTATAATATAGAGTTCACTGGGTTATTCCTAATTCTATAATTTGTGTTTGTGATTAAACTTGCTTTTCCAGAGTCCTAAGGCTATCAATAAATAAACAAGCACACTGGAAGAATTAGAAATTGATTTAATAAATGTCAGTATACTATCATATTTGTAATTAATAACAGAAATTTTAAGAACATTCATTTTAAGATTTTTCATATCGGTTCATCTTATAGTTTAGAACATTAAACAAAATTAAACAGCTTGCTTTACTACCACTGTTGCAAAACTTCTAGCTTCAATCAAAGGAGGAAGTTCTTCCCACAAATATGTATCAAAACTGAAGCATTCAACGGAAGTCAGGTATCCTTGTTCTTTATTCCAACCTCCCATCACTACTATTCTATTTCCAGTAATGATGGCAGAGCATCCCAGCCTCTTGTGTTTCATAGATGGCAACATTGTAACCTCTCCATGTACGTTGTACATAAAAACAGTATTTGTGATTTCACCCGTTGGTAATTGCCCGCCGATCAAAACAACACTATCATCCCAACTTACTGTTGCCATTTTACCCAAAGCAAAAGGCAATGGTGGCATCTGTTTAGACTCATTTCTACAAATATCATACATTTCAACACCGTCAATAATATCTTTCTCCTTGCCAGTTGTTGAACCCCCGAGAATTACAATCTTGTCATCAACAAGTGCTGCTCCATGATAATTTTTCTGTTGGATCATTTGGGACTTTAATTCACAAGAGTAAGGAGGAACAAGAAGTAATTGATAAATATTATCTTTGATGTTCTCCAAGTCACATCCTCCCATAATGAAAATACAACCTTTGTAAACCACACTCTGATGTGCACCGCATGCCTCAGTTAGAACTGCTGGAAAATCACGCCATTGAGCCGTTTGCCGCCCAACGTTCAGTGTTGAGATGGTATTCAGGGGCACCCTCGCATTGTACCCACCAACGACAATCATCTGATTTCCATAAAAGACTGAAGATGCTGCAGAGCGAATTTCTTTCATTGGTTGTAAGCGTTCCCACGTTCGCGTTGACCATCTGAACCTCTCTACCGAGTTCAGTCGCAAAGAATCGCTTGTTCTTCCACCAGCAATGAAGATGTCTTCTTTTACGTTGGAAGCATCTGCTGCAAGTTGATCTCGAGTAGAACTCAAAGGATGTTTCATCTCAGACAGCATACGGCGCATTTGATCATTTGGTTCATCTAAACGTGTCTTCATCTCATCTCTCTGTTTCTTCATCTCATCTCTCTCTTTCTTCATCTCATCTCTCTCCTTCCTTGTCTCATCTCTCTCTTCCTTTATCTCATTTCTTTGTTTCTTCATCTCGTCCCTCTGTGCCTTCATCTCGTCTCTCTCCTTCCTAACATCGTCATAATCAGTCCAATTCACCTTTCTATAAGAACAATCTTCAGTCTTGACATGAATTATTTCATGTTTATTCATCAGCAAGCCACATCCATCGTTGGAGTACACAACTGATGCGAAACCACAGCTGTCCGTATGAATTTGAAGATGTTCTAGTTGAACAACCTCTGCACATCCTCGATCAACATATTCACAGTGAATCAACAACTTCGACAAATGTTTGGTCAAGTATCTTGATGGCTTTCTCACTGTCTCCAACGTCAATTCCTCCATACAAGAAGGACATGTCTGAAAATTGTCTAAGTGTCTCTCAATGCACGGCCGACAGAAATGATGTTCATTAGTTTGACATTGAACTGGCTCCTTCAACACGTTCAGACAGATTGCACAATGGAGATCTTCATCGACAACGTCCACGAAGCGAGTGTCGTCGAATCCTTGATCAAGATTATCCATTCTTCATCTTCTTTGATACTAACATTCTGATAGATTGTAATTTTGTACTGCCAAGACGACTCAACTAAGTTCAAGAAACAGAAGCTTGTTTTAAAGTGGAACAGATCAAGTGAAATGCTTCGTTTACAAATTCGTCTTTCTTGTGTTCAAAGCGACAAAGCCTCAAATTTCGGGCTGCGAGCAGCGAGCATCAATCGGCCACTTTCATGGGGCAGTTCGCAGTCCACGTGCGTGCTGGCTCAAGTGAGTTGTCGGCCGTCCGTGTACTGATGACGTTTACAAGATATTCGTTCTACGCATGCGTAGCTAATAAGGACCATTTCCGATCGTGGGCCTAGTTCCTATACTTTAATAGGCTGACACGCTTGTAAAAACGTCGCTTCCTTGCATGTATAATTCAACTCGAACAAAATTGAAATCAATGCAAAAAGTACTGACCTATGAGTGTAGTCTCCAAAACAGATTGGCTTTAGCTCTCGACCTCTGCTGCATATTGGTTTGCCAATTTCAAAAGGGTATACACAAAATACATGAGGATTTTTTTGCCGATTTTTGACTCCTCCTACCCCCCCCTGTGACAATCTGTGACGGTTGGCATTACCCCCCATCGAAAATTACGTGACTCTGATTCATTTGTTTATACAGCAAAAACCAGAGGCCGCGGAACCGGGGGGCACTGGGGGCAGATACCCCCCCACACACACACACTTTTTTCAAAATTGGAAAATGTGTCCTTTTTCTGAAATAAAAATGCCCTTTTTATAAATGTGGCATGTGGCGGTTACGGTTTACTGCGGTATATTGCCTATACTGGGAAAAATTAATGTACTCTTTTCGTAGAAGTATAACAAGTATGACATTGCTATTTGCTGTAGAAAAGAGTGACTGTGCCGTTGCCCATGCAAGGGGTGCCGTAAAAGAGTTATTTATAAAATATGATATAATGTAAATTTCCAGCACATCGGCGCTATCTGAACTATTCTATTTCTAAAAGAAATGCCGCTGACGACGGTCGAGGCACTTGTTGTTGAATTAGGACCAAGAAATTATGTTAAAAACAAAATGGTGGTGGTCAAATGGAAGTTACAACCGTACAACGTTTTAAATTATACGATTATTTTGAAAATAACCAAGGTGCCCCTTTTTGGCGGTGCCCCCCAACTTTTCAGGTGCTTCCGCGGCCTCTGGTAAAAACCCGCTAACAAGAACCTACATTTTACCAAATCAGCCTGGGATAGGTTCTTATATTCTTATATATTCTTATATACTGAATAAATTTTTAATTTCAGCCTGAGGTTCTTAATAGTGGTAGGTTCTTGTTAGCTGGTTTTTACTGTACTATTTTGCTTTTTGGTCAAACCACTTAAAATGATCCTGAGTATGAGGTTATTAATAAATAATAATAATAATAATAATAATAATAATAATAATAATAATAATAATAATAATAATAATAATAATAATAATAATAATAATAATAATAATAATAATAATAATTTTATTTGCACCCCAAATTAATACATACATAATAATTCTAAGAAGCTGCGCTTGTGATATACAAATTAGTTTTCCATGGAAACATATCATTTTCTAGAGACCTAAAGCGATGAATAAATAAACAACAAGCACAGTGGAAGAAGTAGAAATTGATTTAATAAATGTCAGTACACTATCATATTTGTAATTAATAACAGAAATTTTAAGAACATTAAGATTTCCAATACAACAATAACTATAAACTATTCATGTTCGTTCATCTTATAGTTTAAACATTTTAACAAAGTCAAACAGCTGGCTTTACTACTGCTGTTGCAAAAGCTCTAGCTTCAGTCAAGGGAGGAAGTTCTTCCCACGAATACGTTTCAAAACTGAAGCATTCAACGGAATTAAGGTATTGTTCTTCAAAATTATAACCTCCCATCACTATTATATTATTTCCAGTAATGATGGCACAGCATCCCTCCCTCTTGTGTTTCATAGATGGCAACATTGTAATCTCTCCATGTACGTTGTACATAAGAACAGTATTTATGACTTCACCAGTTCGTAATGTCCCGCCGATCAAAACAACACTATCACCCCGACATACTGTTGCCATTCGACCCAAAGCAAAAGGCAACGGTGGCATCTGTTGGGACTCATTTCTACATATATCATACATTTCAACACCGTCAACATTTTCTTTGTCATTGCCAGTTGTTGAACCCCCAAGAATTAGAATCTTATCATCAACAATTGCTGCTCCATGAAAACGTCTCTGTTGGACCATTTCGGATTTTAATTCACAAGAGTAAGAAGGAACAAGAAGTAGTTGATAAATGCTATTCCAAGTTTTCTTTCGGTCAGTTCCTCCCAAAATAAAGAGACGATCTTTGTAAACTACACTCTGGTGTTCACGACATCCCTTAGTTAAAACTGCTGGAAAATCACGCCATTGCGCCGATTGCTGCTCAACGGTCAGTGTTTCGATGTTATTCAGAACCACCTTTCCATTGTGCCCTCCAACGACAAGCATCTGATTTTCATAAAAGACTGAAGATGCTCCAGAACGAATTTCTTTCATTCGTTGTAAGCGTTCCCACCTTCGCGTTGACCATCTGAACATCTCTGTCGAGTTCAGTCGCAAAGAATCGCTTGTTCTTCCACCAGCAATGAAAATGTCTTCTTTTACGTTGCAAGTATCTGCTGCAAATTGATCTCGAGTAGAACTCAAAGGATGTTTCATGTCAGACACCATACGGCGCATTTGATCATTTAGTTCATCTAAACGTGTCTTCATCTCGTCTCTCTCTTTCTTCATCTCGTCTCTCTCTTTCTTCATCTTGTCTCTCTCCTTCAGTACGTCGTCATAATCAGTCAAGTTCGCCTTTCTAAAAGAACAGTCTTCAGTCTTGTGATGAAGTATTTCTTGTTTATTCACCAGAAAGCCACATCCATCGTTCGGGCACACAACTGGTGCAAAACCACAGCTGTCCATGTGAATTTGAAGATGTTCTAGTTGAACAACCTCTGTACATCCTCGATCAACATATTCACAGTGAATCAACAATTGCAACAATTGTTTGGTCAAGTATCTTGCTGGCTTTCTCACTGTCTCCAACGTCAATTCCTCCATACAAGAAGGACATGTCTGAAAGTTGCCCAAGTGTCTCTCAATACATGGCCAGCAGAAATGATGTTCGTTATTTTGACATTGAACTGGTTCCTTCAGCACGTTCAGACAGATTGCACAATGGAGATCTTCATCGACAACGTCTACGAATCGAATGTCGTCAAATCCTTGATCAAGATTCTCCATTCTTCATCTTCTTCGATACAACATTCTAATGAATTGTAATTTTGTACTGCTAAGACGTACTCAACTAAGATTAAGAAACAGAAGCTCGTTTATTAAAGAGGAACAGATCAATACTGCGTTCACAAATCACACCCACATCACGTTCGTAAGCCGAAAGGCTTTTGTTGCAAGTTTCAAAGATTATTATGACCCGACTTCCTTTCACGGCTGACACGCTTGAAAGACTTGGCTTCCTTGAATGTATAATTCACTCGAACAAAGCAATGCACTGCATTAATAAACCTATAAATGTAGTCTCTGAAACGCTTAGACTTTAGCTCTCGACCTCTGTTCCATGCATTACTGTATCGCCAATTTCAAAAGGGTATACAGGTGATGACCATGTACGATATACATTCCGATATGACAAAGAAAATTACTATATATAGAAGCATGTAGTATATTCAGTAAATTTGATTTCTTATTTATTTTATTTATTAACATTTGCTACTTGGCGGTAACAGGAAAAGTAACAATATGACTCTAGGTCCAAAAATAAATGTTAACAAGATCAATGTAAGTACAAAGTCAAATACTAAATATACAATAAAAAAATACAAATTATAAACTAAATATACAACTAGCAATAACAAACGGAAGATAAATAAGATTGACGACATAAAGGACAAATAATACGCCATGTACGGATGTCGTCGGGATTAAAGACTGACTTAAGCCATCAAACAAAAGGGCTTTAATGCTCGACTTAAACACTTCCGTAGATGAAGAAGAACGGATTGCAATTGGTAATGATTCCAAAGAGGACAAATACGGACAAAGTAAGAATCACGAAAAGTGGAGGTCCGTGCTGGTATAAGACAAAAATCTAAACCAGAGGATCGTCTACGAGTTTTGGAGCTAGAGAATAGTAAGAAATCAGAAATGTCTACTAAGATCTTGCTTCCTTCTTTTCCTGCTCGCTTGCAGTTGATTACTCGTTTGCTTGCTCGCTCGCTCGCTCCCGTCCTTCCTCGCTCGCTCGTTTGCTTCCTCGCTCGCTCGTTTGCTTCCTCGCTAACTAGCTCGCTTGCTTCTTTGGCTAAAGCAGTTTTTAAGCAAGTAAACAAACGGGTCGTTTTGAATATCTTAAATACAGTACATGTAGTGCCACGAAAGCATTTTTAACCCATTGCCGCCTAATGACTGAGGGTCGAGTAAAACCGTTTGGCGTTCACAACTAAGTGCAAACTCTGTTTAATTGTCACATGTATTTAGCTCATATGATATAGTCATAGAACTAATTGGGTACACTATAAAACGTTGGTCTTTCCTGAGAAAACCGGAGGACCCACAACTCTACTCACATAAAGCTATAAGGTTGTAAAATGTCTGTTTGCAAAAAGCAAAACATGTGAATTGTTAATATGTCGAAAAATTCTAATAAAAAACAATTTTGTCGCTTATACGGAGGTTTTGGAGCCGGTTAATCGTGTTTACGTGGCTCCAATCTCGTACCCAGAGTCTTCGCTGCGCACAAACGATGAAACTCGAAGCCTCTGGGATATAGTCCATCACCAGAAACAGAAAAACCTGTTGCCACTTGAAAAGAAGCCGCTTCAGCTATGGCTGATCAAAACAGCCATTTCCCGGTTGGGGATTGGCCATTTCCCAAAAGAGTTGAAGACTGGAAAAAATATAGAAGTAATAAGTATATAATGGTACTAAGTTTTAAGGTTGAAATATTACAATAGATAGATAGTAGAGTGTCCAGCGGTTAAAGGAGAAAATGCTTTCAGGTTAAGGCTGTTTTCCACTAGGCGATATTTTTCGAGCGAAGCGACTTTTTTCTTTTGTCTTGGCTAATTAATTCTACCCGAGAGCTTACATGACAAAAGAAAATGTCGCTTCGCGCGA
Organism: Corallium rubrum; assembly: GCA_964035015.1. Taxonomy (NCBI): domain Eukaryota; kingdom Metazoa; phylum Cnidaria; class Anthozoa; order Scleralcyonacea; family Coralliidae; genus Corallium; species Corallium rubrum. The sequence continues at coordinate 10,750,154 of OZ036004.1, forward strand.
CATTTTTCGCCTGGTGGAAAACTGCCTTTAACCACCGCCACGAAAACTGATATAGAAAAAGAATGTTTGTGAAGTGTCATGCATGACTACGTTTTATAATATGACATAATGATCTGCCCAAATACCTTAAGATTAGTTATTGTCTTAAGGAATTATGTTTGAGATTTAAGAATATATTAAATCAAGCAACCTATGAAAGGGTTGTTTTACCATGTAGCAGAGCACAGTTCATGCAATATAATATGCTATTTTGAACGATTATTGAAATCAACGACTGATTATATGTGACGTATACTCTGTGCTCTATGAAAATAGTATTGAATTGTATTAAGTCAAGTAATCTATGAATGTACTCTCTGAAACAATTAGGCACAAACTCTCGACATCTGCATGTTCCATTGCCATTGGCATTGCATAGTTCA
>OZ036004.1:10755575-10778075 GCA_964035015.1 Corallium rubrum
TCAGCTCTAACAACAAATATTCTTTTGGGTTTTTTTTTACAATTTTGTGGAAAAAATGTATAAAGTATATAATAAGTAGAAAGTTTTAAGGTTGAAAGATTACAATAGATAGATAGTAGAGTGTGCGGTGGTTAAATGGAAAATTCTTTCAGGTTAACCACCGCCACGAAAAATATAGAAAAAAAATGTTTGTAAAGTGTCATGCATGGCTATGTTTCATAGTATGACATAATGATCTACCCAAATACCTTAAAATTAGTTATTGTCTTAACCCTTTGAAGCCTGAAGACGACTCTTTAGTATTTTATCTGGCGGCTTAACGCCAGACGATTTTATTCAGCACAGGGAGAGGACCAAGGGCCAGGCCTCAAAGGGTTAAAACCTAACTCTTTAACCCTTTGAAGCCAGAAGACGAGACGACGAGTCTTTAGTATTAATTTTATCTGGCCAACGCCAGACGATTTTAATCAGCACAAAGGGTTGTTTTACAGTGTAGCAGAGCATAGTTCGTGCAATATAATTAATATGCTATTCTGAACGATTATTCAAATCAACGACTGATTATCTGTGACGTATCCTCTGTGCTCTGCTATACACGGTAAAACTACCTATGAAAGTATAGCATTGAATTGTATTAAGTCAAGCAACCTATAATGTATACTCTCTGAAACGGTTAGACACACAAACTCTCGACATCTGTTCCATTGCCACTGCATAGTTCAAACGGACGTGGTGGCGACCATAAATATACATCCCGACATACTAAAAAAGTAGATATGATACGCATGCATGTGTCCACCGCGCTGTTGCCATGTTACTTCGCATTGTCGAGAGAAATAAAAAAGACGTTGTTATAGTTCATGACTTCCAATGTAGGTGAATCAGAAGTATATTAGTAATATTATATATAGTGAAAACAATAAGGTTATACATTTCTTTGTTGATATTTCACTTTTCTTATCAGCGGGGTAAGTGGAATTTAAAACCCGCGTCTCTAGGTAACGACGGTTTGCCCTTGGCGAGGTCAAGTCGAGGAAGGAATCACGCTTAGTATTATTTATAGCTAGAAAAATCGTTCGTTATTAGTCAAGAGAGTAATGTTATGACTTATGCGCCTTACCAGTATAACAAATGGTCCTGAGTATGAAGTTATTTCTAAGAATTAGACCATGGGATACACGAATTAGTTTCCATGAAAAGATATAATTTTCCAGGAACCTATTAGATATCAATAAATAAATAACAAGCACGCTGGAAGAACTAGAAATTGATTTAATAAACGTCAGTTCTATCACATTTGTAATTGATAACAGAGATTTTAAGAACATTCTTTTTATGATTTTCGATACAACAATAACTAAGCTATTCATATTGGTTCATCTTATAATTTAAAAACATTTTAACAAAATTAAACAGCTGGCTTTATTACAGCTGATGCAAAACTTCTAGCTTCAATCAGAGGAGGGAGTTCTTCCCACGAATATGTATCAAAACTGAAGCATTCGACGGAATTAAGATGTCCTTGTTCTTTATTTAAACCTCCCATCACTACTAATTTATTTCCAGTAATGATCGCAGAGCATCCCTCCCTCTTGTGTTTCATGGATGGCAACATTGTAATCTCTCCATGTACGTTGTACATAAGAACAGTATTTATGACTTCACCAGTTTGTAATTTCCCGCCGATCAAAACAACACTATCACCCCGACATACTGTTGCCATTTTACCCAAAGAAAAAGGCAACGGTGGCATCTGTTGGGACTCATTTCTACATATATCATACATTTCAACACCATCAATAATATCTTTGTCATTGCCAGTTGTCGAACCCCCTAGAATTACAATCTTATCATCAACAAGTGCTGCTCCATGAAAACTTCTCTGTTGGACCATTTGGAATTTTACTTCACAAGAGTAAGGATGAAGAAGAAGTAGTTGAAAAATGCTATGCTTAATGTTCCCCAAATCACGTCCTCTTAAAATAAAAAGACGATAAATGCTATCCCAAGTTCTCTTTCGGTCAGTTCCTCCCAAAATGAAAAGACGATCTTTGTAAACCACATTTTGATGTGCACTGCATACATTAGTTAGAACTGCTGGAAAATCTTGCCATTGTGCCGATTGCTGTTCAACGTTCAGTGTTTCGATGTTATTCAGGTGAACCTTTCCATTGTACCCTCCTAAGACAAGCATATGATTTTCATAAAAGACTGAAGATGCTCCAGAACGAATTTCCTTCATTGGTTGTAAGCGTTCCCACGTTCGCGTTGACCATTTGAACCTCTCTACAGAGTTCAGTCGTAAAGAATTGCTTGTTCTTCCACCAGAAATGAAGATGTCTTCTTTTACGTTGCAAGCATCTGCTGCAAGTTGATCTCGAGTACAACTCAAAGGATGTTTCATCTCAGACACCATACAGCGTATTTGATCATTTAGTTCATCTAAACGTGTCTTCATCTCATCTCTCTCCTTCTTCATCTCGTCTCTTTGTGTCCTCATCTCGTCACTCTGTTTACTTATCTCGTCTCTCTGTGCATTCATCTCGTCTCTCTGTTTCTTCATCTCGTCTCTCTCCTTCCTCACGTCGTCATAATCAACCCAATTCACCTTTTTATAACAACAATCTTCACTTTCGTGCTGAATTCTTTCATGTTTATTCATCAGAAAGCCACATCCATCGTTCGAGCACACAACTGGTGCAAAACCACAGCTGTCGATGTGAATTTGAAGATCTTCTAGTTGTACAACCTCTCCACATCCACGATCAACATATTCACAGTGAATCGACAATTTTGACAATTGTTTGGTCAAGTATCTTGCTGGCTTTCTCACTTTCTCCAACGTCAATTCCTCCTTACAAGAAGGACATGTCTGAAAGTTGCCCAGGTGTCTTTCAATACATGGCCAGCAGAAATGATGTTCGCTATTTTGACATTGAACTGGTTCCTTCAGCACGTTCAGACAGATTGCACAATGGAGATCTTCATCGACAACGTCTACGAATCGAATGTCGTCAAATCCTTGATCAAGATTCTCCATTCTTCATCTTCTTCGATACTAACATTCTGATAGATTGTAGTTTTGCACTGCCAAGACGTACAAAAACTAAGTTTAAGAAACAGAAGCTCGTTTTAAAGAGGAACAGATCAAGTGAAATGCTTTGTTCACAAATCACACCCACATCACTTCGTTTTCAATCTTGTTTCAAGTTTCAAAGGTCATGACTCGACTTCCTTTTGCGGCTGACAGGCTTAAAAATATTTCGCTTCGTTCTATAATTCAACTCTAACAACAAATATTTTTTTGGGTTTTTTTTTACAATTTTATGGAAAAAATATATAAGTACAAGGTTTTTATGGTTGAAAGATTACAGTAGACAGATAGTAGTGTGTGCGGCGGTTAAAGGAGAAAATGCTTTCCGATTACCCACCGCCACGAAAAACATAGAAAACAAATGTTGTGGGTATATGTTTTAAGTATGACATAATGATCTACCCAAATACCTGAAGATTAGTTATATTGTCTTATATGTTTGAGATTTAAGAATATATTAAATCAAGCAACCTATGAAAGGGTTGTTTTACCGTGTAGCGGAGCACAGTTCATGCAATATGATATTTTGAACGATTATTGACATCAACGACTGTTTATATGTGACGTATACTCTGTGTTCTGCTACACGGTAAAACCACATATGAAAGTAGTATTGAATTGTATTAAGTCAAGTAACCTATGAATGTTCTTTCTGAAACGGTTAGGCACAAACATTTGTTGCTTTGCATGCATTGCATAATTCAAACAGGCGTGGTAGCGACCATAAATATATACGCATGCAAGTGTCCATTGCGCCTCTCGCCGGCCCCCTCGCCCAACATTCTCAAGTCCAGCAGCTCGAGCTCGTAGGCTATTACATTGTCGAGGGAAAGCAATAAGATATTGTTATACAGTCGAACCCCTCTTAACGGACACCCCTATTAAGCGGACACCCCTATTAAGCGGAAGCGGACACCTATCTAGACGCGAACCTCGCAAGCAAACACTTATAGATTCTTTCTTTATTTAATAATTTAACTTATCTAATGTATTTCATAATTTTCAGTTTGGTTAATGTTTTCTTATATTTTGAACTATTAAAGAAATATGTGGACTTATTTTAAGCCAAATAGTGCTGTATTAATTGTTTTACAGTAAAACCAAACGAAGTCTATAATAAAACCTGGTAACCCCATGCGAACCCCCTACTGTGCCAACCCCTATTAAGCGGACACCCCTATTAAGCGGATACATGACGAGGTTCCAAAGGTGTCCGCGGGTTCGACTGTAGTTCATGACTTCCAGTGTAGGTGAATCAGAAATATATTATTAATATCTATATATAGTGAAAACAATAAGGTTATACATTTTTTGTTGATAGTTCACTTTTCTTATTAGCGGGGTAAGTGGAATTTGAAACCCGCGTTTCTTGGTAACGACGGTTTGGCCTGGCGAGGTCAAGTCGAGGAAGGAATCACGCTGGTATATGTTTATAGCTAGAAAAATCGTTCCTTATTAGTCGAGACAAATGTTATGCGCCTCAATTCAAATACGAAGTTGGCTCAACTCGTCCGCGGAGCGATATTACGCGAAATATATCAACTGCCTTTCAAGCATTCCTCAGTTGCGACTTGCGAGTTTCAGTAGAGACTGTTATTCACCTTCAACAGTCTCACAGATGCTGGCAAACAAATCGTGCAACGCTGAATAAACTGAGACACACATAGAAATGATGATGAATGCAAAAGATAAACAGGCAAGAAACAGAATAAAAATATAACAAAACAAGTGTTGCCTTGAAAATCTTGAAAACTCACACTTTACGTCAAGAATCACTTGAAAATGCAAAAAAATTTTCTTTTTTGGAACTTCTCTGCCTAAATTTTCAGCACTTCGCGAATTGTCGGGTAATGACGTCATATTGATCAAGCAAGCAAGCAAGCAAGCAAGCAAGCAAGCAAGCAAACAAACAAACAAACAAACAAACAAACAAACAAACAAACAAACAAACAAACAAACAAACAAACAAACAAACAAACAAACAAACAAACAAACAAACAAACAAACAAACAAACAAACAAACAAACAAACAAACAAACAAACAAACAAACAAACAAACAAACAAACAAACAAACAAACAAACAAACAAGCAAGCGAGCAAGCAAGCAATGACTATATGGGCACCTCAGCGGTGCATGGCCAGAAAATTACTATAAACAGCGAAGTGAAAAAGTAGTAAACCGCCGAAGTTAATTTTTAGAACGAATTACCGACTTTCCAGACTTCAGAGGGCTCCGCTCGAAACGTCAGTATTTCGTTATCAAGTTTACTATCTTTTCACTTTGCTATATAGACAGTAAGTGTGTTTGATTGTTGATTGCTTCCTGGCGTGCTTCTTCCTTCCTTGCTTGCTTGCTTGCTTGCTTGCTTGCTTGCTTGCTTGCTTGCTTGCTTGCTTGCTTGCTTGCTTGCTTGCTTGCTTGCTTGCTTGCTTGCTTGCTTGCTTGCTCACTCGCCTGCCTACGCTCGTTTGCTTGCTCGCTTCCTCGCTCGCCTGGATACATATATATAATATACATATATTCCATGATTGTATATAACTTCCATTAAAAAATTACCCAAATATACGGGGCATTTTGAGCTAGCCTCCAACAGGGGTCATTTGTTTCTACTATTTTGGTATTTTTCCGCCTTATTGGTCCAACCAGTATAACAAGTGGTCCTGAGTATGAAGTTATTTCTAAGAATTAGACCATGGGATAAACAAATTAGTTTTCCATGAAAAGATACAATTTTCCAGGAACCTATTAGATATCAATAAATCAATAAATCAATAAATAAATAAATAAATACATAACAAGCACGCTGGAAGAACTAGAAATTGATTTAATAAACGTCAGTTCTATCACATTTGTAATTAGTAACAGACATTTTAAGAACATTCTTTTTTATGATTTTCGATGCAACAATAACTAAACTATTCATATTGGTTCATCCTACAGTTTAAAAATATTCTAACAAAATTAAACAGCTGGCTTTATTATCGCTGTTGCAAAAGCTCTAACTTCAATCAGGGGAGGAAGTTCTTCCCACGAAAATGTATCAAAATTGAAGCATTCAACGGAATTAAGATATTCTTCTTCATCATTTAAACCTCCCATCACTACTATTCTATTTCCAGTAATGACGGCGCAGCATCCCGTCCTCTTGTGTTTCATGGATGGCAACATTGAAATCTCTCCATGCACGTTGTACACAAGAACAGTATTTATGACTTCACCAGTTTGCAATTCACCGCCGATCAAAACAACACTATCATCCCAACTTACTGTTGCCATTCCAAACAAAGCAAAAGGCAACGGTGGCATTTGTTTGGACTCATTTCTACATATATCATACATTTCAACACCGTCAATATTTTCTTCGTAACTGTTAGCTGATAAACCCCCGAGAATTACAATCTTATCATCAACAAGTGCTGCTCCATGATAACTTCTCTGTTGGACCATTTGGGATTTTAATTCACAAGAGTAAGGAGGAACAAGAAATAGTTGATAAATACCATCCTTAGTGTTCTCCAAATCACGTCCTCCTAAACTAAAAAGACGATAAATGATACTCCGAATTCTCTTTTGGACAGTTCCTCCCAAAATGAAAAGACTATCTTTGTAAAGCACGCTCTGATGTGCAGCGCATGCCGTAGTTAGAACTGCTGGAAAATCACGCCATTGCGCCGATTGCTGCTCAATGTTCAGTGTTTCGATGTTATTCAGGTCCACTTTTCCATTGTAGCCGCCAACGACAATCATCTGATTTTCATAAAAGACTGAAGTGGCTGCAGAACGAAGTTCCTTCATTGGTTGTAAGCGTTCCCACGTTCGCGTTGACCATCTGAACCGCTCTACCGAGTTCAGTCGCAAGGAACTGCTGGCTTTGCCACCGGCAATGAAAATGTCTTCTTTTACGTTGCAAGCATCTGCTTCAAGTTGATCTCGAGTAGAACTTCTTGGATGTTTCATCTCAGACTTCATACGGCGCATTTGATCATTTAGTTCATCTAAACGTGTCTTCATCTCGTCTCTCTCTTTCTTCATCTCGTCTCTCTCCTTTCTCACGTCGTCATAATCAACCCAATTCACCTTTCTATAAGAACAATCTTCAGTTTCATGATGAACTCTTTCATGTTTATTCATCAGAAAGCCACATCCATCGTTCGAGCACACAACTGGTGCAAAACCACAGCTGTCGGTGTGAATTTGAAGGTGTTCTAGTTGAACAACCTCTGCACATCCTCGATCAACATATTCACAATGAATCAACAATTTCAACAATTGTTTGGTCAAGTATCTTACTGGCTTTTTCACTGTCTTCAACGTCAATTCTTCCCTACAAGAAGGACATGTCTGAAAGTTGTCCAGGTGTCTCTCAATACATGGCCGGCAGAAATAATGTTCGTTATTTTGACATTGAACTGGCTCCTTCAACACGTTCAGACAGATTGCACAATGGAGATCTTCATCGACAACATCCACGAATCGAGTGTCGTCAAATCCTTGATCAAGATTCTCCATTCTTCATCTTCTTCGATACTAACATTCTGATGGACTGTAGTTTTGCACTGCCAAGACGTACTCAACTAAGTTTAAGAAACAGAAGCTCGTTTTAAAGAGGAACAGATCAAGTGAAATGCTTTGTTCACAAATCACACCCACATCATTTTCGTTTTCAATCTTGTGTTTCAAGTTTCAAAGGTCATGACCTGACTTCCTTATACGACTGACACGCCTGGAAAAACATCGCTTCCTTGCATGTGTAATTCAGCTCTAACGAATTAATAAATCAAGAAACCTATGAATGTAGTCTCTAAAACTGATTGCCTTTAGTTCTCGACCTCTTAATGTTGTTTTGGGAGATTTCACTTTCATGGCGAGTTGTCTTTTGAACGAAGGCTTTCTTGCCATTTTATCGATGTTTTTGAATATTTCCACCGCACGACATTTCTTGGCACGCTACCCAGCAGTCGTCTCAAACAAAGATGTCAGAGTAGTCGGACTGTCAGCGAATCAAGGTGTATTAAAAATAATTGGAAACTTTAAACTGAAGGAGTGAAGGACGTCAGAGAACAGTCATGTTTTATAACAATTGCGAAACATTCTCAATTTCGGCAGCTCGAGCTCGCAGGCTATTACATTGTCAAGAGAAATAAAAAAGGCGTTGTTATAGTTCATAACTTCAAATGTAGGTGAAACAGAAGTACATTATTATATCTATAGTGAAAACAATAAGATTATACATTTGTTTGTTTGTTTGTTTGTTGAATGTTATCAATTAAGATCAGATAATCAGTGCCTGCTTCTTATTCCGCAAACTAAAGGCAAGACTCTTGGTGACAGAGCGTTTGCCCATGCTGCTCCGTCAATTTGGAACTCGTTGCCCCATCACATCAGACAAAGTGAAACTATTTATTGCTTTAAGTCTCAATTGAAGACATTTCTTTTTAAGAAAGCTTTTGATATAACTTTTTAACCCCCAATATGATATTTCTTAATGCTAATATATTTCTTAATTTAAGGAGGTTTTTATGCTGTAGCCCTCCGTATATACCATTGAATCTTGATTGCAGTGTTCTGTGAAATGTTTTTATGTCATTTCTACCTAGTTAGGATATTCTATTATTTTAGTTTACTGACATTGTATATGTTGTCGAATCATTGTAAAGCACTTTTGAATATTTAACATAATTTAACCGCTGTATAAATATTAAACATTATTATTATTATTATTATTATTATTATTATTATTATTATTATTATTATTATTATTATTATTACCCGGGTAAGTGGAATTTGAAACCCGCGTTTCTGGGTAACGACGGTTTTACCCATCACGCTGGATTTATAGCTAGAAAAATCGTTCGTTTTTAGTCGAGAGAGTAATATTATATACGCACCCTAATTTAAATACGGAGTTGACTCAACTCTATCTCGGAGCCATGTTATACGAGATATATCAACTGCCTTTCAAGCATTCTTCAGTTGCGAGTTTCAGTAGAGACTGTTCTTCACCTTCAACAGTCTCCAGGGACGGATCTAGGATTTTTGTCACCTTAGTCCAAAATATTCGGGTTCTAGGGTGGGTTGGGAGTCATGTTCCCCGGACCCAGAAAATTTTAGCAGATTTAATTATTTTAACCAAGAAATAAACAACAGATATAATACATCTACTTCAAATATTTAATAAGATTCATGATTTCAAATATTTTATATGAAACTGATAACCATACTGCAGGTTAGACCATTTCACTCTATGCAAGAGCTCGAAACAGAGCTGTATAGGCAATTCCCAGATGCCCCAGACCTAAAACATTTAAATACTATGTCAAATTCAAAAACGTTGTAGGCCTGACTTAGTCTCTATATTAAGGGCTTATTTACAAGGAGGTATTATCCTAGCCACTTGGTTACTCTAGCATACTGGTTACCCTAGCTCATACATTTCCTGTGGGGTTTTTTTTGTTGTATTTACAAGGACACTAGGGTAACCTGGGTGCTAGGTTACCCTAGCAGGGTTATGTTTTGTCCTTGTAAATGCATTTGGTAGGGATAACTCACCTACCCAGCACAACTTTTTACTTGTTTGGTAACCAGGGTAGGGGTAAACCCTACCTTGAAAACAGGCCCTATAACTATGGTCTCTCGCATAAAATAACAGTCTCTCACATAAAATAACATAATTATGATTGCCGGACCTCACTATCTATTTTATAAATTTATGAAGTAGTCTACATTATCCAATCATGGTAAAATCCTTTAGCTTGTATTTCAATTCTTATATAAACAAATACAGGAGGGAAAACCCTGAATGAATTTGAGCTACTTGCGCTACAAACACGTAGATATATAAATCCATGTGGTCTCAATCGTGGCGAAGGTTGTTATTGTCGTATTATTAAAATTCCATGTAGAATTTATGTCTTAAAACGTCAAACGAACTTAAAGAAACTAGAAAATAATTAAGGCAGAAAAATCTGCTTACCTGAGAGCAGCACGAGGTTTCTTCTTGTCATTGTTGGCTTATATTACCGTATATCTCAGTGCCAAAATTCCTTTGAAGCGTCTTGCCAATCTTGGTAAAATGCTCCTTCGCGCAAAGCATCCTTCGCTTGTTGACCCTCGAGTCGACAGTATTAAAGCCGTTTTATATTAAAATCTCTCGCAACAATTAATCCCTTCAACGCGAATACATCAAGATCTATCACGTTTGTATTAGGCAAAGCCATTTTCCAAACGAAAGAATCCGCTTGTAGTGATACTAGTGCAAGTTAGTCAGAATCGATCACTGATCAGTCCACAAATCAGTCAAGAACTACAAAGTAAAACGCCGCTAAACCAATCCGTGCTCTTGATAAAGAGCTATTGGAAAATTAAGGCAATCAGAAAGGGTGATACAAGGGGTCTAAATCCGTCGAGAAAGACAAAGAAATCCGGCGAACACTCGGCAAACCAATCACAGGTCGCTATAAAGGCTAATTTATAAATTCAACCAATCACAGAGGCTGATACAATACGCTCAAATCCGTCGAGAAAGAACAAAGTCAACCGCGCAGCGTGGGTTAAAATGCCGGTCGGCAGTCTTACCTAATCGATTATCTCGGCAATCTCGAGAGTCGAGACTGAGAGAAGAACGATACGATAATTATTTTTTCTTGTGGATTTTTTTACCTTAGTCGTATGACTTATTTGACTAACGCTAAATCCGCCCCTGGTCTCACAGATCCATGCTGGCAAACAAATCGTACAACGCTGAATACACTGACTCTGAGACACACATGTAATGATGATGAAATTCATGAATGCAAAAGATAAACAGGCAAGAAAGAGAATAAAAATATAAGAAATAAGTGTTGCCTTGAAAATCTTGAAAACTCATATACTTTATGTCAACAATCACTTGCAACTGCGACATATACTTCATTTTGCAACTTCTCTGAACTTTACTTCTCGAATCGTCAGGTAATGACGACATATTCATTGATCAAGGCAGGCAAGCAAGCAAGGAAGCAAGCACTGTCACTGATTACCGTAAGCGCTGCGGCGCTCTTTAAGTTTTTAGTGTTTCGGATGCGGCGCTTATTTGAGGACGACGCTCTTTAAAAAATTATTTATTTGTAAACGATAACAAGAAATGTTAGCAACAAAATAAACATGTTTCAAATGTCATCTTGTCATTTTGTACTTAAAAACACTGTAATACAGGAGAATAAATTTCCGAGGCTGATTTAAGATTGAGATGCACTGTAGTTGTTTTTTAGTTTCGCTTCTCGAACAATTCTGTCAGTTCTTCGATTAAGCGCCGCATTGTTGTGAATAAGTGCGGCGCTTATTCGAGGGCGGCGCTCTTTAATATTTTTGCTCTCATATGCGGCGCTTAATCGGGGGCGGCGCTTAAACGAGTAAATACGGTATGTGGGCATCTCAGCGGTGGCCACAAAATTACTACAAACAGTATGTTGCGTAAACAGTGTTTTGAATGGAGCGAATTGCATGAAAAGGTGGTAAACTGCCGGAAAAAAATTTTTTATAACGAATTACCGATGTTTCGAACGGAGCCTCCAGAGGGCTCAGCTCGAAACGTCAGTATTTCATTATCAAGTTTACCCCTTCATAGGCGTACGGGCAAAATTTTGTAAGGGGGGCTGAGCAGAATTTGCCCGAATAAACTGTGACGTCATATGCCATCTCATGACAATAAATTACGTCATCGCGTCATTCTCTCGCAGCAAGATTGTAATCCCCGAGCCCGGAGCCCGGTGAGGGTGCTAATCTCGACATGCGTGTAGTCCACTTTACACGCGTGTAGAAAAAGCGAGGGAGACGAAATCTGGGAAATAGTTTATATATATGCTGTAACCTGGTCTCTTCCTATATACTATGTTGTAATCAAGTTCTCAAATTGAGTGCGAGAGTCAATTTCAACGTCAACTCTAGGGGTGTTATGGTCGGGGTGTGAGAGGCGGGACTTTTTTCCGGTGGGTTGTGATTAGGCTTCGGGCTACCGGGGGGTTGTGGTTAGGTTTAGGGTTTCCGGGGGTTGTGGTTTGGGGTTGGGGGGGGGGGGGGTAGGAATTAGTTTTTTAATTCCTTGAAATTGACTCACTCAATTTGAGAGCTTGATTACAATTAGTATATACAGTCAATTTGAGGAAGAGAATGGGCTGATATATTTATATATATGTTTGGTACGACCATACGACGTCAAGCGACGAAGAAAACTATGAACTCCTCAAACAAGTAGTATTTTCAAGTTTTCGCTTAACCTATTAAACAATATACAGCTTCACGTTTTCGTGCTTTCCCTTTGCTCGTCCAAACCATAATCAGCTTAACTAAAGCTAACTTAAAACACTACCTTTATAAGCTTATGTAGACCTTTTATTATTAAATACTCATCACTCATAGACTTTGGCGATTTTTTTGGCTGTATTTCCAAATTTTCGACTGAAACGTTGTCTGTTTAATACTTCTTTCTAGAATCCGATTCCAACGCATTGTTTTTATCTCGCACTCTATTATAAATGTAATTTTTGAGCTGTTGACTTTTAATTCTGCCTTTGCAAAACATGCATGTATAGGAAAGCCATTTAAAGGTTGTTAAAAATAATCCTTTTTGAAACCTCCTAAAAGCATATTTTGTACAACCAGAATTTAATAATATAGTAAATCAGTTTAGTCATCTTATCCATAAATTATAGAATTATCTTGAGGATTATCATTTGTTTTTATATCTGTTTGTTTTTATATTGGCTGTATATGAGGTGTGCTTATTTTAATCAGGGTGGGTGGGCGGGTGGGTGGGTGGGGGTGTTTCAAGAAATGTAGGTGAACACTGAACCGAGGCTCGGGTTGAACCTCAATGTCAATTTGTTAAAGTATTAATAACAAGACCCTTTTTGCCCGAATTATGAGACGATTTCTGCCCGAATAGATCAATTTCTCCAGTTACTCGGCTGCAGCTCCCCCAGCTCCACCGGCCCGTACGCCAATGATCACCTTTTCACTTTGCTCTATAGACAGTAAGTTTGTTTGATTGTTGCTTACTTCTTCGCTTCCTTGCTTGTTTGCTCGCTCGCTCGTTTGCCTGCCGCCTACCCGCTCGCTTCCTCGCTCGCCTGGATATGATAGATATATTATACATATATTCCATGATTGTAATCAAGTTCCATTAAAAAATTACCCAAATATACAGGGCATTTTGAGCTAGCCTCCAACAGGGGTCATTTGTTTGCTGGGTTGTTTTTTTTTCCACCTTATTGGCCCAACCATGTATAACAAATGGTCATGAGTATGAGGTTATTTCTAAGAATCAGAGCTTGGGATACACAAATTAGTTTTCCGTGGAAACACATAATTTTCCAGAGATCTAAGTTATCAATAAATCAACCGAACAAGCACACTAGAAGAATTATAGAAATTGATTTAATAAACGTCACTTCTACCATATCTGTAATTAATAACAGAAACTAAACTAAAAGCATTCTTTTGGGCGATTTTTAATACAACAATATTACTGAATAACTAAACTATTCATAATGGTTCATCTTATAGTTTAAAAACATTTTAACAAAATTAAACAGCTGGCTTTACTACCGCTGTTGTAAAACTTCTAGCTTCAATCAAGGGAGGGAGTTCTTCCCACGAATATGTATAAAAACTGAAGCATTCAACGGAATTAAGGTATTGTTCTTCAAAATTATAACCTCCCATCACTACTACATTATTTCCAGTAATGATGGCGCAGCATCCCTCCCTCTTGTGTTTCATGGATGGCAACATTGTAATCTCTCCATGTACATTGTACATAAGAACAGTATTTATGATTTCACCAGTTTGCAATTCACCGCCGATCAAAACAACACTATCACCCCAACTTACTGTTGCCATTCCGCCCAAAGCAAAAGGCAATGGTGGCATCTGTTTGGACTCATTTCTACATATATCATACATTTCAACACCGTCAATAATATCTTTCACCTTGCCAGTTGTTGAACCCCCGAGAATTACAATCTTATCATCAACAAGTGCTGCTCCATGAAAACGTCTCTGTTGGACCATTTGGGATTTTAATTCACAAGAGTAAGGAGGAATAAGAAGTAGTTGATAAATGTTATCCCAAGTTCTCTTTCGGTCATTTCCTCCCAAAATAAAAAGACTATCTTTGTAAACTACACTCTGATGTTCACGACATGCCTTAGTTAGAACCGCTGGGAAATCTCGCCATTTCGCTGATTGCTGCTCAACGGTCAGTGTTTCGATGTTATTCAGAACAACCTTTCCATTGTGCCCTCCAACGACAAGCATCTGATTTTCATAAAAGACTGAAGATGCTCCAGAACGAATTTCTTTCATTGGTTGTAAGCGTTCCCACGTTCGCGTTGACCATTTGAACCTCTCTACCGAGTTCAGTCGCAAAGAATCGCTTGTTCTTCCACCAGCAATGAAGATGTCTTCTTTTACGTTGCAAGCATCTGCTCCAAGTTGATCTCGAGTAGAACTTCTTGGATGTTTCATCTCAGACTTCATACGGCGCATTTGATCGTTTAGTTCATCTAAACGTGTCTTCATCTCATCTCTCTCTTTCTTCATCTCGTCTCTCTGTGTCCTAATCTTGTCTCTCTCCTTCCTCGTCTCGTCTCTCTCTTCCTTTATCTCGTCTCTTTGTTTCTTCATCTCGTCCCTTCGTTCGCTCATGTCGTCTCTCTCCTTCCTAACGTCGTCAAAATCAGCCCAATTGACTCTTCTATAAGAACAATCTTCAGTTTCATGGTGAACTCTTTCATGTTTATTCATCAGAAAGCCACATCCATCGTTCGAGCACACAACTGGTGTAAACCCACAGCTGTCGATGTGAATTTGAAGTTGTTCTAGTTGAACAACCTCTGCACATCCTCGATCAACATATTCACAGTGAATCAACAACTTCGACAAATGTTTGGTCAAGTATCTTGCTGGCTTTCTCACTGTTTCCAACGTCAATTCTTCCATACAGGAAGGACATGTCAGAAAGTTGTTCAAGTGTCTCTCAATACATGGCCGGCAGAAATGATGTTCGTTATTTTGACATTGAACTGGTTCCTTCAGCACGTTCAGACAGATTGCACAATGAAGATCTTCATCGACAACGTCCACGAAGCGAATGTCGTCAAATCCTTGATCAAGATTCTCCATTCTTCATCTTCTTCGATACTAACATTCTGATGAATTGTAGTTTTGTACTGCCAAGACGTACTCAACTAAGTTCAAGACACAGAAGCTCGTTTAAAGAGGAACAGATCAAGTGAAATGCTTCGTTCACAAATCACACCCACATTACTTTCGTTTTCGATCTGGTGTTTCAAGTTTCAAAGGTCATGACTCGACTTCCTTTTACGGCTGACAGGCTTAAAAAGACTTGGCTTCTTTCTATAATTCAGCTCTAACAACAAATATTCTTTTGGGTTTTTTTTTACAATTTTGTGGAAAAAATATATAAGTATATAATAAGTAGAAAGTTTTAAGGTTGAAAGACTACAATACATAGAGAGTAGAGTGTGCGGTGGTTAAAAGGGAAAATTCTTTCAGGTTAACAACCGCCACGAAAAAAATAGAAAAAAATGTTTGTAAAGTGTCATGCATGGCTATGTTTCATAGTATGACATAATTAAGATTAAGATTAGTTATTGTCTTAACCCTTTGAAGCCTGGAGACGATTCTTTTAGTATTTTATCTAACTAACGCCAGGCGATTTTATTCAGCACAGGGAGAGGTCCAGGCCTCAAAAGGTTAAGGAATTATGCTTGAGATTTAAGAATATATTAAATCAAGCAACCTATGAAAGGGTTGCTTTACCGTATAGCAGATCACAGTTCATGCAATATAATATGCTATTTTGAACGATTATTCAAATCAACGACTGATTATCTGTGACGTATATATACTCTGCATGCTCTGCTACACGGTAAAACCACCTCTGAAAGTAATATTGAATTGTAGCGATAGACACACCAGGCTCTGATATTCATTTTTAATATTGAATTGTATTAAGTCAAGCAACCTATGAATGCACTCTGAAACGGTTAGGGACAAACCTCCGACATCTGTTCCATTGCCATTGGCATTGCATAGTTCAAACGGGCGTCGTGGCGACCATAAATATACATCCCGACATACTAAGAAAATAGACATGATACGCATGCATGTGTCCATCGCGATGTTGCGTTGTTACTTCGCGTCTCTCGCCCCATCCCCCAACATTCTCAATTCCGCCAGCTCGAGCTCGCAGGTTATTACATTTTTGAGAGAAACAAAAAAGGCGTTGTTATAGTTCATGACTTCCAATGTAGATGAATCAGAAGTATATTATTAATATCTATATATAGTGAAAACAATAAGGTTATACATTTCTTTGTTGATAGTTCACTTTTCTTATTAGCGGAGTAAGTGGAATTTGAAACCCGCGTCTCCAGGTAACGACGGTTTGGCCTTGGCGAGGTCAAGTCGAGGAAGGAATCACGCTGGTATATATTTATAACCAGAAAAATCGTTCCTTATTAGTCGAGAGAAATGTTATGCGCCTCAATTAAAATACGAAGTTGGCTCAACTCGTCCTCGGAGCCATATTACGCGAGATATATCAACTGCCTTTCAAGCATTCTTCAGTTGCGAGTTTCAGTAGAGACTGTTACTCACCTTTAACAGTCTCGCAGATGCTGGCAAACAAATCGTACAACGCTGAATAAACTGAGACACACAATGAATGCAAGAGATAAACAGGCAAGAAACAGAATAAAAATACAACAAAAAAAGTGTTGCCTTGAGAATCATGAAAACTCATATTTTATGTCAAGAATCACTTGGAAATACGAAATATATTTCATTTTGCAACTTCTCTGGCATAAATTTTGAGCACTTCTCGAATCGTCGGGTAATGACGTCATATTGATCAAGCAAGCAAGCAAGCAAACAAGCAAGCAAGCAAGCAAGCAAGCAAGCAAGCAAGCAAGCAAGCAAGCAAGCAAGCAAGCAAGCAAGCAAGCAAGCAAGCAAGCAAGCAAGCAAGCAAGCAAGCAAGCAAGCAAGCAAGCAAGCAAGCAAGCACGCACGCACGCACGCACGCACGCACGCACGCACGCACGCACGCACGCACGCACGCACGCACGCACGCACGCACGCACGCACGCACGCACGCACGCACGCACGCACGCACGCACGCACGCACGCACGCACGCACGCACGCACGCACGCACGCAAGCAAGCAAGCAAGCAAGCAAGCAAGCAAGCAAGCAAGCAAGCAAGCAAGCAAGCAAGCAAGCAAGCAAGCAAGCAAGCAAGCAAGCAAGCAAGCAAGCAAGCAAGCAAGCAAGCAAGCAAGCAAGCAAGCAAGCAAGCAAGCAACTAATTTAGGAATTAGTTTTTTAATTCCTTGAAATTGACTCCCACACTCAATTTGAGAGCTTGATTACAATTAGCATATACAGTCAATTTGAGGAAGAGAATGGGCTGATATATTTATATATATGTTTGGTACGACCATACGACGTCAAGCGACGAAGAAAACTATGAACTCCTCAAACAAGTAGTATTTTCAAGTTTTCGCTTAACCTATTAAACAATATACAGCTTCACGTTTTCGTGCTTTCCCTTTGCTCGTCCACACCATAATCAGCTTAACTAAAGCTAACTTAAAACACTACCTTTATAAGCTTATGTAGACCTTTTATTATTAAATACTCATCACTCATGGGCTTTGGCGATTTTTTTGGCTGTATTTCCAAATTTTCGACTGAAACGTTGTCTGTTTAATACTTCTTTCTAGAATCCGATTCCAACGCATTGTTTTTATCTCGCACTCTATTATAAATGTAATTTTTGAGCTGTTGACTTTTAATTCTGCCTTTGCAAAACATGTATGCATAGGAAAGCCATTTAAAGGTTGTTAAAAATAATCCTTTTTGAAACCTCCTAAAAGCATATTTTGTACAACCAGAATTTAATAATATATTAAATCAGTTTAGTCATCTTATTCATAAATTATAGAATTATCTTGAGGATTATCAGTTGTTTTTATATCTGTTTGTTTTATATTGGCTGTATATCAGTGCTTATTTTAATCAGGGTGGGTGGGTGGGTGGGTGGGTGGGGGAGTTTCACAAAAGCATTTAACAAAAGCGGGCGAGGGGTTGTTGCATTCATGTATTTCTAGTCTCTCCGTAAATTGTACATAAGAACAGTATTTACGACTTGAGAAGCTAGCTTGCGTTCTATAACAGTGGACTGAATCGACTGTTCGTCTTAGCAATGAAAGGTGTTTAGACTTCTGAATCTCATGCATGTCAAGGCAAGTGTAGGGCAGAAAATTTTGAATTTTGAAACCTCCAAAACGTATTTTCTGCCCCTTCTGGGAAATATTTTCAGTATTTTAGCTTCTAAGCCATAAACTTTTCAGACATTTTGAGGTGATAGTATTTGTGTCCACACGAACATGTATCAAAAGAGTAAATTAGTGTGCGCACCTGTTGGTTTTAAGCTTCGAATGAAAGTGGAACAAAATTAAGTTTGCGCATGACTACATCAAATCGAAGCTTTCTTGATGGAGACATCTAGGTTTGGTATTTGAATAGGCATGCAATAGCCAGGACTGAAGCGATGACGTCGTAGAAGACATCAACTAAGGACTATTATATACTTAAAAGTTTGTACCAAACCCATGTAGGTGAACACTGAACCGAGGCTCGGGTTAAACCTCAATGTCAATGTGTTAAAGTATTAATGACAAGACCCTTTTTGCCCGAATTATGAGACGATTTCTTCCCGAATAGATCAATTTCTCCAGTTAACTCGGCTGCAGCTCCCCCAGCTCTCCCGGCCCGTATACGCCAATGACCACCGTTTCACTTTGCTCCATAGACAGTAAGTTTGTTTGATTGTTGCTTACTTCTTCGCTTGCTTCCTGGCTTCCTCGTCTGCTTACTTCTTCGCTTCCTTGTTTGCTTGCTCGCTCGCTCGTTTGCCTGTCGCCTACCCACTCGCTTCCTCGCTCGCCTGGATATGATAGATATAATATACATATATTCCATGATTGTAATCAAGTTCCATTAAAAAATGACCCAAATATACAGGGCATTTTGAGCTATAGCCTCCAACAGGGGTCATTTGTTTGCTGGGTTGTTTTTTTTCCGCCTTATTGGCCCAACCAGTATAACAAATGGTCGTGAGTATGAGGTTATTTCTAAGAATCAGAGCTTGGGATACACAAATTAGTTTTCTGTGGAAATACATAATTTTCCAGAGATCTAAGTAATCAATAAATCAACCGAACAAGCACACTAGAAGAATTATAGAAATTGATTTAATAAACGTCAGTTCTACCATATTTGTAATTAATAACAGAAACTAAACTAAAAACATTCTTTTGGGCGATTTTTAATACAACAATACTACAATAACTAAACTATTCATGTTCATCTTATAGTTTAAAAACATTTCAACAAAATCAAACAGCTGGCTTCACTACCGCTGTTCCAAAACTTCTAGCTTCAATCAAGGGAGGGAGTTCTTCCCATGAATATGTATCAAAACTGAAGCATTCGACGGAATTAAGGTATTCTTCTTCATAATTATAACCTCCCATCACTACTAATTTATTTCCAGTGATGACGGCGGAGCATCCCACCCTCTTGTGCTTCATGGATGGCAACACTGTAATCTGTCCGTGTACGTTGTACATAAGAACACTATTTATGACTTCACCAGTTCGTAATGTCCCGCCGATCAAAACAACACTATCATCCCAACTTACTGTTGCCATTTTACCCAAAGCAAAAGGCAAAGGAGGCATCTGTTGAGACTCATTTCTACATACATCATACATTTCAACACCAGCAATAAGGTCCTGGCCAGTTGTTGAACCCCCGAGAATTACAATCTTATCATCAACAAGTGCTGCTCCATGATAACTTCTCTGTTGGACCATTTGGGATCTTAATTCACAAGAGTAAGGAGGAACAAGAAGTAGTTGATAAATACTATGCTTAATGTTCTCCAAATCATGTCCTCCTAACATAAAAAGACGATAAATGCCATCCCAAGTTTTCTGTCGATCAGTTCCTCCCAGAATGAAAAGACTATCTTTGTAAACCACACTCTGATGTGTACTGCATGCCTCAGTTAGAACTGCTGGAAAATCACGCCATTGCATCGATTGCTGCTCAACGTTCAGTGTTTCGATGTTATTCAGGGGCATCGTTGCCGCATTGTGCCCTCCAAGGACAATCATCTGATTTTCATAAAAGACTGAAGATGCTGCAGAACGAATTTCTTTCATTGGTTGTAAGCGTTCCCACGTTCGCGTTGACCATCTGAACCTCTCTACCGAGTTCAGTCGCAAAGAATCGCTTGTTCTTCCACCAGCAATGAAGATGTCTTCTTTTACGTTGCAAGCACCTGCTGCAAGTTGACCTCGAGTAGAACTTCTTGGATGTTTCATCTCAGACTTCATACGGCGCATTTGATCGTTTAGTTCATCTAAACGTGTCTTCATCTCATCTCTCTCTTTCTTCATCTCGTCTCTCTGTGTCCTAATCTTGTCTCTCTCCTTCCTCGTCTCGTCTCTCTCTTCCTTTATCTCGTCTCTTTGTTTCTTCATCTCGTCCGTTCGCTCATGTCGTCTCTCTCCTTCCTAACGTCGTCATAATCAGCCCAATTGACTCTTCTATAAGAACAATCTTCAGTTTCATGGTGAACTCTTTCATGTTTATTCATCAGAAAGCCACATCCATCGTTAGAGCACACAACTGGTGCAAAACCACAGCTGTCGATGTGAATTTGAAGATGTTCTAGTTGAACAACCTCTCCACATCCTCGATCAACATATTCACAGTGAATCGACAACTTCGACAAATGTTTGGTCAAGTATCTTGCTGGCTTTCTCACTGTTTCCAACGTCAATTCTTCCATACAGGAAGGACATGTCTGAAAGTTGTTCAAGTGTCTCTCAATACATGGCCGGCAAAAATGATGTTCGTTATTTTGACATTGAATTGGTTGTTTCAGCACATTCAGACAGATTGGACAATGGAGATCTTCATCGACAACGGCCACGAAGCGAATGTCGTCAAATCCTTGATCAAGATTCTCCATTCTTCATCTTCTTCGATACTAACATTCTGATGGATTGTAATTTTGTACTGTCAAGACGTACTCAACTAAGTTTAAGAAACAGAAGCAGAGAAGCTCGTTTAAAGAGCAGATCAAGTGAAATATTTTGTGCGCAAATCACACCCACATCACTTTCGTTTTCAATCTTGTGTTTCAAGTTTCAAAGGTCATGACCTGACTTCCTTATACGGCTGACACGCTTGGAAAAACGTCGCTTCCTTGCATGTATAATTCAGCTCGAACGAATTAATAAATCAAGAAACCTATGAATGTAGTCTCTAAAACAGATTGGCCTTAGTTCTCGACCTCTGTTCCATATTGGTGTGCCAATTTCAAGCGTACATGCATGGTGGCGACTATACAAATATATATTCCAATATGATAAAGAAAATTACTATAGAAGCATGATGTAATAATATTCAGTAAAGCGTGTTTGTTTGACTGCTTGTTTGCTTCCTTCCTTCTTTCCTTCTTTTCTCGCTCACTTGCGGATGGTTGCTCGCTCGCTTGCTTGCTTGCTTGCTATTGCTTGATTCCTCGCTCGCTTGTTTGCTTCCTCGCTCGCTCTCTCGCTTGCTTGCTCGCAATTGCTTGCTTCCTCGCTTGCTCGCTTCCTCTCGACTCGTTTGTTTACTTGCTTAAAAACTGCTTTAGTCGTTTTCAGCTATTAAAAAATAGACCCTAAGTACGATCTTGCTTTTATTTCAGTTCTTGATCTTAAATACAGTACATGCATGTAGTGCCACGAATGCATTAATTTTTAACCCATTTGACATTGCCGCCTATGTAGGATATCTGAGGGTTGATACTTTGATGATTAAAACCACCTTTAATAACTGTCAATTTAATAACAATCAAAATAGCTTTCGGAGTCTCTACAACGTATAACTACATTGCGTCTGAAAATTTGTACTTTTTAACAAACGCTTAATATGTGCACGCTGCATGTTGCCATGTCTCGTACAGGATATATACATGCCGAGATGCGTTGCAATCAGTCGCCCAAGTGAACGACTAAGCAGGCGTCTTGTTTTGATTAGATTAGATTTAGGCAATTTAGTTTCAATTTTTTTTTCTATTGGGAATTTCATTCCACAGACATTTTACAACCTTTATGTAATAGCTTCACGTGGTTAGCTCTCTGCGGGTTTTTCTCTGGGTCCTCAGAAAAGACTGACCAACGTTTTATAGTGTACCCAATTGGTATAGATTCGAGCAATCATTAGACAACTCCGTATGGTATTCATCAACTACTACTTATTTCGCCCTACTCTT
>OZ036004.1:10783075-10905575 GCA_964035015.1 Corallium rubrum
AAAATAGTTTGAAAAGATAGTTAATTAAAGATCTTTAATTAGAATACATCAAACGTGTATCTTTACAATCAAATTACTCCTAAGGATTTTTCAATGTGGTTGTGTGTCAAGGCATATCAAAGGTGCTTTAAGCAGCCACCATACGATACAGTTCAGACCACGGATCCCAGCTAAGCCCTAGGTGTTGATTTTACAGAGGGAGGAAAACTGAAGAACCCGGCGGAAAACCCTCGAAGCACAGGAGAGACCGACTAAACTCTACTCACGTGAGTCCCAAGCTCGAGAACGGGGTTGTTCCCAGATGATCACCCATGGGCTTAACTATTGGTGAGAGGCAGCGCCCTAACAGCACACACCATCCATGCTCCCCTGACTATTTAGATGCATTCATATTTGATAATTACGATAAAGCATTCACAGCTGATCTGTATCTGATTTACTACATGGCTTGCTCACAGCTCGCCTTGTAAATCAGATCAGATCGCTGCTCATGCTTTATCTATTACCTAAAGTGCTAGTGATACCACTGCAATATTCCACTGCACTTACCCATGCTGGAAACTGACTGATAAGTCTCACAGTCAACACACCAACTGCCAGACCACTGAGCTCCAGCTAATTCCACATTCTTCTGCAATACATCAACCACCTGTTGTCCACTTTTACCACTTGATAATGGCCAAGGACACACACTAAATTGAGAACAAACTAGATTAGAAGAATCTATCATGTTGATGGTAACCAACTCAAAAGCTTCAGCTACTTTGGCTACTGTGCACTTCTTCATAATACACCTTCACTGAATATGTAACTTTTCTTCTATCTCTCTTTTTTATATGCTTATTCATCAAATGTAATTTTTAAAGCTGTACAGTGTGAAATAAATGAACTTGTTGCGTGGGTAGACACAGTGGGGGAGATACTCACACTACATGTACATGTAAGACTAAGTGGTGACCCCATATTTTTATATTTTATATTTACACTTATTTAGTATCGGGGAGATACCCACATTGAGTGGTGACCCCATTTTTCTATAATATAGTTTTTGGAAGAATACCCAATCTATGTGGTGACCCCATATACAGTTTTTCCTTTTTCATCTCATTTTATTATATTGTCTAAGAGATATCCACAAAAGTTGTGATAACCCGATCTCTCCTCCAAAGAGGCTTAGAGTAGGGGAAGAAGGACCCCTAGGGAAGATGTATGTCCTATGATTTTCCTCTCATGCTCAATAAGATCCCCATGGGTCCCTCTTCCCTAGGCCCCCCTCTAAGCCTCTTCAGAGGAGAGGTGATAACCTCGGGTTATGATAAAGAACTTGACTGGTTTACATCAGTAGCAAGTATACACCACATTTGTCTTATCCATCACCTGACTGCTCACAAAAACTGTTTACTATAGTTATTTATTCATAAAATGAATATAAATAAATACAAATAAATATATGGATTTATTAAATATATGTATTTATCTATTTATTTACTGTATATATTTATTAGTTTAATTATTACTCGGGCTACCTGTGGTAGCTGAGTCTAGGTTTCGGCTCTGATTTTGGGGGGTTTTTTTGTCGAGAAATTGCAATTATTGCATCATCCCAATAGGCTTTGCGAAACCACACCGGTGTATATATCATGGCTGATGATTTTCATGTAGGAGCGTGCAGGAGTCATGCATTTTTTCTCTCCTGATGGCCTTTGGTTGTGTTGTTCAAAGTGAATTTGTGTTTTAATGATAAACACACTCACAATGCTTACAATAGACTATAGTAGACCTGGGCCAGTGGGTGATCTCGATAACCGTACGATGAAAATTTGTAGCACTCGATCAAAATTTATACGAACATTCTCGATCAATGTGTTCTCGATCAGTTTACATGATCTTACATGTGTTAATATTAATTAAATTGTCCTGAAAATGTTGCTCAAGTGATGTAAATCAAAGAACAAAGAAAGTTGATAAAGCCAACTTGCAAGTGAAAGGTAAACATGCTGTGTTTTACATCTTCATCGAGGTTGACATTTAACTGAAGTGACTTGTCTGTGAATGCTATATGTGGTTTCCTTTATTTTTGCTTGTATTGTTTATTATTGTAATTAAACACTTTATATACTTTCATCAGTTGTGTATTATTGTTTGGGTACACCATTATGGGCCACCATTTCAATGTTTTGGTACACCAGTATTTATTATTTATTTATTTTATTTATTTATTAGCTTTGCCATCTAATTATGTATATAAATACTGAAAATAGTAACACTAAAAAGAAGATGGCTGGGTATCCGCAACAGCATGGCCAATTACTGTTGCGGATACCCAACAATGATACCATTTCAATGTTTTGGCACACCAGTATGGCCACCATTTCAATGTTTTGGCACACCAGTATGGCCACCATTTCAATGTTTTGGCACACCAGTATGGCCACCATTTCAATGTTTTGGCACACCAGTATGGCCACCATTTCAATGTTTTGGCACACCAGTATGGCCACCATTTCAATGTTTTGGCACACAAGTATGGCCACCATTTCAATGTTTTGGCACACCAGTATGGCCACCATTTCAATGTTTTGCTACACTAGTATGGTCACCATTTCAATGTTTTGCTACACTAGTATGGCCACCATTTCATTGTTTTGCTACACCAGTATGGCCACCATTTCATTGTATTGGTACACCAGTATGGACACCATTTCATTGTTTTGGTACACCAGTATGGCCACCATTTCATTGTTTTGGCACACCAGGATGGCCACCATTTCAATGTTTTGGCACACCAGTACAGAGCTTGAAATAGCGGCCGGTGGCTGGCGGGTTTCCGACCAAATTCCAGTTTTTCCGACCAAATGCTGAAATGATCGGAAATTTTGTCCGGACAAATTTTGGAAAAAAAAAATCTTTTTTTTTAAATGATCGGGTCGGCGCTCAATACTCCATTTTTCTTGTTAAATTTCCATTGGGTTTTCCATCAGTTTTGAGTTAAAGTTGGTTTTACACTTTACAGTGCACTATCAAAATTTCTCCGATCAGAGTATGCTTTAAACAAAGTTTAGTTAACTTAAGTGTGTGACAGTGAGTTATGAGTCAGAGTGACTGCTTTCATTGTTGTTAATTTGACGACCTGGAAGATAAAGAATATGTTTCCTCGACGTTTCGAGCAAAGGCCCTTCATGATCAGGACAGTTAAATAGGCTGATCAAATAGGCTTATTTGACTCTCCTAACGAAGGTCCTGAGCTCAAAACATCGAGGAAACGTATTCTTTATCTTCCAGGTTGTCGAGTCGAGATAACAACAGTGCGTGATTTTTAATTCAAAACCATTGCGTTAAACTGCGATTGACGCCATTGTAATCACAGAAACTTATCGTGTAATCCAGCTTTTCAGTTTAAAGTTGTTTCATAGTTACCATTTTAATTAAATTATTATTCACTATAACTAATACGCAATTCAGAATTAAACATTTGTGTTTTATTATTACAAATAACAAGTAGAGTGATTTACTGCATGCTTGACAGAATTTACTCAACGGAGGGGGTCAAACTAAACTAAAATATTTCCGACCAAATTTTAAAATTTCCGGTCAAATTTCATTTTGCTCGGAAGTTTTGCCAGACAAATTTTAAAATTATTTCAGGCTCTGCCAGTATGGCCACCAATCCACCATTTCAATGTTTTGGCACACCAGTATGGCCACCATTTCAATGTTTTGGCACACCAGTATGGCCACCATTTCAATGTTTTGGCACACCAGTATGGCCACCATTTCAATGTTTTAGCACACCAGTATGGCCACCATTTCAATGTTTTGGCACACCAGTATGGCCACCATTTCAATATTTTGGCACACCAGTATGGCCACCATTTCAATGTTATGGCACACCAGTATGGCCACCATTTCATTGTTTTAGTACACCAGTATGGCCACCATTTCATTGTTTTGGTACACCAGTATGGCCACCATTTCATTGTTTTGGTACCCCAGTGTGGCCACCATTTCATTGTTTTGGTACACCAGTATGACCACCATTTCATTGTTTTGGTATACCAGTATGGCCACCATCTCATTGTTTTGGTAAACCAGTATGGCCACCATCTCAATGTTTTGCTACACCAGTATGGCTAGGTTTTGCCTTGGTTTCTGTGTTTTTATTGTTCATAGTTCGTATTAATCTTCTTTGTTAATATGTTGTATATATTTTAAGTAGCCCGAGTTTACGCCTAGTGGGCGTCCTGTTTTATAGTAAAATAACTGAAATGTTATGTTATGTTATAGTTAATAGTTATTTATTACAGTTTATTAGTAACATCTTTATATCACCATTTTATACTAGATATTTTAATAATATGTAAAAATAACATTAGTTATTTATTAGTAACATTTTCATATCGCCATTTTACACTACATATTTTAATAAAATGTAAAACTATTTAAATAAAAGATTTAAATGTTATGTTATTTTATTTTAAAAGTTTAAACTATAAAATAATTATACAAAGACACTTTCAAATACTTACCGCGTAACACCCATTCTTGCTTTCAATTCAGAAGTCTATAAGCATTTTCTAACAACAAAAAATGTATTATTTACCCACACTACAACAACACGTGTATCGTGTGGGTCGCCATCTTTTGTAGCCCGCGCTCAGCCGGTCAGCGATGGGTATTTTGTTGCGTGGATTTCGCGTGGGACACACGCATAGCCGATGGGCCAATCAGAGGGCGCCAAATACGAGTGAAGGATTGGCACACGTTGAACGAGGCACCAAACAACTTGTCATTTCCTGCAAACGTTTTAGTCGAACACCGGTCATTTTGTCCTCAAGAACTTGTCAGAAGTTGCATAAAAAGCTTTATATTGCTAAATTAACGTTTGCAGAGATGAACTATATTGGTTACGGCGTAACTGCTTTTCTACTTGGCTCGCTGACGTTAAGTGAAGCTAAACTGAGGGACGGCGACTGTGACGGTTTGTAGTCAAGAACTTTAATAAAACCCTTTGAGGAGGCTTTGACTTTTAGCCGAATAATTTGATCTCTTTTGCTAAATGATAATCAGCTTTTATAGTTTGTAGTTCAGATGTTTTTGTACCCATTTTTGTTCTGTTTTGCTGTTATTGTTTGCATTTGTTCATGTCATTGGACATTAAAGTAGCATAAACGTCAACATTTTATTGTTTAGAAATTATTCATGTTAGAACGGTGACAGAATTTACATAATTTATACTGTACTCCTTGTTCATTGACTTTCTGTTGTTCATTCATTATTGAAATCAATCGATTAAAAGGTTTAATTCATATTGATTGTTGTTCACAGATATCAATTTCTGATCATCAATTTCATTGATTACTTAGGCCAACAGAAATCGAAATCAATCAATAGCAATTAATTAATTGATGGATTTCATAATCAATATGAAATGATAATCAATTGATGAAATTGATAATGGATGTACTAAAATTGATATCAATTAATAGCAATCAATATAACCTAATCAATATATTTTGATAATCAATGAATAATTGCTGAAGGTACTGTACACACGTAAAAACACACAGTCTGGTCAGCTCTGATATCAGATCTGTTCAGAGAAATGTAGTGTCCCTTGATACAGCCTGACAGCTACAGAATGTACCAGTGCTGATGGTCTGCAACAGCTCTGTACGACTTAAAAAATAAAAATCCTTATTATATAGATGTGAGTGTTTTATTAGAAAATATACAGTGTCATATTTTCCATATCCTCACTAGTGAAGATATGGATGACATCATTAAGAATTTTACCTCTTTTTGCATTGAATCTATATAATAAAAAGAAAGTTACATGCTGGCTTGAAGATATGAATTTTATCTTCTCGTGGTAAAAACGATATTTTACTCATTCACTATGCTCATTTGTAAAATATTGTTTTCACCACTCGAAGATAAAATTCATATCTTCACACCACCGTGTAATATCCTCTATATATTTAACCCTAATTTTTTGGGCAGAAATCTCTGCCCTCCCAAATAGAATTGTGCTGCTATGCCTGTGATTGTTTCATTTGTTTCTTTTATTTCTAATGTGCTCTGTGTATATGTACATATCATGGGTGTTTCAAATGCTGTCCCTTTATCATTTTACTCTGTCTAATGGCAGACAAAACAGAAAAGTTATGTGCACAGTTGAAATCTGACTTACATGTAAATTAATTGGCACACTTTTATTCTGTACATCAATTGATGAGTTTTTTTCTTATTTCAACTTGTTTGATAGTCTGCATCAAGTTCTTGACAAAATTTGAGAAGACATTAACTGATGATGATCGATCTCATCCTGATCAAATCAAAGCCAAGTTGCAATCTGCTTGCAAAGAAGCAAAGGGGAAGGATCACAGATTTGTAAGTAACGACAAGAAATTGTGATATACAGTAGTACTGTATGATTTATTGACTCAGGCGGAGTCAGGCCTTCATCAGAGCAAATGCCAACATCGAGCTTACATATATAAAATATCATGCAAGTCAAAACAATGTTGGCATTTGCTCAGAAGTGTCATTCTTGTTGATACAGTTTTTGTCCTTGTGTATATTGCCTTGCACTGCCATTCCACACCATCCTAGTAAGTTCCACCAACATTTTTGACCTTACTGGCATCTCAGCGATCCTGTTAAGTGGGAAGAGTTGTCACTAGCCAGCGACAAGCAATACTTCACGTGAAGAACAAGGGAGTCTATTGAGATTGCAAAACATGGAACTATTTCTCAGGAAGGACAGCCATTAAACAAACAGCAAGCACGTGGTGTGCCCGGTTCGGAGAACATTCTTGATTTTGTTTTCTAATTAATAAAATTAACGTGATACACCATTGTATTCATACGTGATTTAATTGATCAGTTGCTTAGTTTATAAATGACGTGAGCCAACAACTTGTTGTCATTGCTCTGATGAAGGCCTGAGTCAACAGGCTGAAAGCTTAGCAAAGAAATATTTTTACGTAGTGTTTCCATAAAACTTATTTATATTATTTACTTTATTGCCATGAAAACTTTCAAAGAATTAATCATCCTTGTTGTGTTGCCATCTATCTTAGTTTACTGGTATGCCATCCTGGTGTTCCACCAGTAGTTTTTACCATCATTACTACCAGTGGAACTTACTAGGTTGTAGACTTTCTCAAAGTCCTTTTCGAACATTTTGACCTTTCGACATTTTCGACCTTTTGACATTTTTGACCTTTCGACATTTTTGACCTTTTGGTTCCTCGTTGAAAAGGACTTTTCCCACCGGCAGCGCGCCAAAATTTACCAGTGAATTTTTCGATCGGTGACTTGATTCGGGAAGTAATTATATATTCAGGCTAAATTGCTATGTAAGTGCTATTTTTGGAAGTTGGAGTTAAACAGACTCTTGAAAACGTTTTAGTAGGGGGTAGAACCACTTTCCATTGCATGTACGACAACCCGAAACACATCAAAACAGGGCAATGTACATTTCAGCGATTTCCCACCAGAATATTTAATTAGATTAAAAAACCTGCAAGCGAAACAAGTCCGCCTCTTTCCTCCCACTTTTCCACTCTCTCGCCTTTCCGCTCGCCCGCCTTTCCACCCGCCCGTGGGGCTTGCTAACTAGCTTGGTGTAATGCTCAATGAGAAAAAAAGACACGTTTTTATGTGAGTCAGGCTTTTGGTATTCTGTGCCTGAGTGAACAGAATTAATAATAGGAGTACAGTATAATGACTGTGTGTTTGTTCCCCACTTAGGAGAACAACTCATTATTAGCTGGAGTTACCCTGCATAAATAAAGCTGCTATCTACCTACTGTATCTTTCTATCAATCTATCTCTCTTTATATCTATCTCTAGTGCTACTACATTGGTGGAACTCCTGATGCAGCTACCATGATCTTAAATGAAGTAACCAAGCCAATGAAGAATTTTGTTCCCCCGGAAAAGATATGCGAGAAACTCAAACCAAAAGATGCACAAATCTGCGATCTTCAATATGGTATTTTACATATAAAGTATATTACTGTACGATCTAAAATTGTTGTTTTTATAAAAAAATATCAAAATCAGGCCAAATGGATGTAGTTACGTTAGTGTGGTACTTTCAGCTTGGAGTTTGTAATGTTTTGTTCAGTAGTTCGTGCTGTATAAGCTGTCATTAATTTTTTCTGTTGTGGTACTTGGAAGTGTTCCTAAAGAATTGTTTCAGTTCGGTTCCTCAAGCTGACCAATTCATTTAATGAAACTCATTGGAAACTTCTTGTTTTGAATTTGATTGGCTTCTGGTTTTTGATCAACCAATAGGAAATCTGATTATTAGTCAAACACCAATCAAACTCAAAGCAGGAAGTTGCATCGCAAAATTCCTAGCAAAACAAAGTCCTTTCTTGCGACGCCAGTTCCTTCGAAACAACACAGAAAACATCAAAACAAAATATCAACAACGTTTACCTCAAACACTCGATTGTGGCTAAAATATTAAGCAGGTTCGTAAGGCGACAAAATCATCTGAAATGTCAACATTATCGTCTGAATGTGAGAATATGAAGACGTCACAATTTTCAACTATATACTATAGGTTTCAACCATTTTGCAACCTGGTTGAAATTCGATTTCACCAATCAAGGGGCTCAAAACGCCCCACGTGACTATTAGTTTCCTATCCAAGGGCCAAGGCAGCGTTCGGTTCATCCCGCATCGCCAGTTCTCATTCGAATGTCTGGCTTCGGTCGAGAAAGTCAGACCGTGGTCAGACTTCTTACCAACAGTCTTCAGAAACACCGCTGCCAAACGTTTGCGCATGCCTGAATTTACTAGAGTAAATATTGCAAGAGATTGGGAACTAGCATGAAAACAACAACCAGACAGTGAAGACTATTGTGAGACTCGAATATTCATTTGTGTTTTAAAAAGGGGCATGAAAATTACGAAGGGGATGCATTTCAGAATATGTTACAATATTGACAAAGAAGCCATGCACAAATTACCTACCTTAACTTTTTGGTGGTATGTTTGTAATTTTAACTTTTGTGTCGGACTCTCGGACCAGTCTAAATATTTCGGTGTTTTCCCGCTCTTTTTTTGAGATACGAGCTCGGACGTTGGCAGCGGTGATGTCTTCAGATAGCAATTGGAAGGTTGCAGACGTCTAGAAAGGACACAGCTGATTGTATCGAGTAGACCAGTACTCATGCGTTTCTTTTTCGTTTTCTAGAGCAAAAAATTGACGTGAGGAACATGGACCTGAAAAAGATGCGCGTGAAACAACTCAGAAAGATCCTAAACAGCTGGGATGAAGAATGTACGGGCTGTATCGAGAAAAATGATTTTGTTCAACGAATTGAAGAACTCACACCGAAGCACACCGAACTTTGATGCAGACCTAGGTTTTCAAGTGACAATTATTTAAAAAAAAAATCCTATTCACCTAACTCACTCGTCCAGCAAACTGTCTTGTCGACATAAAACCCAAAATGGGAACGTCCGAAATAACATCTTCGCCTATCGTGTTCCTGATGTGTTAGTAACCATTTCAAAATTGATGACAGGACTTTGGTCGAGTGTTTAAAATTAGGAAAATTAAGAGATAAACACAATCACGGGAAAGAGCTCCTGAAAATTACTATGTTAATTTATCGAGTTTGAAAACGATATAAATAAGCAAAAATGGTAGAATAATTAATATCGCGGGAGGAAAAAGAGTGACTAATGATGGTTTTCCGTGCTCCATCGAGTATGGATGCACGCGCGAAGTTATAGGAGAGCACGAAAAAAGCGTGAAATTTTCTCTCGAGGCGAGATAGCCGATATCAGGGGCTCTGGAAGCTTTTCAAAGTTGTCCTGCGTCTCGCAGAATGCCATAAACAGGGCCACGCCCTTCAGAGAATATAATAGGTAACTAATAACTATATATACATAACGTACAAGATAACATCACAAGTTCACAACAACTTCAAGAACTTTTAAAAAAAAATATTATAAAAAAAGGTATTATGTATAAAAAAACGAAAAGATGTACTTCGCGTCAACATTCAACAACACCAATTATCAATATGTTTAAAATTTGCTAAAATATTGTGGGTGTCCTTCTTATGTAGGACACCCACAGTCAAGAAAGTGCGGGTGTCCGGACACCCGCTGCTTCCAGAGCCCCTGGCCGATATGATTCGATGGAACACGCGAAACCATTTATGAACCTTGCTTAAGCCGCTCCACGAAGCAATTTATCGTGAAACCTGTGTGAGACAGGTTTCAAGACAGATTGCAACATGTAACACCCCCTTGTTTATGAACCTTTGTCGCTTTGCATTGCATTGCGAGACAGGGTTTCATCAAAGTAGGATGCACTTCAACATCGCGCAACGGTTTGTGAAACCTGCAATCCTGGCCAAAACCATTGACTACACTTTAATAAATTTGTCGCCTTTGACGTTCCTAATTATAAAACGTCTACGTTTTCATACCCAATGACCCCCCTCGCCCCCAAAACAATGTTGAGTTTATGCTAAATGTTTTAAACATGTTATGGGACACCATTCAACATTGTTCGGGGGGGGGGGGAGGAAGGGGGGGTTCTTTAATTTAGTTAGGATTGTCATAAATATGATGAAATAATTGTAAGTGTCGTCAATGTTTTGACCAGGATTGTGGCTCGCAATGGAAAGCGACACAGGTTCATAAAACGAGAGGCGTTACACGTTGCATTCTACGGCCTCGTTTTTCAACCACTTCTTGGTGACTGGATATCGGATGAAACACTCTTTCTCGTGTTTGCGACACAGGTTTTAAAAATAGTTGCATCGATTAACAGCGAGTTTAGCCTGGTAGTTGTGCCACAGAATAAAGACTATACAGAAGGGCCACTCGGGTCGGAACCTTTGAAGCTTTTGTCTCCGCGCATGTCGCATTACGCATGTCGCTCAGCCAGTAAACTGCATGTTCTGGCCAATAAGCACGCTGAACTGGCTGTCCTAGCCAGTAAACTGCATATTCTTGCATAAAAATACGAGGACACGTTGTACCGCTAAGTGGCCCTTCTGTATAGTCTTTATTCTGTGGTTGTGCTGTTTTGTCTTGGAACAATGGGCAGCTATTGCTCTACAATACTCAACCATTTTTCTATGGCAAAATAGCACAATGGCCAGTCCAAGCCTGTATGTCATGAACCTTTTCTTTTATAGCATTGAATCTGAGTGCCGCAAAACAACAGAAACAACCTTTATATTTGGCTGATTAAAAACTACTTTCTCCTTACGTAAGCAAAAAATGTTTTCCCGCGCTTGAGATTGCTGTGTGTGTTTTTTGTGTGTTTATCTTCTTGATTTTGTTATATTTAAACACTAGGCTCCAGTCTCCTTAATTCTGAAATGACTAATTATATGGTTCGCAAGTCGTGAAAACGAACCTTCTATGACAGTCTATTGATATTAAAATTGAATTTAAAGCAAGATGAATGATAAAATGTTCTTTTTTGAAATAACGAGTGTTCATTTTTGTGTTATATTTTGTTGTTGTTATTTAATGTGGTTTATGTTTAAAGTGCGTATTGTCTTATTTGAAAGAACACTTAAAATAATAGAGTATATCTTTTGAAGTTTTTCGTTTCCTTGCGTCGTTCTTGAGATATTTCAGTTTGTTTGATATGCAAATTAAACATTTGTGTATATAATGAGTTACTAAAAAAAGTTCTATATCTTTGCTATATTATCAAACCAAAATAATTCGAGGAAAGCATGCGCGTGTGTTTCGCCCAGAACACTAAACATGTGGATTTTCAAGTGATTATACTGTATTTGACAATAGAAAATATATATAACGTTTTTCGGTAACTCATGCACGTGTGACGTCGCAACATGCGACATTTACATCAAACCAACTGAAATATCTCAAGAACGAAGCAAGGAAATGAAAAACTACAAAATACGTTACTCTCATTTTAAGTGTTCTTGCAAATAAGACAAACTTAATTTTCGTTTCATAGGCCCTTTAAGAGTTAGTTTTTTCAACAGTGTGTTTTGTAGCTTCGAGACCCATGTTATATACGAAGTGTAATTAAATGCAACAATGTTGAGCAAGAACTGGAAAAACAAAGACAAACTAAACCTGACCATGCATCTATACTGAAAGTAATATTGGGCATTTCACTCGACGACATTTTGGTGAAGGAAAATTCGAGTGTAGAATATATACATTTTAAGACCAAACCGCCAGTTGCGAAAAATGCAACTACACAGGCCTTCCGGCAGGAATTGAACCCACGACCTTGCGATTCTTAATTCTATAGTCCAATGCTCCGACCACTGAGCCACGGAGGCGTTGCCGAGAGCTTGATCGCGAGTTCTGTATACATGCATTAAGGTGGTAATGCCGGAAGGCCTGTGTAGTTGCATTTTTCGCAAATGGTCCCAGTTTGGTCTTAAAATGTATATATTCTACACTCGAATTTTCCTTCACCAAAAATCCCTAGAAAATGCATCTATACCTCCAGTTTTCATACTTTTTGCTAGGGTTACGCGCGAAACATCACGATTTTTGAATTTTTATCTGACCTTCAAATGTTGTGTAACTCAGACTCCCATATTGGTGCATCCATGGTCACGTGGATATAGGCGCAACATTTGTTGCCTGCTCGGGCTGTTGAGTGAAAATGTAGTTTAACACATCAGTCCTAATGGCGACCGATTGGAATATTCTTTTTTATGTGCATCTTAATAAGACTCCCGCCTCGTTTGCGTGTCTCTTCAATTCAAAAAAGCTTTGCTTCATAACGAAACCAAAAAGGCTCCTTCGACGCAAATAAAATAATATTTATGGCCTGTTTATATGGAAGGGAGTTACTCGTTACATGGCGAGTTCCCGCAGTGATTGATTTACAGGGGGGTGCATGGGGTGCGCACCCCCCTGGCCTTGGCCAAGAGGGGTGCCAATTGCATTCATTCAATGTCCGTGTAAATTTCATGCTATCATATGATTCATAGATATATGATTTATATATTAGCTATCATATGACTCATAGGTTTTAATAAGTATAAAAAATTTTTTTCTGATTGGCTGTGTCGTCAGACCCCTGCCGTAGCTCCCTCAACGGTGCTCCACCCTGCCTCGGTCACGCCCCACACCGCAGGCTTGATCTCACTTCGCTCGCTCAGCAACCCCCCCCCCCCCTACCAGATCAAGCTGGATCCATTACTGAGTTCCCGGCCGGTAGAACAAGCACTGTTTTCCCAATCCCACCGCAGTGTTTCTTTGAGACAGACGGATAACTCGCACTGGCAATCGGGAGTAGGCAAGATGGGATAAACATTTCCTCATATATATAAACGCCTGGGTAACTCGGCATAGCGGGATTAATTTTCTATATTCGTCACTTTCGTTGCTGATAAACTTCTCAAATGTTAGTAATAATTACAACCCGCCATGCAGGTAACTCGCTTTCATATAAACAGAACGTAAAGTTTATCCCGGCATACCGCGTAACTCGGCTGACTGAGCCTCGATATAAACAGGCCCTTAAAGCCATGTATATATTCAACACTCGAATTTTCCTTCACCCAAAATCCTTAGTACACGCTATGTAATCGAGTGAAATGCCCAATATTACTTATGGTTTCCATATAGTTGTAGTTGTAATCCAGTCGGCGATTGGTCGGCGATTGGTCGGCAATTGTTTGCGATATTTTACAACAGTCGTGTTTCCATATGGTTGTAATTGTTGTAATTCAAATTGCCGATTCGCCCGGACTGAGGACTTCTCGATTTTGACAAAGTTCAGATGCCGGTTCGAAATCTTGTCTGGGGCTCTGAGTGAGCTAAGTTTGATATTCAAAAACAAATTGAATGACTAAAACCTTGTTTATGATCATTTTCACAGTTTATAAGAATATAGCAAGCATTATTCACATGCACGTTCAGTACCTTCGCCGCTATGTTTCGTGAACGTTTGACAACAGTTGCAAGCATTTGAGTTGGCGTACGGCATTCCGAGGGGCGTATCACTCGAAAAAATCTCGTGCACCTTCGTAAAAATCTCTAAAAAATCTTTAAAAAATCCCAAAAATCTTTAAAAATCTTAAAAATCTTTAAAAATCTTAAAAATCTTTAAAAATCTTAAAAATCATGGAAATCTCGAAAAAATCTCGAAAATCTTTGCAAAAATCCCACAAATCCCAGAAAATCTTGCAAAAATCCCAAAAATCGTGCAAAATTATTTGAAAATCTTGAAAATCTTAGAGTAGATTTGGGAAACATGATATAATATTTCAGAAAATCCCTAAGAATCTTGAGAAAATCCCTAAAAATCATGAGAAAATCCCTAAAAATCTTGAGAAAATCTTGAAAAATCCTTAAAATCTATGAAAATCCCTAAAAATCTTAGAAAATCCCAAAAAATCTTAAAAATCTCTAAAAATCTCTAAAAAAATCCCAAAATCTTTAAAAAAATCTTGAGATATTTGAAATTTCAAAAATCTTGTACACCTTCGTAAAAATCTCTAAAAATCTTTAAAAAATCCCAAAAATCTTTAAAAATCTTAAAAATCTTAAAAATCATGGAAATCACTAAAAAATCTCGAAAATCTTTGCAAAAATCCCACAAATCCCAGAAAATCTTACAAAAATCACAAAAATCTTGCGAAATTATTTGAAAATCATGAAAATCTTAGAGTAGATTTGGGAAACATGATATAATATTTCAGAAAATCCCTAAGAATCTTGAGAAAATCCCTAAGAACCTTGAGAAAATCCCTAAAAATCTTGAGAAAATCTTGAAAAATCCTTAAAATCTATGAAAATCCATAAAAATCTTAGAAAATCAAAAAAAATCTTAAAAATCCCTAAAAATCTCTAAAAAAACCCAAAATCTTTAAAAAAATCTTGAGATTTTTGAAATCCCAAAAATCTGGTACACTATTTTTCGAGTGATACGCCCCTCGCGGCATTCAAGTCTTCGAACTAGTCATTTAGTAAACTTCTTTAGCAAAATCGAGGGGTTTTTTGAAAAGACTTGTCCGGTTTTTGTAAATAATTTTGTGTTTTACGTTACAGACATCCAGCAAAATGTCGCCAACTGTCGGCGATTGATGTTTCCATTAACTGTTGTCGCATCGGCGACTGTTGTAATTGTCGTAGAAGTTGAACCTGATTCAACTTCTACAACAGTCGCCGACTGTCGCCGATTGGATTAACAACAAGCGTTTCCATTAAGTTGTAATTGTTGTAAAACTTGATCGGCGACAGTCGCCGACTGAATTACAACAATTACAACTATATGGAAACTAGGCTTAACACTTTGAGGCCTGGACCTCTCCCTGTGCTGAATAAAATCGTCTGGCGATAGCCAGAATAAAATACTAAAGACTCGTCGTCAGGCTTCAAAGTGTTAAGTAAAGTGTCGGCCATTGCTCTCGGTCAACACTCGCTCAAGAGGCTGGATACGAACGAAGCTTGCTCCAAAACGCGGCGAGCTTAATAAAACAAATATAAATATATTATTGCAATGAAGAGCCCCGCATCTCTAATTTGTGGTTCGACCACAATATTTGAAGAACACTAAAACTTCTTAGTAGGATTTTAATATGTTATCTCGGGATGGTATAAATAAATTCATATAAACTTCATTACAGAAAACTCGTCCATACAAACGTGTTTTCGTCCGGTATATATTTCCGAAACTCGCGACCAACTGATTCATTATCTACTTTAAATGTTTACCAAGTCTACGATCGTTATAACAAAGTAAATTGTTTCCTTAAAAACGTTGACTTATTTGCAGGGGGAGTTCGACACCTTATGCCACGAAATAGTAGGTTTCGGATCAATCATGTGGCATGACATCTACTTCCTTATTAATCGGTCGGTAAAATGATAGACTGGCAGAACTGTCCATCTCAATTGAGCTTCTAGCTTCTATATTCGTCATAGAAAATTAACGTAATTTTTGAAACAACTACGGTTATAGGCCTTTCGTCTACACATAAACGATGAAAACGGTCATCGTAAACGCATATTTTCAAAAACGCTTTTCAAAGTGGGGTATTTTTAAAAGCGGCTAGGAATCGAACCCCAGTGCTCTGAACACTGAGCTATACCTAGAGGCCGTTGCCAAGTCCAAGAGTTGAGTAACGAGTTAAAACGGGGAGCACGGGTGGCATGCTGCCTCTCACCAATAGTTAAGCCCGGTTAAGCGGGGTTAGTACTTGGATGGGTGACTGTCTGGGAATAACTCCGTTCTCGAGCTTAGTAGAGTTTAGTTGGTCTCCTGTGCTCCGAGGGGTTTCCGCCGGGTTCTCCGGTTTTCCTGTGATCGGCTGGCGTGGTCTGAACTGTGTCGTGTGGCGGCTGCTTGAAGCGCCTTGATATATGCCTCGACATGCACGGCCACGGTGAAAATCCTTACCTTGTAAACGCATTGAGGCTTTGCAAAATGCGTGGCAATGCCAAGAATATTCTTAAGCGTTCTGCAATCTTTATATATTTAATGGTGGTAATGTCGGGAGACTACAAGTTATAATATTTGCATGGCATTTAGTCACTGGATTAAACTGCATGTTGTAAGGATTTTATAATGTGAAGTGGAGGAATATTTTGAGTGTAAGGCGCTACAACCATTAATATGCCCATGCATATGGAAGACTTAGTTTTAATATAGGATACTCCTCCCTGTCTGAAAAGTGACAACAGTTGACGGTTGCATATTTGTCATCAAAGTCAAAAGGCACCTGCAGATCAAACAGCTTTATGTTAATCTCTTCTTGAGTATAAAGACTTAAAGTACACCTTGCCGTCCAAAGAAGGAAGTAATTGGACGACGAAATCAAATAATTAGTAGCTGTGTTGACCCTGCCGATATTATTTACCTAAATGGCATATCCAAATATACATACAGATCGAGGCTTTTATTAATCATCGACAAAGGCATTATGTTTAAACGTCGAAAGTATATTTATGTACACGGATAATATAATAGCGAAATATAATATTGATAAC
The DNA here is from genome assembly GCA_964035015.1 of Corallium rubrum. Lineage (NCBI taxonomy): Eukaryota > Metazoa > Cnidaria > Anthozoa > Scleralcyonacea > Coralliidae > Corallium > Corallium rubrum. Next base: position 10,800,059 of record OZ036004.1, read on the forward strand.
AAAGAGAAAGTGATTTTTCGTGTTCCTTCACGAAACGCCGAAGTCATTTCCAAACTGGAAGAGCAGTAGTAAGTCCAACGCATCTGGGATGGCTTCCCAAACGAGTAGCGTCGACGAAACGATGGCGGGAAAGAAACCCGACGAACCACCGACGTCAGCGAACGGGAAGAAGAAAATGACAGCGAGACGTTTGTTGAGGAGGTTTTTCAAAGATGGAAAACACGTTTGGAAACCTATCTTGCTCATCTTCTTAAACGGATTCTACCTCTTATTCGGCGGAACAGTATTTTTGCTTCTTGAGAAGACAGAGCCGATCCAATTCAATATTTCGACCGAAATTTCAGAGGTCCTACAAGTTTTGAATGTAAGAGTCAATATACAATTCTTTTTCCTGTTATTTCAGTTTATATTTTATGTTTTGACTATTGAATATTACTTATATATACCTGTGACACTATACGGAATCAATAGCAATACCAAAGAATTTGTTTCTGCTTTTCTTAAGAACGCAAAGAAACGAACCTTCAAGTTTGGATAATTAGATTCGGCTAGCTCGAGTTAGAACTCGAGTTAGAATTTCGAGCTGTGTACTTCAAGGCTTATAAGTATTTCTATTTTTTGCATAACAGTCAAAGTTCATCCTGTGGTTGTAACAATCTCTAGTCCCCGACTCGCGATCAGTCGGAAAATAAAAAATAATTGACACTATACGATCGTGTTCTCGATTCAGAAACAAAAACGATTACTGTGATATCTTGGTCATCTAACCCGAGGAAAACCCTATAAGGTTAATCCGCAACTGTCTTTACCCCCAAGAGTATAAAAAACTATGGCTAGAGTGCTGCGTGTGGGCAGTGTTTTGGAAAGAGCAAGGTGAATAGATGGTAAAGGATGCCAAGCTAGATTGTTCGGAACGAAATACTGACGTTATATACGAGCTGAGAGCCTGAGCCCTATATACGTAAAACTGACAAGATTTTTATCAACGAAATACTGACATTTTCAGCGGAGCCCTTTATTCTTAAATATACACTGTCACATGCATGCAGCAGGATTAGCTCAAAGACAAAACTTATAACTATGCTATCCTAACCGCCTTTGAAAACGGAACAAAATCATGCCGGTATGCAAATAGAGCATATAACATTTCATGTTATTTTTGTGCCGGTATCTGTAAACGCAAGGCCTAAACGGCATGATTTTGTTCCGTTTTCAAATTGTACACTACAGTGTGTTTATACCGCCTAGGCTAGCCCGACATACGCTATATAATTCTATATAGACGGACCTCAAACTTTAAGTTTTTACCGTCAAACCTAAACTGCACTATCATCAAACAGATGATTCGCCCTTCCCCGCCGTTTTAACGTATCCATTGCAATTAGTGACAAATATTATTCCACCGTTGTGTCGTGACAGTCGACATCTGCTCACTTCTCAGATATATAACATTTATATTTCTAACTATAAATTAAACACCTTAATTGTCCCATATTAAAACCCGGGCATCCGATATGTGGAAAATGACAGAAAACAGTGTGTAAAAGCAAATTACAAACCTTGTTTTTTGTATATTAAGAATAATATACGTATTTGCACTCAATAACTTATTGATGAAAATTATAATTAGTGTGAATACTTGAGTTGAAAACGCGGACCCAATCCAGACCAATTGACTTCCAACCGTCCCTCTGGACCAATCCGCGAGCCATGTATTAACATACTATGGCACAAAAATTTAGTTTAACTTATTTGAAAGAACACTTAAAATGACAAGGTAACATCTTTTGCAGTTTTTAGTTTCCTTGCTTCGTTTTTGAGATTTTTGAGTTTGTTTGATAAATGTCACATGTTGTGAAGTATACACGTGTGTAATGATTTATCAGAGAAGATTATGTATCTTTCCTATCATATATATATCAGACAAACCTTAATTTGAAGGAAGTATGTGCGTGTGTTCCTCCCACAACACCAAACATATAGAATTTCAAGTGATTTTGTTTGATAATAGCAAAGATATATGACCTTCTCCGATAATTATTAATATGTATTCGCCCTCGGTGAATAAATCACATATCCCCTCGTGGCCTCAAAATAACGTACTTCAATTTTCGCATGCATGGCTCGGTTTCCTTTGTTCTTATCGGGGAATATATTCAATAGCCCTGATAACAATGGCAAAACAATGAGATTAATATTCCCCTCGGCTATTCCCTCTAATATTCCCCTTTAAGAATTTTGTAACTAGTTACAATTACAATTACAAATACAATTATAAAGTTACACCTATTATTTCGTTCTGATTTTAAAATCGAGAAGCATGTGAATTAGACAAAACTATTGTTTAATTTGACCAGAAGAGAATTTTCAAAATTACGATCAGTCATTCAGCAGCGATGTGGCCTGAAAATTAATCCTGCGCAGCTGAACAGCCTTTCACATGCTGCACTTGCAGGCAACGGTGTGTTCAGTTCAATGAAAAGCTGGATACGACGCTGAACGACGACTCGGCGAGGTTGGGAGTATTATGGATATCGCAAAAAGTAACGGCGCTCTCGACGGCAGATGTAACTAGTTATCGTTACTTTTTATTCCTATTTTTTGTAACTAGTTACAGTTACAGTTATACCTTCTGAAAAAAGTAACTAGTTACCGGTAAAGTTACTCAAAAAAGTAACGATTACATGTAACTAGTTACTTGTAATGAAGTTACTCACAGCACTGCTCCTGTCAACTTCGCCCATGTGAAAATTAAGCATGTGTATACGTCGCAACATACATACATACATACATACGATTTATTGAAGCTCCCTAAATAAGGCTTTTCGGCGACAATTTCACACAAAAGTGACTATCTACATAACAAATTAGAATATATGAATTGACATAATTTAAATATTAGATAATAAATATATAAAAAAAAATTAAATGAAAAAAAATATCTTAAAATCTTAGATAGCATACAAGTGGTTGAACAACTTCTTCTTGAAAACTTTAATGTTTTCAGTTTCTTTTATGTCTTTGGGGAGCTCGTTCCACATCTTAGCGCCTCGAAAGGCCAAGGAACTCTGTCCAGTTGTTAACCTACATTTTGGTAACGTTAGATCCTGGTTAAATCTTGTTACTCTACCATGTACTTGAGATCTACGCAGGTGCACATTTCTGAGAAAGACAACTGGGTGCTTGATTATTAAGACACCTATGTACCATGACAGAATCGTTAAGATATAATTTGTTTTCAATATTAAGCTACTTTAGACATCTAAGCCCCTTTGAGATGTGGTCATATTTTCTAAGACCAAGGACAATTCGACCAGCAAAGTTCTGAACTAACTGTAACTTATTTTTGTTGGTTTTTGTTGTGTTGCTCCAAACTGTAGAACAGTAGAAAAGTTTACTGAACACAAATGAGTTAATAAGTAAGAGAAACGTTTTGTTATCTAATAAGTGCTTAATCCTATTTATTTTAATTCGTTTATAAAAACAGTTCGAAACAGTTTTTGTGATATGCTCATGTAACATTTATACACTGATCAAAACCTGAAATATCTCAAAAACGAAGCAAGGAAACCAAAAACTGCAAAAGATGCTACTTTTGTTATACATATGCACTTATATTAGTACATCTTGTTTCTAGGAAACCAGACCTGGTCTTATTAATTTACATGAAGAAACAGAAAAAATGGCGCCGAGTGATCTCGAGAAGTGGGAGACTGTGTTAGAAAAAATTCACGAGCGACGAGTGAAGGCTGAATCCCCGCGTTGGACGTTATCTCATTCGGTATTTTTCTGTACTACTTTACTGACCACCATAGGTAAGATTCTGTTTATCAGGGGTGTCACCAGGAATTCCCCTACACAGGGGCTAAGGTCCCCGATAGAGGGGCTAGTAGGGGGGATTTTCAAAATTAAAACGTCTAGAATAGCTTTTTCCATCTTCTCAGCGTGAAATTATCGGATAAAGGATAAGGATAAAGGGCTGGGGCTAATCATCCTTACTTGCAGCCAGCGGCTGAATTGCGAAGGACGCAGATCCACGTGGCCGTGTCCAGGCATATCAAAGGCGGTAAACGCAGCCGCCATAGACCACTTTCATAAAGGCCTTCACTTTAAATATTCTTTTACGTGCATCTAAATTAGCCTTTCTGGCCTCGTTATGAAGCAAAGATTCGTTTGAATTGCAGACACACAAACGAGGCCAGAAAGGTTTATTAAGATGCACATAAAATAATATTCTAATTAATCGCTATTATGAAAGTGGTGTATACGACACAGTTCAGACCACGGATCACGGCTAAGATGTTAGGTGTTGCTTTTATGGAGGGAGGAAAACCGGAGAACCCGGCGAAAAACCCTCGAAGCACAGGAGAGATCAACTACAACTCTACTCACATGAGTTCCAAGCCCGACAACGGGGCATTCCCTAGCGGTCACCCATCCAAGTACTAACCCCGTCTAACTGAGCTTAACTTTTTGGTGAGAGGCAGCGCGCTAACAGCACGTGCCACCCGTGCTCCCCAACCGACAAGCTACAGCAACAACCGACAAGCTACAGCATCTATATTTTGAAGCTATCAATAAATAAAAATCTGTTGGACACCTAGTGTGGTCATTAACTTTTGCCATTTTCGTTCAATATTATTGCAGTCAAAAACTGGAATTTTGCGCGTTGTAATTATTACTGTTGGCTTCTACACAATATCACTAACCTACTATTTTATTGACCACCATGCACAGATAAGATACTGTTTATACTCTATTTGTGCACAAACAGAGATTTCTAACTCAACGTTTTTGTGAGTATTGACAATAGACCTTTTCACAATAGCGGCGCCATCTTGAATTCGCAATGCATTATGGTCTATCCAGGAAGCAAGCTCCATTAAAAGGGCGATTGCGTAGTGTTGAGACACAATGTGGTAAATTTTTCTTTATAAATACTTTCGTGGCAACAATATCTAAATATAATAATTGTTATATTGGTAAAAGCAGCAATTCTCGGACGTGTAAGGATAGATTCATGACAAATGTATCCTTATACGTACGAGAATTATTGTTTTTACCAATATGACAACGATCATATCTAGACATATTGTTGCCATGAAAGTGTTTATAAAGAAAAAAATACCGCATTATGGATAGACCATAATGCATTGCGAATTCAAGATGGCGCCGCTATTGGTGAAAAGGTCTATTTACAACAGCTTGTACAGTAAGAACTGAAAAAACTAATTCCAAGCTAAAATATCCTAACTAGATTCCAATTTATTAAACAGGTTATGGTGATATCGCCCCAGTGACGACGCCAGGCCGATTTTTTTGTATTATCTACGCGTTTGTTGGTATACCATTCAATATCATGTTTTTGGCCGTTTTGGGCAAGTCAATGGCCGACGTTATTAATAGGATTTGCGCTGAAATAATTCGATTATGGACCAGTTATCTTCACCCAAACTATGAGTGGAAAAGGTTTGGTAGAGACTTCTGCTTATTGCATGTCCGTCAATCTATCTGATTTAGTGATTTGAGAGTCTTGATAGTAAAATTATCCGGACTAAAATCAAATTAACTTTGATATATTTTTCTATGAAGCAGTGATTTGTAAACTTTTTCAGATATAATATTTTCGTTATGTTTGAAAATTTTTATATTTTTCTTCTATTTTTTGTTTCTTTCTCACAGTTTTATTTTTTTTATCCAATTCTGTTTTTTTGTTTTGTTTTGTTTTGTTTGTTTGTTTGTTTGTTCGTTCGTTCGTTCGTTCGTTCGTTCGTTCGTTCGTTCGTTCGTTCGTTCGTTCGTTCGTTCGTTCGTTCGTTCGTTCGTTCGTTCGTTCGTTCGTCTGTTCGTCTGTTCGTCTGTTCGTCTGTTCGTCTGTTTGTCTGTTCGTCTGTTCGTCTCTTTGTCTGTACATCTGTTCGTCTGTTTGTCTGTTTGCTTACTTGTTTGTTCGTCTGTTCCTTAGTTCGTTTCTTTGTTTGTTAATCTGCTTGTATATTTGTCTGTTTATCTGTTTGTTTGTTTGTTTGTTTGTTTGTTTGTTTGTTTGTTTGTTTGTTTGTTTGTTTGTTTGTTTGTTTGTTTGTTTGTTTGTTTGTTTGTTTGTTTGTTTGATTGTCTGTTTGTTTACTTGTTTCCTTGTTGCTCGCTTATTGGTTTATTTTAAAAAAAACTCTCGTCAAAATTAACAAAATATTGAAGCTAAACGAGAGCGTTTTGTTCAAATTATCAGTTTAACAGCTGAAACCGAAATAAACGCTCCAGTGTGGCTTGGTCTTATTATACTTGGAAGCTTCTTATGCTTTTGTGCGTGGATCTACTCTATTTCGGAAGACTGGAACTACTGGACCGCATGCTATTTCACTTTTATAACGTTCACAACAATTGGTCTTGGGGATATCGTGCCAGAAAGAACAGAGACGGTAAGATAAACTATACTTTGGTAGTTTTCACTAAACCATTCAACTATGCCTTTACATACAATTCATACAAGTAGATATTCGTATTTATTATAGCGCTTGGGTTTATAGAATTTATTTAATAATTACACCGGTGTATATACTTTTTGCTAGTACCGTCAATTGCAGCCATGGTATAGGCCTATAGGTTCGATTCCATCTCGCATTTACATGGAAGTTTTCCAACCTTTCAAAGCGGGCTAGCGCTACATGGTTATGCGTACAAAAATTATTTTTAGCCTTCCTAAGAGGTCCAGCTCTATTGAGCGTCTTCACGCGTTCTAGGCCTGTCCACAAGTTGCTCGAAATTTTGCAAAAAGTTGCTTAAAAAATTATTAAATCTTGCTTAGAAATTGCCCATTTTTTCAAAAAAGTTGCCGGGTTTTAAGAAAGTTGCTAAAGGTTGCTAGTTCATTTGCTCTGTCCATTAGGAGGCATGACGATAAATGCCTTGTGTTGGTGTCTACAACGATGTTTTTGAAAATGTAGCAACAACTGTCTTAATAAAAGTCATAAAACAATGAATACAAGTGCTCTTAAAACAAGGATAATGATATGATAAGACAGTCAACTCCGGTGTTAATTCCGCGGCCGGGATCTTAGCTCGTGTTACCGTGTATTAAATACCGAAGATAAAAGATGACAAAGTTTACCATAAACTTTAATAACTCTGATAAAGAGTTTAGACTGAAGAGGGAAGAACCCATTTTAAAGCTGAATTTTTTTATTATTAAGCATAAACTAAGCGATAACAAGGAAAATGTAAATTTTTAAGTTACCTACACAGATAATTGTTCCTTAAAATTGTCAAAATTGCTGAATAAATGCCAAATTTCGAAATAGTTGCTTGCAGCTACAAAAGTTGCCAGTTCGAAAAAAAGTTGCTCATATAAGAAGAAGTTGCTGAAAAGTTGCCGAGCAACTCGTGGACATTACGAGGCTGTTATTACGAGCCCTCTTGGGCATCGTTTACATAGAAAACTTCCATCCTTCGTGAGCAAGATCTTGTGTAGTCAATAGAGCGTTTTCATCTTACGTCACGGCGGCCATATTGGTGTACGGTATGGGAATTAGCTCTTTCTTATTCAAATATTTAGTATTGTTTCACCACCCCCAATGGGCCACCGATCACGTGAAAGCGCTTTATAGCGTGATCGCACCAAAAAGAGCTGGTTCTACTCTTATGTAAACCAAAACAGATTTCACAACGGATTTAACCTCTCCTGCATGTACATTAAACACATCCTAATGATGGACTTCAAAAACTTTTCGTGATAGAATTCAACAGGTTTTTTATTAGTTTAACTAATCACGTTTAACAACGAGTCTCACTGTAGAATTTGACAGGTTTTATTAGCTCAACCAATCACGTTTAACCGGTCTAACAGTGCAACTGGTTAAACGTGATTGGTTGAGCTAATAGAAACCTGTGTAATTGGTTGTTATGATAAACCTGTCAAAACCCCTAGGAAACGTTAAAGTATGCCATGGGCATATAGGTAGTATTTTTTTATCAGCGGTGTCATTAGATGCAATCGACGGTGACATAGTAGCATTTCTAGTTCACTAAAACTTCGAACTCTAAACGTTCAAAGGCTATAACTCTATGTTTGTTGCTTCCTTTTAATTAACAGATGGTTTTTATCGATACCACTTTGCTTTACATTGGCTTGGCTGTTTTGGCGCTAACCGTTAATCTTATTGTTGCCAATATTGTACATCAGATGAAGAAGACTCGAGAAAAATTACCGTTTGTTGATCGCTTCGAAATGAGCTCAGTTAATACCTCAGAACCCAACGAAACAAACGAAGACAATTCAGAAGAAAAAGACTAATTTGACTAGTACCGCAGTAAAGGACCCATACACAAAATACGTGACGCTTCGGGGGTATGTGACTATTATTCAAACACCCCCCCCCCCCCCTCCCAATGTCACAAGGGGGGAGGGGGTATCACAAAGCACTGTCACGTGATGGAGAGGCTGAAATTAAACAAGACCATCTTAATGTTAATGTTGACGAGAATTTATTGTACCACGAACAACGATATATTGGAGCTAGCATGAAGTACCGTGAAAGTGGAGTGATCGCTGACACTAGATCCTGCAGGCTCAGTCCCAAAAAGATCTGTATCCGGCCACTGGCATAATTTGGTGTGTGTGTTTCGTGTGTGTGTTGGGGTGTTGGGGGGGGGGGGGGTCAGAGCACGCAATTTTCGATAGGGGGTAATGCCACACAATAGTAAGACAACCAGAAGTCCAACTCGAGTGAAAACTTGTCCGCATTTCTTCAATGCGCAGGCGCGATATTTTACGTCATCCGACGCCATCCTACGCGATTCTACGCAATGTCCTACGCCATCCTGGCAAGTTCCCCCAGCAGTTTTAACCTTCTTTTGAAGGTCCAAACTGCCGGGGGAACTTGCCAGGATGGCGTGGGATGGCGTAGGATGGCGAGGAATCAAGATGCGCGAGGCGACATGCGCGAGGATATAAACTTCAAAGGTTCCGACGCGAGTTGGACTTCTGGTTGTATTACTATTCTGTGGTAATGCCAACCGTCACAGATTGTCACAGGGGGGTAGGGGGTGTCAAAAATCGGCAAAAAAAGCGTCACGTATTTTGTGTATGGCCCAAAATAAATGAACTGATGTTGTACAGTATTAAAAGACTGAACTATAGTCTATAGTCTGCGAAGATTGCAAAATATTTTTAGTCACTTCAAAAGAAATGTCACAAAATATATTTAAATTAGGTTATATTAATTTAACAATTGAATTATACTATATTATATGAAATTAAATGTCAATTCAACTCAATTCTATTCGCGCGTGTGTTGAACATAATTTGAACATAGTTCACAGTCATTTGTAACTCACTTTTCATTCAAACCTTCTGAAGTTCGCATCGTTGGGAAGTTCGTAGTTTGTTTTGAACTACGTATTTGATTGGTTGGTTGGTTCCTACATGGATAACATGGATAATAAAAAGACCTTTTACAATCCATGGTTATAGTTCAAAACGAACTTTGAACTTCCCAACGAACTTCGGAACGAACTTCCGAAGATTTTGGTGAAAAAGTTGCAAATGACTGTAAGTGATTTGTCTGGAAACGCGGTGAACATCAAAGCGGCTATAACAAGGAGCCGCAATTGACGGCATGATTGACGGTACGTACCGAAAAAGAGGGCGGCGGTACATTTAACCACAACGCTTTGCGACCTCAAATCAGCTCAAATAACAACTAAAAATTGTTTATCATGCTAAGATGGATTAAGTAAGCAAGAACTTCATTCCTACCACAGTTGATCGTTTTAAAACTATGTCTTCCAATAATTATGCAAAATATTTATTGCACGCCAAGGATTATATATATATATATATATATATATATATATATATATATATATATATATATATATATATATATATATATATGTTTGGTACGGTGTCACGCGGTAAGAATTGTTGGACACTGGTGACTAGCGATGCAGAAAACTAAACCTGTCAGTATTATTTTTGCTTTCGTTTATTACGAAATGGAGCCTGCTCTACTTAAATTAAAAGAGAACAACGAAGAAAAGGATACAAACAGCCGGTTTAATCCCCGAGCCGGGCGTAGGGCCGAAGACCCGGAGCCCGGTGAGGGTGCTAATCTCGACATGCGTGGAGTCCACTTTACACGCGTGTTCAAATGCGAATCAGTTTGAGCGATCTGAATATTTGTATATATATATATATATATATGTGTGTGGACGGACCACGCGCGGTGAAGATTGTAGGGCACTGGAAACAATATAGTTCTTGACAAAAAAGATTTGAAGTAATATATTCTTGACAAAAAGACTTGAGAAAGGAGTTTTGGGGATACGTACATTCATTTCAAAAGAACAGAAACAAATCAACGTCTTGACTAAAGGAAACCCGTCAAACCGAACCTCGAAAGAGGGAAAAAGATATAGAAAACCAACGATGATAAAGGCCGAAAAGTTTAAGCTACGGTAAAAATATAGAGCAGTCGCTCTCAGTAATCACGAACACTTAGTAGCAAAACTGTTCGAGTTTCCCTGTTTACATCTATGACTGTTAATTTTGTTTTATATTATGACATTTTGTGTGTCCTTGAAGTCCGTTTTAAACGTATCATATCCATAATTGCATGTTTTTTCTTGCCGATGCCCGTTGTATTTTTTACCTGTGGCTGCCGTCTTATCTTCTTTTAAATAGTTTTCTTTTTGTAAAACTACTTAATATGACTTAGCGGTTGTTTATAATTTAGCATAAAAAATGGAAAAGGAACATTTTTTTAAAACGTACAAATGCTGTTGAAATATTTATTAAGGCCCATTGGCACTAACATGTATGTGAAAACATTTTCAGCAATTCAGATTTCGAAATGAAAAACTGTTTTTGTTATATTTGTTTAAATAAATTTAAAATATCATAAATGAATACCAGCCAGGCAGTTTGAGTAGTTTTCAAAATGCAAATATTTTTAGATACCAAGCAATGGTCTTTGTAAACATGGAAAGAAATAACTGTACAATATAACCCTAATGTTTTGATAAAATTTTGACGCCTGCTTCAGTAGTGTGGTGGTAACATCGTCGGCTTGCACGCGAACGAGATCGAGTTCGAAACCTGGGAGGCGACATGCAATTTTTTTCATCTCAATATATTTTACGAAATATCATCCTTAAATTTTTCTTTGTTTTTTGTTGCATTTTTCTTTAAAAAAATAGAGTTTTTGTTTTTTATTTCAAATATTCTACCAGAATTAAAACTATATTTTCATTCCGACAGGAGTAGCTATTTCCAGGCCTCCAATAAAAAAAGAGCGCAAGGGGGTTGCTGTAAAAGCGGGCGAGGGGTTATTGCATTTATGTATTTCTAGTATATGTTGAAGCGAAACGAGAGGACCTGAAGAAACCAAACGCCGTATGGTAAACAAAACCTCGATCTGAATTGCAGTGTTTGTCGTCACTCAGTGGTCTCAAAATCTTTCAAGTTTATAACGGTAGGGGATTTGTATTTTGTCCTTATGTCCTAAAACAATATACAGCTTCACGTTTTCGTGCTTTCCCTTTGCTCGTCCAAATTAACCATAAGTCAGCTTAACTAAAGCTAACTTAAAACACTTAGGCTTATATCACGCTTATATTAACCGTGGTGGACGTGGGCTTTGTCGGACTTATATCACGCTTATATTAACCGTGGTGGACGTGGGCTTTGTCGGATTTCTTGGCTGTGATTCCAAATTTTCGACTGAAACGTTGTCTGTTTAATACTTCTTTCTGGAATCCGATTCTACTGAATTGTTTTTATCTCAGACTCTATTATAAATGTAATTTTTGAGCTGTCAACTTTCAATTCTGCCTTTGAAAAATGTACATGCATAGAGAAGCCATTTAAAGGCTTGCTAGAAATAATCCCTTTTGAAACCTCCTAAAAACAATATATTTTTTACAACCAGAATTTAATAATAAAATCTAAGTTTTGCTTTGATATGTCTAACTTTCATTAAATGATTTAAATCAGTTTTGTCATCCTATCGACCTATCCATAAATTCTATAATTTAATATCCCAAGGATTTAATATCATTTGTTTTTATATTTGTTTGTTTTTATATTGGCTGTATAATCAGGAGTGCTTGTTTTCATCAGGAGGTGGGTGGGGGTGTTTAAAAAAAGCATGTAAACCCCATTCTCCGTGCGCTCAACCTCGTCCCCTTGAGAGACAGACTTGATCCAAGTCTAGCGGGCGAGGGGTTGTTATGCGTTCATGTATTTCTAGCTAGTTAATATTTAAACAGCAACGCTCCTATTGACTGATTGCTCCATAGGGTGAAGAAAAACATAGAACAAAGACTTTGGCCGCGTTTCCAAACAGTTTATTTCTGGACTATGATATTTGAACGACTATCGTCGTGTCACGACATTTTTCACTGGGGAAAAAAGTCGCATTGCTATTCAGCGTTTTTATTGGCTAACGGTTTTCCCGCGCCACAAAACCATCTTCGGCTTCGGCAAACATGTTTATTTTGTGCTACGAAGAAGAAGACTAGATAGTCGTCTGGCGAATGACTATATTAGCCCTCAAAAACGGCACAAAGAACTTGTGACTGAAGAAGAACATCTTGGACAGTAACTCTAGCGAAGACTAAAATTAAGGTAGGAAACGAGTTGAAGTTGGAAAAAACGTTTCTTTAGCCTAGAAACTAGCTAGCGTGTTGTAAATGTCGTATTAAATAGTGTCACAATCATTTGGCAGTCAGTGGTCAAATTGGTTGCTTATTTTCTGGTTTCTGTTTTGTTGTTTTCCAAAAAAATACTTCCAATACTGGGTATTTGCATACTTTTATATCAGTGAACAGCTGAAGTGAATAGTAAAGACTTTGTGCCACTCTATGCATTCGTTTGATGTGTTTTATATCAATTTAATCTAAACTATTTTGTTCATTGTTTATATAGGCTGTTTTATAAATCTATGCAGCCAAATTTGACTATACGTATAGTTCTTTTTTAAAGAGTTAAAACTTTAAAGAAACATTAGCATGTGATGTTTTAAGTCGTTTTTACAACGAAATACTAAGAACAAGGAATAACTGAATACAGGCCTGACAGGGGGAGGGGTGGGGTTTAGCCTACTACAACAACCAAATATCTTACCATAACTTTGGGACAATTCTTGCTGCTGAGTGATTCCAATCTGCATGAAATTGTTTACAAAGCCAACTGCAAATGCTAAATAATATTTTGAGCATGTGCTTCACCACTTGTGCAATTATACACCTAAACCGAAGTACTTCATGAAAGTCTGTCTCCACCACAAACACCAATCAATACTAACCCAGGACAAATTGATAGGCATACATGAAGTAGGCCATTTTAAGCCTGGTTACACATGCAAATTTAGAAATGAGGCCTGGTTACACAGGAAAATGAGAAAGTGATGGCTGCTTCAAGTTGTTAGACTAGTGGCTATAAATTGTACAGGTATATGGCTGCAACTCTATATTGGTCAATATATAATTACATGTAACTCGATCTTTTCTTGGTGTTTTTTAACTTGGTAGGAAGCTTCTTAGTGGTGTTAGATTTAGTGTGTAAGAATGGGTCACTTTCATTTGAATTCAACTATACATAATGTATATATATACATACATATATATATATAGGTTTATATCACATGAGGGATGAGGTGATCTCAGTTAGTCAGTTTTATCGCTTGAGGGATGATATTGTTATTGTCACGAGTGAGCGCAGTGAATGAGGAACGATTACGATATCATCCTGAAATTAAAGCGATAAGACTGATATACCGAGTCACGAATGCGATAACCTATTTATCACTTACTTGTGCCTGTATCGTGTTTTAGGGCTCCCAAGTCCCAATGCAGAACAGTGGGATATATGATGGGACAGATACGGTACAGCAGGACATATCATTTTTATGTCCCGCTGTTATCACCCTGATAAAGGCACAAGTATGTGATATATATATACAGTATATATATATATATATATATATATATATATATATATATATATATATATATATATCTGACAAACATATAATTATAGCAAAAGGACAAATACATTTTTGGTAGTTCTATATATTTAATAATTTTGAATACAAATAATTGATGGAATACCAAAAAAGATGGTTTATATATAGGGCTTTACTAAAATATCAATTTTGGTGGGAAGGAAGCTCTTACCTATTTATCCATCTTAACTTCACACAATTTGATAAATATATTAAGATGAGGCAAATTTTAGGTTTTAGAAATACAATTTAGGGATTAGTATTAGGGTTTAGGTTTGGTAAGTTTATAGGGTTAATTATTAGGATTTGGAGCAATCTATTGTATTTGGTGTAAGCACCATATCTATTGCTACACCTACATGCAGTCATGTATAGTTATTATAGGTCACATTCATGACTGCATGATTTATTGGTTTGTTATTCTGTGACTCACACACCTTCGATTGTCACAGCTATTACATGTCAACACGCATATATGGTGCTTGGCAACATGATGTTGACATCTTGATCTTTGTATATCACTTGGTTTTCTCACCCTCCACTTTGCCCTTTCAATCAAAATTTAACCCAACTCACCCTAACCCGGTATAGGTTGGGGCCCAGTCCCCCACCCACTCCTGCTTGCATTATAGCAGCATACGAAAACAGAGACTGGGGACAAATCTGGACTCTCCCTCCCCCCAATTATACAATTATTGCATGGCAATAATAGTATGCAATAATTGCCGTAAAAACCTTTACAGAATCAATACAAAGTTATCTTCACTCTTCACATGTGTAAAAATGCACAACTTGTTCACGGTTGTCAACAGGCGTGAACAATGTTGTGCTGCTCCCTGTGAACAATGTTGTGCTGCTCGCCCTGAACAAATTGTCAACAAGTTGTTCACTTATGGTTCGAACAACTTGTTCACGGATAAATCAACAGTCATGAACAAGTTGTTCCAACAGCACATTTTTCATAGCCAACAACGTTGTTCACAGATGATACAACATGTTGTAACAGCATGATGGAATAACAACGATGAACAACAATGTTACAACAATGTCAATGATGAACATGGTTGATGTATCAACACGTTCTTCGGTTGTTACAATATGCGTGAACAACGGTTGTTGTTTCATCAAGCTGTAACAACTTGTTGAAACAATGATGAACAATGTTGTTCATTTATCAATGTTGTTCACATATGTCAACAAGTTCTTACAGCATTGTTACAGCATTGTTCAGGCAACAATGCTGTAACAACTTGCGAGATTTTTACGTGTGTATGACTTCAGTGAGTGTTGTGATAATCACTACGGCATTTAATTTGACGTAGTTACACGGTACGGAAAAAAACGAAGAAAAATTGCGAAAAACATGTTATAAGAGACCTGACGGAGCCAACCTCGTACACGGGAGGTAAAATTACGCAGCCATGTTGAAAATAAATAACAGAAGCTAATGAGATTTTAATGTTGACAACGTTCTCTGGTTTATAATATTTATTCGAGTTACGAGCTTTCGGCTGCCAGTCTGCAGCCTTCGACGGGTGAATTACAATGAATGGATATGACGACATACATGACAGTTTACAATTACATACATGGACAAAGGAGGTGATATAGTGACAGTTCCGCCTATACGAATAGATCGCTAAGTTGCATCATTAATTAGTTAAAGTTTCTTGACTAAAAATCGGTATTGTTCCGGCATATATATGAATAATCCTGGTTTCGCATCCAACATCTTTAAATCTAATGAGATTTGTTTATTAATGTTCCTCCAGCATAACCGTCATTACGTCAAATGCATGCAAATTACTAATTCACACGTATTGAAAATGCAACTTTTTATTAGGTCTTCCGTCCACACCTAACCGATAATACGGCCATCAAAAGCGGTCTCTAAAGTGGAACTTTTCGAAAACGCCGTTTTCCTGTTCTCGTGTTCAAACGAAAACGGATTTGTGTATGCAAGGCCTATAAATTTGTCTCTGCTTCTCGCAGAAAAATGCGAGGCATAAAACAGACTAAACAGTCCTGCACGGACATGCGGATGTCCATAATACCTCGGCAAGATGTTGTTAATTATATATAGTGTCTGCACTTCTTTCTATTCGACTGTCTTTGTATTATACAACCGGACCATGATATTATAATCGCTATATGCAAGTATTCAACATGTACTTGCTTGCGTATATTTCCCAGTATAATTCAATGGTTGAGCGTCTCATCGACGATCGTGCAGAAAGTTGTGGGTTAGGGTCCCACTTGGGAAATTTTTCGGAGTAAAATCAGTAGCTCGAAGTCGAAGAACCTTTACACCTAACTCTCATTCAAGCTACAGTAAAACCCGCTAACAAGAACCTGCATGCATTATCTACTGTCCTTATCTAGTGAGTAAAACTTGATACATATAAGAAGAGTCGGATGCCACCCAGAAAAAGTTTAAAACATTACATGTTGTGATATAATTCTTTTTTCCTATGTCATGCTGTGTCAATATGCTGCGTAGGAAATTTTGCAGACAACTGACTCCATGACCATAGGTATAGATGATGCCGCTCATGCGTATTGTTGTTCAACTTTGACTTTAAATCAACACACACGTATGTTTTCAAATCACTTCGTTTTAAACTGAAAACTTATCATAAAGATCACGATCGTTTTTGTATCGTATTTTCCAATACGCCTGTTTTCGGTGAAAACGGAGACTTTTGGGGAACGCTGATTAAGCGTTTGCGCGCAGATTAAACGTAAAAAAAGGTTGTTCGGGGACTTCCGTTTGCATGAAAATGTACCTGGGCAGACTTATAGTTTCGCAGCCCGATATACAAGACATAAAGGAGTCCAGTCCACTACACGCGTAAAAATCTCGCAAGTTGTTACAGCATTGTTGCCTGAACAATGCTGTAACAACTTGCGACAATGCTGTAACAACTTGTTGACATATGTGAACAACGTTGATAAATGAACAACATTGTTCATCATTGCTTCAACAAGTTGTTACAGCTTGATGAAACAACAAGTCAACCGTTGTTCACGCATGTTGTAACAACCGAAGAACGTGTTGATACATCAACCATGTTCACCACTGTTGTAACATTGTTGTTCATCATTGTTATTTCGTCATGCTGTTACGACATGCTGTATCATGTGCGAACAACGTTGTTGACTATAAAAATGTGCTGTTGGAACAACTTGTTCATGACTGTTGATTTATCCGTGAACAAGTTGTTCGAGCCATAAGCGAACAACTTGTTCACGGCGAGCAGCACAACATTGTTCACGGCGAGCAGCACAACATTGTTCACGGCGAGTAGCACAACATTGTTCACGGCGAGCAGCACAACATTGTTCACGGCGAACAGCACAGCATAGTTCACGGCGAGCAGCAGAACATTGTCCACGCCTGTTGACAACCGTGAACAAGTTGTCCGTTTTTACGCGTGTATCATACACAATTAAAATATAGCGTAATAACGGTGGGAAATGTTTTTAATTATAGATATAGTGTTTGGACGTCCTTCCATTCGACAGTCTGTACACGCCATAACGAGTGGACCATGCTTGCAATAGATATATTGTCGTATTTTCGCCCTGCTGGTTTTAGTTTTGCTGCATATACTTGCGTCATAAGTTAGCACATACATGCATGTCTATTATGATTAAAATAATAAACATGTTACAGTATAATTTCTTTTTTTCATGTTGCCGTGTTCATGCTGTGCAGGAAATGTAGCGCTCAATTGACTACATGAATTCCATACCGGTGCCGTCCATGCCAGAGCCCTCATGTTGTTTTACTACTGATTATAATTATTACGTCATTATCCTGCGAACACGTAAGGCATACGGTATAAGTAAATAACAGGAACTAAGACCCCAATACACTCAGTTTTTCGCATGTTGCCATGCATGCATGTTCGTGCTGTGCATACATGAATTCCATACCGGTGCCGTCCATGCATGTTGTTTTATTACTGATTATAATTATTACGTCATTATCCTGCGAACATTGCAAGGCATACGATATAAGTAAATAACAGGAACTTAACCACACTTAGAAAACTTAACCACGTGCAGAAAGAACCCCAGGACACTCAGTTTTTCTCATGTTGCCCGATGTTCGTGCTGTGCAGGAAATGTAGCGCTCAACTGACTACATGAATTCCATATGGTGCCGCCCACATGCATATTGTTGTATAACTGGAACAATAAATAAGTGGAACTTAACCACATCGACATGGTCACCAAAAAAAAAAAACAGAGTGCAAGACTATCGTATATCAGTTGAATGATTATGTTGACCCTTTCACTCGCATTGTTTTGTGTAACAACTTTACCTTTTTACTCTGTCTAACGCGCCAGACAATTGTACTCGTCAAGGGGAGACTTATTGGAAAGCCATCAGGGCCATAGATAGGGGGGAGGGCAGCAGGGGCAACTGCCCCCCCCCCCCCCCCCCGAGAAAATCCAAAAGATGATTTTTATAATGTCACACATCACATTTTTTCCCAGAGTCACAGAATAAAGAACTAACTAGTCGTTTAATTAATATCATAACTCTGACGTTAGAGTAACTATTATTTTACAGTCACTTGCTACTCACTTTCACCAAAATGTGGAAGTTCGTTCCGAAGTTCGCAAGTTCGTTGGGAAGTTCAAAGCTCGTTTTAAAGTACACATTTGATTAACTTCTTGCCTTCTTGGTTCCTAGTAGCCGGCAATCAATTGCCTAGTTCAAAAGGAAGTTTGAACTTCCAAACGAACTTCCGGTAACGAACTTCCGGTAACGAACTTCCGGTAACGAACTTCCGGTAACGAACTTCTGAACATTTTGGTGAAAAGTGACAAGTGAGTTGCAAATGACTGTAGTCAGTAGTTGTCTTTGTAAGTATGTGATACTGTAGTTTTAGACAAAATATTTTGTAAAAATGAGAGAATGTGTCTTAAAAAATGTTTTAAAGTGTTCAAAATTTTGCCATTTCAGAGACTCAATTTTCAAACATTTCCCGGGGGACCATACCCCCGGACCCCGAGAAATTTGGCAGTCTTACTGCCCCCCTGATTAAAAAATCCTGTCTACGGCCCTGAAAGCCATGCATGAAAGTTAAAGAAAATGAAGATGGGGGGATGTGCACATTGTTTAATACTTAAACAGGTGTAAAACACAGCTTAGTGTCGGCTATCAAAACAACTCTCGTCATAGCATTCTCCACAAGCAACCTTTTGGCGTTTTTGGTCTAGTCACAGTTCACGACAAAGTTACGCAGAGATTATTTGCGTCAAAGCCAAGGAAACCAAACCCAATATTTTTCCAGGAAGTTATTTGCCTCCACCCGTGTTACCTCGCGTACCGTCATTGTGCCATTTAATTAACCATTGCTCTACGATACTCAGTCATTGTTCTATGGCAAGATGGCAGTCATGGCACAATCGCCAGTGTCAAGTCCTCGCTTCTCCTGTTATACAATTTATCAAATTCTTGTATATCTCCATGAAAAATTTATGCTTTTTAGGGCAAACAGGATAGTAAAATCGGTCGAAACTACGTAGAAAGGCCGGAACATCTTCCTACACCTTCGCCTTCCTATAACCAGGCACATACATGCAGGCTAATTTATTCAATAATAGACAACATATGTAGCCATTACTGAATTTTCTGACTCTGTTTAACCCCAGACGATTTTACTCGTCACTTGGGGACCTTCCAGAAATCCGGACTGAGTAAAGGGTTATATAACTGGATGTTGCGCAGCACACCTGTGGTGAATATGCCCCGGTCAAAGTCGGGATATCTTCCGTCTGCGGCATGTATTCCTCGCCACGCTTGCGATGAGTATTGCTTCATAACAGCAACCCATCCATTGATTATTTGGTGGAAAGGGAAATTAAACCCCACAAAAACCAATAACAGGGCGGTTGAACGTGGTTGAACCCAATGAACCGTTTAAGCTGTTCAGAAATTAATAAGGCCGGAATATCTACCTACTTTATACTACTTGTAAACAAGGCCGTCTCAATGGAGGTGGGGGTGTGGGGATGACACTTGTCTGAGAATGAAGGCATGAAAGAGAGAGAAGGCTGGCACTAGTTGAATGGCATATCACTAGTCTTCTGCGCATATCATTTCGCCTCATTTTACCTCACCTCATCTCCCCTCATTTCCCCTCATCTTATCTCATCTTCCCACATTTCCCCTCATCTCATCTCATCTTATCTCATCTCATCCCATCCCATCCCATCCCATCCCATCCCATCCCATCCCATCCCATCCCATCCCATCCCATCCCATCCCATCTCATCTCATCTCCTATCACTTCCCCTCATCTTATCTCATTTCCCCTCATCTCATTTCCCCTCATCTCATCTCATCTCCCCTCATCTCATCTCCTCTCCCCTTGTGGAAATCAGCTTCGGTTGACAAGGTCAGCGTGTATAAATAAAGATCCTACTACTCCTCTCCTCTTCTCTCCTCTCCTCTCCTCTCCTCTCCTCTCCTCTCCTCTCCTCTCCTCTCCTCTCCTCTCCTCTCCTCTCCTCTCCTCTCCTCTCCTCTCCTCTCCTCTCCTCTCCTCTCCTCTCCTCTCCTCTCCTCTCCTCTCCTCTCCTCTCCTCTCCTCTCCTCTCCTCTCCTCTCCTCTCCTCTCCTCTCCTCTCCCCATGTAATCGGCCCCTAAACTCACTGTTGAATTATTTACTATACTTAACTAATTCATTAATTTATTATTTTTATATATCATATAGTCTGCAGGCGGGCATTCCTTTCTACTTTTAGGGAAGAACGTTTGCTTGCAGGTCATATACCCATCAACTTAGTGTTGATCTATTAATTTAACTTACTATATTTGTATTGTATATTACTCTTATCTGTAAACATAAATCTAACAATGTATGTAGTTTAATTTAAGTAGATTTGTTATTATCTCTGTCTCTTTAAATTGTAAGCTTTAGCAATACCAAATGTACTATATAGGTCATGCTAATAAAGCTATTATTTACCATTACCATTACCTCTCCTCTCCTCTCCTCTCCTCTCCTCTCCTCTCCTCTCCTCTCCTCTCCTCTCCTCTCCTCTCCTCTCCTCTCCTCTCCTCTCCTCTCCTCTCCTCTCCTCTCCTCTCATCTCATCTTGTAAACTTTAGCAATACGAAATGTACTATATAGGTCATGCTAATAAAGCTATTATTTACCTTACCTTACCATCTCCCCTCATTTCCCCTCATCTCATCTCATTTACCCTCATCTCATTTCCCCTCATCTCATCTCATCTGTGTATTAAGGGCATTTAAAAAAATGTCAAAAGTACATCCTCTGATCGTCATATGGAAATGTTCGAGATTTTGAATCATATCCTCATTTATTTTTAAACCATTGTGAACTTGCGTGTTTCCTGGCTAAACGCGGCCTAAATGCCAACATGATTGCCAACCACCTCAATGATAATGCGTAAATCTTTTTTCCCAAGACTAACGGATGTTTATCTCTACAGTCGACCTTCTTTAACCTATTTTATTAGTCTTAAAACGGGAACTTGCAAAAGACCACAGTCTCGAACTAACTAGGGGAGGCTTATTTAAATATAATCAATATAAGCTTATTAACTATAATGAACGCTAGAACAACCGTCTTTTTTCTTTTGGCATAAACATAAGCTCAGAATTGATTCCATCGGTAGGGTTTTCGGGGTAGGACTTTTGACATTTTTGATGCACTATATTGTACAATAAATGAAGAAGACAAACTTGTTTCAAAATAAACTAGTTTGATATTAGCTTCATGATTTTAATAAGTATGTGTTTAACCAGCAAAGTATACGAATAAAATACAAATTAAAAGAAAAAACAAGCTTTTAAGCGTTCGCAGAGAATGCGATCGCTAATAGAGATAATGGCAGGACGTTACCAGAAGCATATTTAGGTTGTATTATGCAATTGTTTTAGCTTGAGTTTTTAATGATAAATATCAAACTATGATTTTAATAAGTATGTGTTCAATAAGCAAAGTACGAATAAAATACAAATTAAAAGAAAAAAACAACAAATTAAGCGTCCATCCTCAGAGTTAAGCCTAGTTTACACGGGCAATTTTTCTTTGGCAATTTTCAACTTGACAAGTTTTATTTGCCCTTGTGTGTGAGGAAACAAGGCAAGTTTTTCCTTGACAAGTCTCCCTTTTGAAAAGCTGGCAAGCACGGGTGGCGTGTTCCGTTAGGGCGCTGCCTCTCACCGCTGTAGTTAAGCCCGGATGGACGGGGTTAGTACTTGGATGGGTGACCGTCTGGGAATAACCCCGTTCTCGAACTTGAATCTCATGTGAGTAGAGTTTAGTTGGTCTCTCCTGTGCTTCGAGGGTTTTTCGCAGGCTTCTGCGGTTTTCCTCCCTCCGTAAAATCAACACTTAGGTCTTAGCTTGTGTCGTGCACTTTAACATGAGCCTCTGGCTCGGATGATTGGGCGACCATATCCTGTATTTACGACGTTAAATAAATCATTACTGGCATGCCAGCTTTTCAACAAGGAGACTTGTCAAGGAAAAACTTGTCAAGAAAAAATTGCTCGTGTAAACTAGGCTTTAATCTTCGCAGTTGATCTATCAATAATGACTGTAGAATTAGAGAAACAGTAAACAAGGCCAACATTTCTCTACTAAAGAAAATCGGATTTACTAAAAAAACAAAACAAAAACTCTCAGAAGCCACATGACGTTTGTTGTCATAGTGATGTATAAAACTTATAACTTGACCAGTGCGATGGAAAAATATGTTTTCAGTATTTGATAATGGAAAGTTCTACTAACCAACCACAACTTAGACAGGATTCGATGCACACGGGGCTTGCATTCTTTCTAGGCGGCAATTAAGTTTAAATCTGGCTAACGCCAGACAATTTTACTCATCGCAGGGAAAATCCACCGGCGACGGGAAAGGGTGGATCTCGTGATGTTAGCCGGGGTAAATTAGGTGGTGATAACATAAGCCCGCGGTCTGACTCGTGTCACGAAATTCTTTCACGCTCGGCCGCAAGACGAGATTTGAATTAAAGTTTAGATTTGTTTACATCTAAACTAAACTAAACTAAACTAAACTAAACTAAACTAAACTAAACTAAACTAAATTAAACTAAACTAAACTAAACTAAACTAAACTAAACCGAACCGAACTAAACTAAACTAAAGTAAACTAAACTAAACCAATTCTTTTTTGTAAATTTAATTTATGCGAGTTTTAAAACCACAGTGAGATCGTATTAAACCAGTCAGTAACTGGGCTAGATTTAATACCTACAAGTAAAAAAAAATATTGATGCATTATAACCATAGCAAAAATCGCCAAACTATATATGGACATACATTGCCAGTTAAAATACTCATTAATAATTCATGAAGAAAATTCAAAAGACTGAATGAATGTTTAAACAGATGTTGTAAATCGGATGCAGCATTGCCTAATAAAAATTCAATGTTGTATCCGATTTACAGCATACTAATTAGGACCCATTGGCTCAAATTGAGCTTTTTCTTTGTTCAAATAATTTGTTTTTGCCTTTTCTACGACTGCTAAACGAAATATATTCATGATATAAACTCATCGTAGTTTAAGTAAGATACAATATTCGCGTCCGAACTAAATCCCATACAGTTCGGACGCCCATATTGAATCTATTACTATAATATATTAGTGACCGGGTTGAATCGTTTTTACAAGACACCCGCGGGATCCCGAAAGATAGCTTGTGATACTCTGAATCTGAGAGTTTTGAAAGTTGAATGAAACGGAGTGTCGGAGTAGCTTGTAAAATAAAAACAGTTTATTTGATAAGGCAAGTTATAGCGTAGTTAAATGGTAGTTAACTTCTTGTACGCATTTCCGTGACTTACCAAGACTTCTCTCCTTGTAAAAAGATAAACTTGTTCACAACAACAATTGCGTATGAAGGGTTAAAGTTAATTACTGCCTTTTCATAGTGATACAACCGCTAACCGGTCTTTTGGGAAGCGAATAATTTTGCCCTTATTGAGAAGGTTCAATGTTCGTCCCTGCATTCATAGGCGGCGGAAGATAGCTTTAGTAGGGGGGGGCTGACCTCGAGCGCCGAAGGCGCGAGAAAGCTCTAGGGGCCCTTGGGTATGCCCCCCCCGGAAAGTTTTGAAATCTAGAGTCTCTGAAATGGCATTTCCTGCGTTTTTGGGGAAAATTTTACAGAATCCTAAACGTTATAAAACCTTTACCGCCCACAGCAGTTTTTTCATTACTGTTCTTCATTTTTTTCGGCCTTCTTAATTCTTGGCTCAGACGAAAACGGCAATTCATTGTTCAAACTATATATGAGAAACATTTCGATATGGCTCATTCATAATACTTCTGGTCAGCAGTCATCAAATGCTAATACCTGGAGTACTTCATGAAATGAGTTTTGAGCTATCAGCAGTGATATGGAATTTTCAAAATGCTGTATATCGAAGATGTATACCTTCGGCGCAAAGGAAGGGGGGCTTAGCCCCCCTTTTTTCCACTTTTACAAAGTTGGGGGGCTTTAGCCCCCCAGCCCCCCGGTTCCGCCGCCTATGCGTCCCTGTAAATATCTAAAACCTATTTCATACAACACGTACATTAGTACATACGTTCTTTTCTCTTCTCGGTGTTGGTAAACGTTCAGGTCTAAACGTTCCGGTGTTTTATCACTTGTTTCGTCAGTTAGCCCGACTGAGCGAGGAAAATTAGATTTTCAAACGAAAACGTATACATGTTGACTATAGTTTAGACAATAGACCAGACAAATTGGAGCCTATAACTATAGTATGTTATTGTTATCATATGTTTTGCATTTTCATTACTACCAAGAAGTAAGATGATCCGAGGCGTCTACACCTGCTCATGACGTGACTGGAAGCTTCGGCATTTTCTAGCAACGTCAACATTTGGAAGGTAGAAAACATTTGACTTTTTTTGACAAATTCGATCGTTTATCTACTGTCACCGATTAAAATTGCTTCTAAGCGGTTTTTGGAAATTGCTATTTCTGTACTACATTTCTTGACTCGTATAGACAAAGAAAGCTTGCGACTTCATACACCAAATCGTAGTTTCATTTAGGCCCACATGCAAATTAGTTTCCTGTTCAATTTGGGCCCACTATGCAAATTACGTCGTGTCTATTAAAGCATAACGGGAAGATACCATAGGCTGGGAGTGTTTTTTCATGTTTTGAGTTCATTATTTTTAGACACTACGTTTAGAATTATTGTCAAGGATAATCGATAAGCAAAGTTTATCCTAAAAGAATACCTAAACATTAAAAAGTTTCTGAAATCAGAAATGTTATGTTTACTACGGCTGCTTCAGCCTCATGTTATAAATGAACTACGTTTTATCCCGACTCAGATTGTATCTCAGATTGTATGTGCAGTCGAAACTCCGATTTCGTCTGATCTATTGTTCTGTCACACATGCAGTCTCACTGGCTGAAACAGCAACCGCAACACACGCTCCGTATGGCCGGAGCGGGCCAGGGGAAACCTTACCTCGTATAAGCGGCGCTTGGGGTTGGGGATACAGCGACGAGCGAGCGACGAAGTCGTAACCGACCATGCGGTCGGGCCCAGATGCTGCGGTGTCGATCCCCCGATCTGGACTCGACAACACCGAAACGAAACACAAAAACAAAAAACACTGCGTAATGTAACGTCTGACTAAGTCCCCGTTTACACGGTACCGGACGAATTCGAGACCGATCTCGAATTCGTTATATTTCGCCGTGTAAAAACAGGCGGAACCGTACCAATTAAAGACCGGTCTGGAATTCGTCCGGTACCGTGTAAACGATATGAGTATTTTACTCTGGCTAACGACAGCAGACTATTTTAGTGGTTGTACTTGTATCAAATGATACAACCACGCGTGGTTTGTATCAGATATACAACCTCCCAACCTCCTTCATGGTCATGATTTCTTTTGTGTTTCCTTCATGAATTATTAATGAGTATATATATATATATATATATATATATATATATATATATATATATATATATATATATATGTAATGTTTACAACACGAGCGGCCGTGTTGTATTGAATTATACAATCACGAGCCGAAGGCGAGTGATTGTACAGGGTGTATCAAAAAAAAGGCTACCCTTAGAAAATATAATTAACATTCTTTTCAAATAACCTATTGTATATTGACAGCCCTGGACACATACGCGTTGCTCTGTGGTCAGTTGAACCATTTTTAATCGAACTGATATGAATATAATTAACATTTTTATTTCAGTTATGCTCCTTCATACGTTTAGAAGTTATCGTAATTTCCCAGGTGTATACGACCATTTGTTTTTTACGCATCCGTGACTTCAGAGGTGTCCAGGGCTGTCAATATACAATAGGTTATTTGAAAAGAATGTTAATTATATTTTCTAAGGGTAGCCTTTTTTTTGATACACCCTGTATATTCAATACAACAAGGACGCGAGTGTTGTAAACAACTTGTGAAATGAATAAATAGTAAAAATCCCTTTGGGATAATCATATTGAGATGCTAATTAGTTACAAGCACTAGTGGTTTGTATGGGGTTTACAGGGGTATACATGTGACGTAATTTCTGAAATTGGATTGGCTGCAAAAATCATGAATTATTAATGAATTTCACAAATATATATATATATATATATATATATATATATATATATATATATATATATATATATTATATATATATATATATTATTATATATATATATATATATAGGGTGTATCAAAAAAAGGCTACCCTTAGAAAATATAATTAACATTCTTTTCAAATAACCTATTGTATATTGACAGCCTGGACACCTCTGAAGTCATGGATGCGTAAAAAACAAATGGTCGTATACACCTGGGAAATTACGATAACTTCTAAACGTATGAAGGAGCATAACTGAAATAAAAATGTTAATTATATTCATATCAGTTCGATTAAAAATGGTTCAACTGACCACAGGGCTGTCAATATACAATAGGTTATTTGAAAAGAATGTTAATTATATTTTCTAAGGGTAGCCTTTTTTTTGATACACCCTGTATATATATATATATATATATATATATGCAAAACATGATAATACAAATAGTCTACCAATCGTACAGAAAGAAATTCTCTCCTGATTAAAATGTCACACAGTTCCGTCGCCCACATATACAAATATAGGCTGCGCCCTAATTGATACGCTTTTGAAGTTAGTCGAATTTTTGAGATAAATCTAGTCTTGGAAGAAGTCGCGTTTAATTTGGCCCAGATGAGGTGAAGTTCGAGAAATAACAGGAATCCCGTTAGAAAACAATTCAATTTTGTATCGTCAAAAAACTGTAGCCCGAGACTGAACCCACAAGTCGAGTCGTAGGTCTGGAAACGATGTTACAAACACGAATTGTGGATAGAAAATGTATTATCATATTGTAAATGAATGTATGCATTTTATTCGGCACATGAATAGTACGTCGTCTGCACCAACGCCGTACTTGAGTCGTATTATACGACCGGGCTCGTCGTATTTAATGGCACTGTCGAACTTAATGAAATTGCCGTATTTAATGGTTACAGATGGAATTTAAAAATGAATATCAGAGCCCAGCAAATGACTTTGAAACAAGACATAATAAAAAGAAAAAATGTAACAACGAAACGTCAGTAAATAAATTTTTTCTTTTTATGATGTCTTGTTTCAAAGTATTTGCTGGGTTCTGGTATTCATTTTTAAATTGCGTTTTCCGCCTGGTGTGTCTATCGCTACAAATATTAAAAAGGTTACAGACGGCGTATTTTTCATGAACTTAATTCTCATATTTTATACGGCGCATGAAAAATACGCCGTTTGTCACAGGCCTAAATCATGACCGGTTTATCTTCCTGCATCCTATTTTTCAATATTTATGTAAATTTTGAAATACTCCTCAGACAGGAAGACAGGAATCCACTATAAGCAAAAGCTTTCATTCAACAAAAGCATGTTTGAGTTTTGAATGGATTAACATCTGTTCTCAGAAACACACGTACGGTTCAACACGTTTCCAACAACCTGTCAACTTAGAGCGTCCGGCTGGCATTTGGGAAGTTGCAGATTTGAGTCCCGTGTAGAGCTCAGTCAAAGAGCCGAGTCATTAACGTCACGGCAGCTTGTATAGTAGGTATACCGAGCATACAAGAGTTATAACAAACCACGACATCTTACGCTTATGCCCATCCATCTAAAATGTTTGGGTTCTGACATCGGCACATAAATTTATTCAAACAACAACACAAATACCAGATTTGGTATATAAGATACCTACATATAACATATAAACTAAACTACGTGCTCAACTATAAACATTCAAAACTTGTTAAAACATTAAAACAGTATTTAGCTAGCAAAGTCATAATTGTTTTGTCTTGCATAGCAATGACATACATGAAAAAGTCTTGGTAGCTAGCTAAATTTAGAAAACGAGTTATTTATTTTACAGAGACTTTCCATAAAATTAACTCTAAGATCGGCGAACTTTGTGTTTCTGCATGACATTAAAAGGTGTTGTTCGTTCCCAATCTCATTTAGATCACAATATTTGCATAATCTTTCACTGTATGAAACATTTCCGTCACACATGTGACCACAAAACAAACAATAAATAACACTGCATGATTTCGCAGCTAACAGTTTTCTTGCATTATGCGTACTCATCATGGTCATTAAACATATAACATATTAACTTTATTTTAGTTTCTATATCACTTCTTCTAGCCGAGACTAAAGGGTCTATACAAATCGTGGACACTATGGCCACGTCCACACGTATACGTTTCCCAGCGTTTTCATATTGTTTCAGGTAATGAGACCATTGTTTCTGTTCCCCTGAGGACCGAGAACAGTATAAAAACGCTATGAAAACGCATATAAAGATACCCCCCCCCCCCCCCTCAATTTAGTTTATTTTATATGGATTTAAATTTGCTTTCCGAACCTTGTTCCTGAGTATAAGTTTTTTGAATTACATATAAACACAGAAACGGAGTTCGAAAATCAAAGCTTAATTTAAAGGGACACAAAAGAATATAAATTGGAGCCAACTTTAAAAATACGATGTATATAGCTAAAGTTGCTTTTACGGAGGATGAAAGACCGGAAAATCCGGGGGGAAGTCCTTGAAGACAAAGCACGGGAGAGAACCAACAAACTCTGATAGATATATATATATATATATATATATATATATATATATATATCAGGTGCATGTTTAATATAATTTACTTCGTCCACCTGACTTCAAACGGCAATAGGAAAAGACCACTTAAGGTTGCTTTTAAAAGAGTTCAAATGGGAAAATTCTTTAAACACGCTGTTGAAAGAACATAATCTTATTATTATCTTCTTACTTATGTAATCACTGATGCAATCCATCCACGCTTCCGGTACACCGCAAAATCTGTAAATACGCAAATCAATAGTGTTTTCGTGGCGTTTTTGAAGCTTTGGTGACCAATGGTATTAAACCGAGAGCAATACAGAATTTTCCTTCAAGATAAGCCTAATTATGCTATGTTCTAGCGGTCTCTCGTAAGTTCGGCCATATTGACACCATATCGCGAGGGGTGTCCCACAATACGGGGAAATGTGACGTCAACTCAGTTGTTCGTCAGCATGAACGTATATATATACCTCAGTTTGTGCATACAAAGCCTGTGTATACCCGGAGTTCAGCTATCAACTCACCATCCAGGAGGCAATGGGGAAATTAAAACTGTTCTTGTTCACTGCGTTCATTTTTGTGTGCGTCCACACGAAAGTCCTTCCAAGTAAAAAGGTGAGTCGTGTTTTGTTTTTTTTGTTTATTGGTTTCTAAATGTACATGCAGTTTATACTTTATATAGTTTTTCACTATATAGTGAGCTTTATAGGCCTCTTGTTCTGTATAATAAACGTATTTTTTATGCATCTTATTATTTAAACTCTTATTATTATTATGGTTGACCTAAATTATTGATGCGTGGTGTGTTGAATTGTATACGGCGTGTTTTATAGAAATAGGGAGCTTGCAAGAATAGAGAGCTTAAGCAACAGACGTTTTACAGCCACGGACGGCGATTGAATTCAATAGCATTTTTCATTCAAAACAATGATAATGAGCAATTTAAAATTCCAAGAGTAAAGTGAACGCCGTCGTCGTTCTACACAAGACGTCATTGAGAGCATTTTCACGTTCTTGAGACGACGGGAACTTCTGGAACGTTGAAGCCTGTCATCGTTGTTTTACAACAATGACATGCTTTTAAAGTAGAAACTTGTATTTTGAGGGGGATAATTTCATTACATTACAATATAAAATAAAGGATCTGAACGTTTATATTATATAGATGAAATTTAAGCTTTAGTTATGCGCTAACAGTTTAGATATGTGATTATTCATAGCCTTTGTTTTGGATAAAAAAGTCTTTTCAAAGAATACGCGGTTCAGTAGTTCTGTATTGTATTCCTGTTCTTCCGGTCACCGTCCGTGTCTCAAAAACGCCTAATATGCTTAAGCTCTCTATCACAACGCGATCGCGAACGTCAACGAGGACGTCTTTAAATTAATACATCGCATGAATCCACGCCGCTCGAGTCGTGTTAGATAATTCATGATGGCGATGCTCATAGATCTGAACCGGGTAAGCGGGCTGGCCCAATAAGCGAGACGAAGTCTGTCTTGTGTCCCGCATACCGAGGTGAAATCATGAATAAAATTAGCTTATCTGACTATTAGACATCAGCCATCAAAGATCACAATTTTGTCGTATTGCACAGGTTTGTTTGCTTCAAATTAAATCAATCCTTTTATTAGACAATTGAGATTTGTGTTCCAATAAACAACAAAACCTTCAACTATCCTTTAAACCTATCAAAAAGAACTAACTTTTTGTTTGTCCAAATGACTTCATCCCAGTAAACGGGACGATGTGTTCATATTAGAGACCTCAAGATATCCCGAGTGCAGTTTACGGGTATGGGTACCGCCATTTTTGTTTACTCGTATTAAATATCTATCCGTTTTCCCGTGGTAGATCATGGTCTACCTCACGCGGCTTACCGAGATCTCGGGCCAGCCCAGTTTCTCATATGCACACAACGAAATTTTAATAGGGAAATAAGTGTGGGGCGAGATCTCGCTAAGCGGGCCAGCCCGCTTACCCAAAGTTTTGACATTGTCTTCATACGTTGGATTTGTGATGAACTTGTGATGGATTTAAGCTAAATAATTAGATTTGACTCGACACAACCTAAGCTTGTTTGGAATTACTTTATCCGGCCCAGTAGCTATTTTGTCCATTACTATGATATAAATTTACCCCCTCTGGGCCTTCATAACTCAGCTGATTTTCTTCTTTTGACTGAGCGCTCTTATGTATATCCTGCGTTCTACATATACTAAACTAAGACTAATCTTACCAGGAAAAAGTTAGACGGAGTAACTTTTAAATTAAAACAGTCAAAACAGGTAGTTTTTCAACTTCTTCCCGTTCGAAAGCTTCCGAGAGCTGCAGTGGCCAAAAATTGGGTATCATGACAGTAAATTATATTATATATAAAATAAAATGAAAATATTTGACTCGTCTATAGTGATCATAGTTCAAGTATGTTTATACAACTTGTTACCCATAAATAAAAATTGTGTAAGGACAAAATATCGCTTTGCCTTTAGTAAACTCCTTTATACGACTATTTTATACAGCATCAAAATGCATGTATAGACAGCGCTATACTGCATGGAAGCGCCGCCGCGTTTGGCATAACACCAAGCACCTAACTTCTCTTTCGAATGCCTTGGCTATGGTTAACGATACGACAAAAATGGCTTCCCTGATCAACTCCTAGGATAGCGGCCAGTATTTTACTCTGGCTGATTTGAAAGACCAAACTTCAAATAACCATAACTTTGCAAAGATTTATCCAAACGTTTTCAAACAACACTCATCTTAAAGATAACACCAGACGTCCAGACTATATGTTTCTGCATGTATCGGGGTATACTCTAAAAGTTAACGGCTACGGCATGGCTTAAGTTTTTGAACGTAAAAAAGTTAATGTATTCATGTGACCCACGTTACGACACTTGACATGCAGTGACAGTAATCTCACTATAGTGTCGTCATCCGGAGTGCTTTCACAGATAGGAGCGACGAAACGTTGGATCATCAACAGTATAACGTTTTGGACCTTTTCAATCAAGTCGTGGGTTTCCTATATTGACAAGTAAAATCGTCTGGCCTTTCTGGAAATACTAAAGACGACGTGTACTGTATACACGTGCCTTCGAGGGTTAATTAAGCTGCCATGAGGCTTACTAGTCAAAACGTCCTCACGTCAAAACGTCCTTGGGTCAAAAAGATAAATACAGTAATTAACAGACTTATTTGAAAGTTAAAAAAAGTACATAAGTGAATACCTCAATCAGTTAGATGGTTTATTTGTATCGTTTGACTAGACTTTGTAGCTGTATTTATGTGTTGCTATAAATATGGAAACTTGATACAAGTAAAGACTGGCAACAGAAATTTCCCCTTGGCTTTGAGCCTGATCTTGCAGCTTTATATTATACAGTAGAACAGATTACTGGCGTGAAACATTTGAAGAATGTATTTGTCAATGTCAAAAATATACTAATAAGTCTTATATAGAGTATTATATGTATGATGACATGTTCCCCTATAAGTTTGGAAGAAGTGAGGACGTTTTGACCTGAGGACGTTTTCACTGGACACCGCCATGAGAGTAGCTATTTGACATATTCAACCTTCACCTCGCTGCGTTGGAATTTATTTGTTATAATTTAATTTGCATATCATAGCAAGTTTTATCAAATAAAAACAAACTATAATGAAGTTATGTTTAGCTTATTTAGGAAGGCAAGCCGACGTAGGTAGGACGGCGACGGCATCAATCTAAAGCGGTTCAGTATCTAGCAGGAACCACGAAGCCATTTACATATAATATTAAATACTTCACACTTTGAGGCCCGGACCTCTCCCTGTGCTGAATAAAATCGTCTGGCGTTAGCCAGAACACGCCAGAATAAAGACTAAAGACTCGTACGTCGACAGGCTTCAACGTGTTTAAAGTATTATTTTGACATCCAAAAGCTTTAGAGTTCTAAAAGGATTTTGTCACATAGTTTGAAATCTCTCTCCTCCGCAGAGGCTTCTTGAGCTTTTTTGAGCTCTTCAGTATTTTGGGGTTTATTAATATTAACTCCGCTTAGCCTCCTCCGCAGGCAACTGGTGTGTCTTCTTAGTTATGTGGGCAACTGATGTATCTTCTTAGTTTATTATGGGCACTTTCACTTTTTTCCAGTAAAAAAGAGCTTTCAGAGATGTGCAAATTGGGCCGAGCGTATTTGGCCAGTAGCTTCTGCCCAGTCTTGTTCGTACAGCTTTGAAAGCTCTTTTTAACTGGAAAAAAGTGAAAGTGCCCATAATAAACTAAGAAGATACATCAGTTGCCCACATAACTAAGAAGACACACCAGTTGCCTGCGGAGGAGGCTAAACTCCGCTCCCCTCGCCCGCGTTCCGAATTTCAGCGGTTTTCCTTATTGCCCATCACACTCTACCGCATTACTCTATACTCTATAGTCTATAAAGACTATAAACCCCCTGCAATATTAAATTAAGAGCTCTTAAAAGAGCCCAGCTCAAAATTTTAAAATGCAATACGGAGCGTTGTATATCGGCCAAACTCGCCGACATCTTCACACGCGAATCTCAGAACACATGGGGGTTAAGCCCGTTTCGCCTTTGATGGGAAAGAAACGGACCGTTTCGTCTTTCTCAGGAATTCTCTCTCGTGTCCACCGCACTAAACACAACATCTCACCAAGTGACTTCACCATACTGTCTTCCTCTCGTTCTAACTCTAATCTTGAACTCCTTCTTTGCGAGAGCTTACTCATTTCAAAATCTCGACCTTCTCTAAATGAAAATATTTCCTCTATACCACTTTCGTTGTTTTGATATATATTTTATTTCTGTCATCTTTATTATTTTTTCTTTACCTTTTATGTTATTTCACACCTCATCTTATTATGTTCATCTTTCATCACATTATTCACACTTTTCTGTTTTGTACTTGTCACCTGGTAAGCATTTCATTGGTCTATTATATAATTTTAAATTTAAAATTGTTTAATCTCTTTTTGATCGTTTATAGTTTAAAATTTTTAATTGTTTTAATCTCCTTTTTACCGTTTTTTCTTGTAATATAACATGAAACTATATTAATGTTATATATAAGTATATTCAATGTAATCTTAAATTATTCTGAAGATGTTACTGGTTAAATAACTGCGGAAGAGAGAGGTTTGAAGTTAAACTCAACTAACAGGTTTCGCGAGTTAACGTCGTCCTGAAGACTTGAAAATGATAATACATACGTTGTATTTATATAGGGGCGGCGTTAGGATTATGCTTCAATGCTTGAGATAAAAAAAAAATCATTAATTTTGTTGTGTATAAGGAAAATCAATTGCATTAAAGACGTCCTCGTTGACGTTCGCGTTTCCCTATTACTATATATAGAACACGCCGTATACTCAACACACCACGCATCAATAATTTTGGTCAACCACATTTAATAAGACGCATAAAAAAAGCTTATATATGAACTATGGATTTCAGTCAATATCGAGAACCCGTTCTCATGTTCACTCGTAAACATGTTTATTTGCAGGGGGTATCTATAGATATTGACAGAGCCACAAATACTGCATTGTTGGAAGTCTTGGAAAGACCAACGAAGCTTCTGCACCAGAAGTTCTCATTGAAAGACGTTCTGTTCAAATATAATAATGAGAAGGTGGGTGCATCGGTACATTCAATAGTATTGAAAATAGTGTCCAGTGAAAACGTCCTCAGGTCAAAACGTCCTCACTTCTTCCAACTGATCGGGGAACATGTCAACATACATATACTACTCTATATTTGACATTGTCAAATGTCAAATACATTCTTCAAATGTTTCACACCAGTAATCTGTTCTACTGCCATAAAGCTGCAAGATCAGGCTGTTGCCAGTCTTTACTTGTATCAAATTTCCATTTTTATAGCAACACATAAATACAGCTACAAAGTCTAGTCAAACGATACAAATAAACCATCTAACTGCTTGAGGTATTCACTTATGTACGTTTTTTTAACTTTCAAATAAGTCTGTTAGTATACTGTATCTATCTTTTTGACTTCTATGACTCGAGGCCTTTTTGACGTGAGGACGTTTTGACTGGTAAGCTTGAAAATACCTACCCTGTGAGTCAGAGCCTCTTTCCGACCTACACAAGCTTCGGGGGAAAGTGGGCTCTGCCAACAAACTCGATATTTCTTTTTGAGCATGCGTGAACGGTTGCCAAGATACTATTTTAGGACCAGGCTCTAACGCGTCACTTCCTATTTTCCTGCTTACGCGTGTTCGTAAACTATAACTTGTTTGACCAGTTTAAAACCTGACTGACTCGCCCCAAACTTGGGGAGAAGATCGAGTTTGTTGGCAGAGCCCACTTTCCCCCGAAGCTTGCGTAGGTCGGAAAGGGTAGAAAATACCCTGACGAAATAAGATCTGAGACTTAGCGAAGTTTCGTTTGTTTTTGCTGTACAAGCTCCGGTGAGTTGTTAAACTCAGAAAACCGTCTGCTTACGACAGCTAACCGAAAGCTTACCAACTATACGCTAAAAACACTAGATACTAACGTAGAAATAACAGCGGTTTACCGTTTACGTCTGTATTCTGCGAGTCAGGTGACTGCTACACGCGTAAAAATCTCTCAAGTTGTCAGTTACAGCATTGTTGCCTGAACAATGCTGTAACAACTTGTTGACATATGTGAACAACATTGATAAATGAACAACATTGTTCATCATTGTTTCAATAAGTTGTTACTGCTTGATGAAACAACCACTGTTGTTCACGCATGTTGTAACAACTGAAGAACGTGTTGATACATCAACCATGTTCACCATTGTTGTAACATTGTTGTTCATCGTTGTTATTTTGTCATGCTGTTACAACATGTTGTATCATGTGCGAACAACGTTGTTGGCTATAAAAAATGTGCTGTTGGAACAACTTGTTCATGACTGTTGATTTATCCGTGAACAAGTTGTTCGAACCATAAGTGAACAACTTGCTAACAACTTGTTCACGGCGAACAGCACAACATTGTTCACGCCTGTTGACAACCGTGAACAAGTTGTGCGTTTTTACGCGTGTATACGCTAAAAACACTATATACTAACGTAGAAATAACAGCAGTTTATCGTTTACGTCTGTATTCTGCGAGTCAGGTGACTGCTACATAATATACGCACTCATGCAATCATGCCGAACAAATGCATTACATAGCAGACGTTGGAAAGATGTTGGTCAAGCTCAACTGAATCAGAAAGGGTTTCTGATTCCCAGACGGGAAACAATTTTTGGTACATGCACTTTGTGCCAAGTCAACCCTGCAAAGCTCAAAACTTCACAATAATGCTAAGACTATAAGGAGGTTTTGAGTGGTACACCAAAAAAGCCTGTTCTCTTGAGCGCTTTTCACCAAAAGTAGGAAAATCCGCCGGATACGTGTGGACGTAGCGTGGAGTTAACAGGTCGAAAGCCCAGCAATAGCCAATAAATAAAATAAAATAAAATAAAATAAAATAAAATAAAATAAAATAAAATAAAATAAAATAAAATAAAATAATAGAATAATAGTAATAATAGAATTTCACAGTCGCTCCTATTACAATTTGTCGCTACGCAAACATTGAAATAATTAACAACAACTATAATTTATTAGTTTCAGCAATTGCTCCGGAGATCTAAACGCAACAGTTGGCAAACGTGGATCATGACCCCGCCATATTATTGTATCCCTTCTGGTGAAAACTCACCGAATTGTGGAACTGGCTGTGATTACTGTTGCAAAGGACAGTGTATTTCAGCGTAAGTCAAGTTGTGAAATTAGAGAGCGTAAGAGTAAGAGAGGGAATGTATAGTGATAGCTCTAACTCCTATCCTAATTTCTCTTAAAAATAAAGTGTATATGAAGTAATATATAGATTTTTACCCTGCGGGCAGAGTTTCCTCGCTGAGAGAGAAGGGAAAAAAAGACTCTGCCGCATTCGTGTTCGGCTTTGTCCAAGATTTAGGACGAAGTAACCCGTTTATTGTATATACAATAGAGTTTTTCTCAAACAACAAAGAAAATTAATAATTTTTAGTCCCAAGAGTAATCGTAACGCCGTTACCCGTTCTACATGCAGTGTGTATCAAAAAAACTGAAGCCTTAGAAAAACAACCTATTGTAGTAGTTTGAAAGCCCTAAAAGCGCTGCGTTATAAATTAATCAGCACATAAGTTAAACAGGAAGAGAAAAAGCTTTTAAATACTTTCACCATGCATACACTTCAACTTATCTTAATTTCCCAGGTCGGTATAAGACCGTGTGTTTTACGCATCTGTGGGTTTAGCGAAGTGCTTTGGGCTTTCAAACTACTACAATAGGTTGTTTTCTAAGGGTTCAGGTTTTTTTTATACACACTGTACATACAACGTTATTCAGATTATTTTCACGTCTTCAGGACGACGTTAACTCGTAATAGCATAAAATGAGGTGTACCTGTATTAGCTATTAAACGTCCCGCTCGATAAATGGCCACCCTCATCGAGCGGGACGTTTAATAGCTATAATACACCTCACTTTATGCTATTCCTGTGTAATATGTTTGCCGCGGGAATTTCTTTTGCTGTCACGTCCGTTGGCGTCAAACCGGGTATGATTGGTAGGATTAGTAACAATTAATTTTAAGTAAGAGATAAAGCCCGAGAACGAGGGCTCGAGGACGCGAAGCGTCCGAGGGCTGTATATCGCATGCAGCCCGACGTTCGAGGGATTTATCTGACTTAATTTATTATTGAGGAGGTTTTCCAACAAAGTTTTGTCTTTTTTTCTACCTTGGACAAAGACTTTCCTAGTTTTTTTCTTCATTTCTTATCTAATTAGTATTCAAGGGCTGTATGCTATATACAGCCCGCGGTACATCAGAGAAAACCGACTCAATAATAAATTAAGGAGGTATATTAATAGCTTTTGATGACCTGTGAGAACAACTAATGTGATATTATACAATATATTACTCTACACAAACTATTTAGGGAAGATAATTCATTAATTGGGCTCTTGCACGTCAAAGCCGAATAGAAAATATACATGGTTTGGAAACCCGGCAAACTTCAAAGCGGTTAACAATCAAGCTACGATTCATGTTGAAAGGTACATGAAGGTGCCAAATCCTTTGTTTTAGGTTTATTAATATTTAAACAGTATGGTTGAGTGATTGAACCCAAACGTTGCTATTGGATGATTGCTTCATTATACAGAAAACACAATATGTTCAGTAACTGTGAAAGTGGAAAAATTTCCATAAACCTGAACAAAAACATAAAACAATGACTTTTATTGAGCTTCCAAACCATGTCTATTTTCTATTAACTATGGTCAAAGTCGCCCTCAGTTGTGTGGCAACTTCAAAGTACCGACGTTTAGTGGACCAAACAATGAATGGTAATCGATATAAATGGATTTACCACCCAGGTTGGGAATACGTGCAAGAGCCCAATACTCTTTTCCGGTCAACATGCAGAACTCTTACCGAAAATCATGGCGGCGGTATACATTTAACCACGACGTTTTGCGACCTCAAATAACAACTAAACATTGTTTATCATGCTAAGATGGATTAATTAAGCAAGAACTTCATTCCTACCAAAGTTGATCGTTTTAAAGCCATACCTTCCAATAATTCGGCAAGAAACAATATTTACTGCACGCAAAGGGTTGTTGTTAAATGTACAAGTCACCATCTTTTTCGGTACGATCAATTGTTTGTTTCCATACAGTCTCTGCTATATTTCATTGATATTTTAAATTATCACATCTCTCTCGTTTACCTTGGAGATGTTATTGGGCCAAGTAGTTCTTTTTTGTTCTCCAAATGTTATTGGGCCAAGTTCATTTTTGTTTTCAAAATGTTATTATTGGGCTAAATACTTCATTTTTGTTTTCAAATTGTTATGTGGCCAAGTTCATTTTCGTTTTCAAAATGTTATTATTGGGCCAAGTTCATTTTTTTTTCCAAAATGTTATTATTGGGTCAAGTTTATTTTTTTTTTCAAAAGCTATCCAAACTACCCGCCATTATAATGAGGTTTGGGATAAATTAATAATTTCATTCTTGTTTTTATTTTTTAGAACAAACTGTATGTGCTAGAAAGAATTAAATTGAATAAAAAACAGGAACAAGTTAATACAGGAACTAGTTTGATTATATTAATCTCACATTTGTATGGCTCTTGGTTAGCGCACGTGCCTTTCACCTCTGCGACCTTGGACGGCGGCTACATCAAACAAAGTGTCGGATTAATTCTT
Source organism: Corallium rubrum (assembly GCA_964035015.1). Taxonomy (NCBI): domain Eukaryota; kingdom Metazoa; phylum Cnidaria; class Anthozoa; order Scleralcyonacea; family Coralliidae; genus Corallium; species Corallium rubrum. The sequence goes on from OZ036004.1 coordinate 10,839,503, forward strand.
TGAACGTTTTCATGGCGATAAAGTAATATAAATAAGTTTTGTGAACACCACGTGCGTAAAATACAGAAACATGGTGTTTCCACAAAACTTATTTATAAAGTGTCGGATGTTTGCGGAGATCTCTTTCCTGTTGAGAGACATAAATATAAGCAAACCTGACAAATATTCTCAGAGGATGACCGAAGCCGAGGCCGTTGAGACAATAAGTCAATTTTTTATATAATAAACAGAACAGTACGTTAATGCTTGGAGGTATGAAATATATTTCTTGTGTTGAACATATTTCCCTGGCGTTTGCAACACTTTAAAGGACATTGGCAATAAAAAATAAGTTTGTCTCATTTGAAAGAACTCGCCAAATGATATAAGAAGACCTTTTACAGTTTTTACAATTTCGACCAAAGACAGCGTGCTGTCCGCCATCTTGTTGTAATATTGGGTCTCATTAACTGGGAAATGGGTGACGTCACAACCAGGGTAAACCTGACGAAACTACTCCGTGGGTGACCAGATTTCCACGGAAGGTTTTTTAAATGTTGTGGGTCAATTTAAAATGGAAATAGCGCAACAAAAAATCGAGTTTCTAGCTCATGTCATAAGGTTGGCAAGATAAAAATTTCACTTTACCCTGGCTATGTCGTCACATGCATATCGAAAATAATTCCAAGATGGTGGACAGCACGCTGTGTTTAGTCAAAATATTTCCAAAATCAAAACAGATACGGAAAAATTGTAAAAGGTCTTCTTATATCATTTGACGAGTTTGTCAAATGAGATAAACTCATTTTTTATTGCCAATGTCCTTTAAAGTGATTCTCTTATGAAAATATTGTTGATAATGTTTTTGTATAATAAAGATATTATGATAGTTAGTAATTGTGCAAAGTTTCATTGCGAAATTCTCAAAAACAAAGTTGTATAAGTGCCCAGCACAAAACACGAATAAAAACCATCAACACAAGGACATAAAAACGTAATATTTAATCTAACGTTTGGTTGTTTATGCTACAACATCTTAATCAGAGATAATGATTACAAGATATTAATTTACAGGATATATATTAAATAAACGGAATTATAATTACATACATATAGACCAATCAGAATAAAGAACTAAAAATACATATTACAAGCTAATTATAGGTTAGGAGGTGAGGTAACGCTGAAGGTGTCAGGAGGTGATTTTAGTATTATTTCTTCCTGCTCTTTTGAATCTGAGCTTCTTTTACGCGAAAGTCTTTTAATTAACAAACTTAAACCTCATCTCTACGACAATATTGGATCAGCACCCCTCTACTTATTTTAATTTTCTCTTACCTCCTGACACCTTCAGTGTTACCTCACCTCCTAACCTATAATTAGCTTGTAATATGTATTTTTAGTTCTTTATTTTGATTGGTCTATATGTATGTAATTAGAATTCTGTTTATTATATATCCTGTAAATTAACATCTTGTAATCATTATCTCTGAAGATGTTGTAGCATAAACAACGAAACGTTAGATTAAATATTATGTTTTTATGACCTTGGTTTGATGGCTTTTATTCGTGTTTTGTGCTGGGCACTTATATTTATAATAAGATTACGTTTTCCACCTGGTGAATCTCTTGCCAAAGTTGTATTTTACGTGCGAAGTTTGTATTTTGGAGCGCCAGCATTAAATTGGCCAAGCTTGAGAAGAATGAGTTGAGGAGAACTTATGACGTCATTGACTCAACAAAAACGAAAGATCATTATTGTTGTCAACAAAGGGTTATTGTTGTTTTTGAGTCTATGACGTCATAAGCGTCCTCAACTCATTCTTCTCAAGCTCGGCCACTTTAAAGGGCATATGACTCGAAAATTAAGTTTGTCTTATTGAAAAGAACATTTAAAATGATAAAATAACATCTTTTGCAGTTTTTGGTTTCCTTGCTTCGTTTTTCAGATATTCCAGCTTGTTTGATATGCAAATGACACAACTTTTTACGTCACCTGTGCATAATGAGTTATCAGAAAAGGTTGCATATCTTTGCTATTATAAAAACATGGGCTTATCTCAAAGGAAGCATGTGCCTGTTTCTACCCACAACACCAAACATGTAGAATTCCAAGTGATTTCGTTTCACAATAGCAAAGATATGTAACCTTCTCTCGGTAACTCGTAATACTCATTATGCACGTGTGACGTAAAAAGTTGTGTCATTTGCGTATCAAACAAACTGGAATATCTCAAAAACGAAGCAAGGAAACCAAAAACTGCAAAAGATGTTATTTTATCATTTTAAATGTTCTTTTCAATAAGACAAACTTAATTTTCGAGTCATATGCCCTTTAATGACGGCGCTCCAAAATACAAACTTCACACGTAAAATATCACCTTTTCTTCAACGAATTTTGAAATGAAACTTTGCGAGGATTAATAACTACCATAACATCTTTAGGATTATGCAAGAACATTGCCAACAATGTTTTCATCAGAGAACCACCATTTAATACTGAATAAATTTCATGTTTCCAAGCAATAATATATTATTGTCTATTTATTATATATTAAATATTACATGAATTGTCAATACAAGAAAATAGTTATTCAATTTTCATGTTAATGTTTTATATATATTGGAAGTTAGAATGTTAATTTCACTAAAAAGTGCGGTTTTTATTTAACGACTCCAGATTGTATATATAAGCAATATTATATATAAGCAATATTTGTTATTTGTAAATTAGGTAAATATCTTGGTATTTAATTCAGATACTCGTATATAACAAAAATAGGATTGCATTTGCTTATATTTTGTAATCTTAAATATGTCTTGAATCATAGTTCTCAAACTCATTAATAATTCATGATATCGTAAAGCCAATCCGGGAACGTATGCCACATCACATGCATGAGTTTTGATACCCAATGAAAACCTGTAGGAAATTTCCTAATGAACTGGACAGGGGCGTCGTGGCTCGGAGATTTTAGGGATGGCCAAGAGCACAATTTTCCCGACAAACAAGGTTTTTCCGACATATCACATATATACATAAGAATTAGCCAATGTCGTAGAAACCCTGCGTTTGGTCATAGTCAATCGAGATATGGTCTGGAAACTCAGCTAAAGTCTTTGGTCTATCTTTGTGTTCGCCTTTATGCATTTTTGTGCACGGTGCACGGTCACTGAACACATTGTATTCTAGTATAATGAACGAATTGTCCAATAGCAACGTTTCAGTTCAATCACTCAACCGTGCTATTTAAATATTAATAAACCTAAAACAAAGGATGTGCACCGTGTAAGGTACGGTTCAACATAAAATCACAGCTCATTATAGGCGCTTTGAAGTTTGCCGAGTTTCCAGACCATTTCTCGATTGACTATGGTTTGGTCTTCTACTCGTTGCTGGTTCAATATTCAACACTCTGGGGACTGTATTTTGTATACTTTATTTCATCTTCAAGAATCGTTAACACTCTATATTAATCACTCTATTCAATCTTTTCAATCAATCTCCTAAACACTTATCATGCACTCCTATTTATACCTAACCAATGGGAAGTTATTCAGCCAAATGTTATTCTAAACTACATCTAATAACAACTATTATGGTATTTCTTTCCCATCGAATTTCTTCCTCAAGCTAGCTCAACAACCTAAAAAGTCAAATCGGCTGCAAAAAGCTGTCATTAGAAAAATAAATCTTTCAAGTAACCATGAAAGCTAGCAGCGGTCAGCGCGCTGTCTTTCACCGCTTCAGTCCAAAGCGTAAAGCTAGCCCACAATCGCACAGAGTTAGATTTGTATACTTGAGTTGGGTGCATGCCGGACGTTAGGAAATAGCCTCGTTCTCGAACTTGAGATTCGTGTGAGTAGAGTAGTTGATTCTCTCCTGTGCTTCGAGGGTTTTTCTCCAGATTCTCCATTTTCCCTCCCTCCATAAGATCAACACGTAGATCTACTGTTGTCTGACTTGGCTCGTATGGCGCTTGGGTGCATGCCGGACGTTAGGAAATAGCCTCGTTCTCGAACTTGAGATTCGTGTGAGTAGAGTAGTTGATTCTCTCCTGTGCTTCGAGGGTTTTTCTCCAGATTCTCCATTTTCCCTCCCTCCATAAGATCAACACGTAGATCTACTGTTGTCTGACTTGGCTCGTATGGCGCCTGCATGGAGCGTGTTTAATATGCGCCTTTGACTTGGCCACGTTGATATGGCTATTTTGTAATTCAGTCACAGGCTGCAAGTGGGGATCATTAGGCACAGGTCCCATCCCTTCGTTTCCTTTCTTTCCCTCTTTTCCTCTCCTCTCCTTTCATTTCATCTCATCTCATCTCCTCTCCTCTCCTCTCCTCTCCTCTCCTCTCCTCTCCTCTCCTCTCCTCTCCTCTCCTCTCCTCTCCTCTCCTCTCCTCTCCTCTCCTCTCCTCTCCTCTCCTCTTTTATTTTTTTTTATTTTTAATATCTTTTTATTTATAGTGAAATAGGTTTTACAGTATTTATTTAATAGTCATTATAGCAATAGTACAGTTAAAATTACTGTACTACAGATATTGGTTTATTTTATTGCATTAGGCCTATTTTAATGAATAGCAATAGTGCCTACTGTATCATTTAACTATCTATCGTACTTACCAAAAGTCAATCGGTCACTCTCGGAGTAATTCATTTACTATAACCTCAAAATGAATAAGCATTCAGAAATTTCTATTAGTGCCTGGAACATAAATGGCTTGAGTCATAAAACAATGGGTGATAAACTGACAAATCAGGATTTTGTTAATAGTGTAAAACACAATGACTTTATACTCTTAACTGAAACCTGGTCGGATACAGCTACTGCTATTCCTGGTTTCAAGGCAGTCTCCACATGCACAGCAACTCCAAAATCAAAATCAAGTTGCCGTAAATCTGGTGGTATCACTTTATTATATAAAATTGAATATGAGAATGTGGTCACAATTGTAAAGCGAACAAAAAACTATTTGTGGTGTAAGATCAGTAAAACCATTACTAGTTCTAATAATGATCTATATTTATGTGGAGTATACATTCCACCTGAAAACTCACATTACTTTGATTGTGAGATATTTGATAATCTAGAAAATGACATTATATATTTCTCCACAAAAGGTAATATAATGATACTTGGAGACTTTAAGGCTAGAACTAGCAAATGCGTAGATTATGTCTCCAGAGAAGGAAACAATTTCATCAATGATATAACAATATCATCTTTTAATCCCCCAGAGCGTCAAAGCTTTGATAGTACAATCAATAGCCATGGAAAACGTCTCCTTGAACTTTGCAAGAGTTGCAATTTTAGAATCTTAAATGGTAGGACCAAAGGAGACTCACTTGGTAAACCTACATTCCATGGAAAAAATGGAACAAGTGTAGTTGACTACATAATCTGTGACCAAGAACTATTTCAAACCATTAATAATTTTATTGTTAAAGCCCCAACTTACTTATCTGATCATAGCCAAATAGTCACATGGGTAAAGAATAATTATTTGCACAACCCCAGTACATATAATGAAAGTGACAGGATACGAAATTTCTCAGAAAAACTACCTCTACAATTCATTTGGGAAGATAGTGCAGCTGAATCTTTCTTAGAAAATTTAAAATCTCCTCACACCCAAAACAACCTTACAACATTCATTAATTCTGAATTCCCTCAATCAAAGGATGGAGTTGATGAATGTGCCTCTCAATTTCAAAACATTATTCTTGATAATGTAAAAAAGTCATTCAAAATTAAAAAAATGAAACACCGACAGAAAATCACAAATGTTATGAACAAAAAATGGTTTGATAGAGAATGTAGACTAAAAAGACACAGTGTTAGGAAATTGGCAAACCAAAAACACAGGGATCCCCTAAACAATGAGTTGAGAAATGCCTATCACACCGTCCTAAAAGATTATAAAAGTTTGCTAAAACAAAAGAAAGAAACTTTTTCTAAAAAATCTAGAAGAACTAGAAAATGCCGCTGAAAATGAACCCAACTTGTTTTGGAAAAAGCTTAAAAACATGAGTGATAATCTAACTGATAATCCAACTGAATCAACCCCAATATCTGATCAAAACTGGTATTCCCATTTTGAATCATTACATTCCAAACACAATCTTGGCAATGAACAACAACATCTGGTTGATGTCCTTAAAGATGCAGAATCTACCAAAGATCAACACAATAATTTAGATGAACTGATTACAAATGATGATATTCTAAAGGCAGCACTAAAACTAAAAAATAAGAAATCTGCATACATGGATAGAATAAAAAATGAAATGATTAAATATAGTGTTAATATTCTCCTTAAAGGATATCGTAAACTTTTCAACCTTATTCTACAGAGTGGAAATTTTCCTGACCTCTGGTGTGAGGGTCTAATCACGCCAATTTTTAAATCAGGGGACAAGTGCGATCCCAATAATTACAGAGGAATTTGTGTGACTAGTTGCCTTGGAAAATTCTTCTGCTTGATTCTTAACGAACGTCTAACAAAATTCTCACTAGATAACAATCTCATCCACCCCTCACAAATTGGTTTCCTATCTGGACATAGAACGGCTGATCACATATTTACTATGAAAACCTTGATTGACAAGCATGTTAACCAAAACAAAAATGGTAAAGTCTATGCATGCTTTGTTGATCTAAAAAAAGAATTTGACTCAGTTTGGCATAATGGACTTTTTTTAAAATTACTTAAAGCCAAAATAGGTGGAAATTTCTATAGCTTGATAAAAAGCCTTTACTCTAATTCAAAATGTGCAGTGAGACAAGACAAAACCAGAACCCCTTTCTTCACATATTCCAAGGGAGTCAGACAAGGTTGTATTCTTAGTCCACTGTTGTTCAACATTTACATCAATGAAGTGGCCACACTCTTTGACAATACATCCTCTGATCCTTTCATACTTCCAAATGGAACAAAACTAAACTGTCTAATGTATGCAGATGATCTTGTTATATTATCTCGTTCTAAATTTGGCCTTCAAAAATGCTTAGACCAACTTCATAATTGGTGCAGCAAATGGATGATGAAAATTAACTTAAAAAAGACAAAAATTATGATTTTCCAGAAAGGTACTAGAAAATCATCACCTCCAACTTTTATGTTGGGCAATGACATTGTCAACATTGCACAAGAATATTGCTACCTTGGAATCAAATTAACACCAAATGGCAAGTTCACAATAGCCCTTCAACAGCTTGCTGAAAAAGCATTGCATGCCTTATACAAAGTAAGAAAACACCTTGACCTCCATTTACTACACCCTAAATTAGCCATTAAAATTTTTGATAGTATTATCTCACCTATTCTCTTGTATAACTCAGAAATCTGGGGGGCCTATCTCAACAATGACTTTAATAATTGGGATAAGTCACCAGTTGAGAGAGTTCACCTACGATTCTGTAAGACATATCTGGGAGTGAACCGCAAAGCCTGCAATATAGCTTGCAGAGGTGAACTTGGAAAGTTACCTTTACTAACAAACATACATAAAAGATTATTCAAGTATGTTATCCACCTAAACATGCTGCCTGAAACATCAATTGCAAAGCAAGCTTTCTTAATTTCTAAAGACCTTCACCTTGATGGGAAAGTCTCGTTTTACTCTAGTGTTATAGAAATACTTAAATTCTATGACCATTCCAACCACATATCAGAACTAGAATCTATGTCCAACCAATCAGTTGCACAACTAACAAAAGATATAAAGAACAAATATATCACATTTTGGAAACACAAGCTCAGAAACTCTGCCAAGCTTTCCTTCTACTGCAAATTTAAAAATGAATACCAGTTAGAAGAATATCTAACCATTACTAAAAATCCAACTCAGAGGGAAAATCTCACACGATTTCGCATAAGCAACCATAAACTCCTTATAGAATATGGTCGTTATCAAAACATTCCCCATGACCAACGATTGTGTAAGTTATGTAATGCAAATGAAATAGAAGATGAATACCACTTTGCTTTAACATGCGAGTGTTACAATACCTTGAGATCTTCTTTCCTTGAAAAATTAACCAATGATTTCTCCAACAATTCCTCTGAAGAGGAACTACATGTAATACTATTACATCACATTATGTCTTCAAGGGATCCAAATATAATTTCCCTTACTGCAAAATACATCGATTCTTGCTTTGTGGAAAGAGAGAACTGCCTTGAGACCAGGTGTACCAATACTTAATAAGTTATTAATTAGTTAATGTACCAAGTAGCCTACATGCAGGCATTACTTTCTGCCTGTTTAGAAAGGAATGTCTGCAAGCAGGTGATTAAACTCACTGTTGAATTATTTACTATACTTGACTAATTCATTAATGTATTATTTTTATATATCATATAGTCTGCAGGTGGGCATTCCTTTCTACCTTTAGAAAGGAATGTTTATTTGCGGGCAATATACCCATCAACAGTTGATGGTCAACTTACTTGTAAACGTAAATTCAACATTGTATTTAATCTAAGTAGATTTACTATTTCTTTTCCTCTTTTATAAAATGTAAGCTTTAGCAATACCTAATGTAAAATAGGTCATGCCAATAAAGCTATTATTTACCTTACCTTATTTACCTTACCTTACCTCTCCTCTCCTCTCCTCTCCTCTCCTCTCCCCTCCCCTCCCCTCTCCTCTCCTCTCTGATCCTCTCCTCTCCTCTCCCCTCTCCCCTCTCCTCTCCTCTCCTCTCCCCTCTCCTCCCCTCTCCTCTTCTCTCCTCTCCTCTCCTCTCCCCTCTCCTCTCCTCCCCTCTCCTCTCCTCTCCTCTCCCCTCTCCTCTCCTCTCCTCCCCTCTCCTCTCCTCTCCTCTCTGATCCTCTCTGATCCTCTCCTCTCTGATCCTCTCCTCTCTGAGCCTCTCCTCTCTGATCCTCTCTGATCCTCTCCTCTCTGATCCTCTCCTCTCCTCTCTGATCCTCTCTGATCCTCTCTGATCCTCTCTGGTCCTCTCTGATCCTCTCTGATCCTCTCTGATCCTCTCTGATCCTCTCTGATCCTCTCCTCTCTGATCCTCTCCTCTCTGATCCTCTCCTCCTCTCCTTTCTTTTCCTCTCCTTTCCTTCCTTTTCTTTCATTCCCTTCCCTTTCCTTTCTTCCCCTTCCCCTCCCTTCCTTTCCCTTCCCTTCCCCTCCCTTCCTTTCCCTTCCCTTTCCTCCCCTTCCCCTTCCTTCCTTTCCCTTTAGTTTCTTCTCCCTCCTCTCCTTCCATAAAATAAGTTGACTGACATTTCAAACAATATCTGTTGCTCCGCAGTGTAAGAAAAAACAAATACAAAAATTTGTTTTTAGAAAGCCATTAAATCGTATGTTATTTATCTGATAGAGCTGATCACTAAGTATTTTATGTCGTCAAGAAAATAAGTCAATTATCCATGTATTGAAATCCAATTATACCCTACGTTTATATAATCAGTAACCTTTTAAACATTTTCCCTAAGAATAGCTAACAAGATTGATTGAGGAAACAAAAATTAAATGTGTTCTTTTTAGTCCGTATTCTCCACGATAGTATTCCTTTGATGGTTATGATTAATGGCACACAGAACTAAAACAAAATAGAAAGTATATATATGAGCACAACGATGACTGTCATTGGTTGGTTTGTGGTCACATGACCTTAGCTAAATTTCAATGTCTACTGAGCGGGCAATAATTGAGAACTTATTGCCTGCTCGGTCAATAAGTTTTCAATTGTTGCCCGCTAGAACTCTTCATGGTTTGCTATAAACAAAACCTTGTTTTGTAAGAAAGAATATTTATAGGTCTTCAAAACATGTGTGAAGATTAACTGGAGAAATGTATTGCCTTTGTTTTGTTCTGAGACTCATATTCGTTTGTTTGATGTGAAATTACAGAGCCAGGCGAAATGTTTTGGTAAGTCTTTCAGTTCGTCTTTTGTGTACTTTCCCTTGATAAACATCGAAATTACTCAGTGAAACTCAAGCTATATAACAAAACACTTAATGTCTGATCCCTCGGGAAACAGTTAGTTTTGTTTTCTTTAGTAACTGTTTCCCTCGGGAGCAGACATTAAGTGTATATTATTTGTTAACAATCTTGAGAAGGCGGATTTTTCTGGAACTTGTAATGTATGCAACTTTGTGATCCAGAGCGAACTCTTTTTAGAAAAATACACAGGTGATTATATAATAGCAAAACGCGCGCGCTGATTTGTCGAGCTATTTCCGACTAATTCTCGATAATCAACCTACAGCGTATATTCAGAATGGCCGCCAGCCAATTTGTCAATGCAACAGACGAGGAAATTAACAATTTTAAAGAAAATATTGTTCCTAAAAGTACGAAAATGTGTATTTATACTAAAACAATTATTCACCTCAGGCTCAGTGAATATCGGTGAATAATAACCTCGACTTCGTCTCGCTTATTATTCACCGATATTCACCTCGCCTTCGGTGAATAATTGTTAAATAATTTGCGCGGCTCCCGTACAAAACTGAAGCAATGGCACTTTAATTCAAAGTTTTTTAAAAGCTCCTTTTCTTATATTACCAGCCACCTTTAGAATAATCTGCCGGCTGAAGTTCGTGCAGCACCAAATGCAAAAAGGTTTAGAAAAATGCTCAATATCTAGTTTGCTATATTGTTAACTACTTCTCATTCCAGTTTAGACTGACAATTTTTTATAGATAATTTTATAGATAATTCCATCCATTAATAGATATTTATGACACGTGCGCCTTTTAAAGTGCTTATAAAATAGTTGAATGCCAAAATAGTTTTTGATTTGAACTTTTATTTGTTGTTATATAGAGGTTTGTATTTCCAAAATGGTAATGAGGATGACGTCTATGTAGGCATAATTTGCATACGCAGTGCTCCGTATTACCCAATTCACATGTTAATGGATACTTGAATAGTATTATTCTGTATGATTTTTTTCATTTAAAATCTTCAAGCGGTTTATCATAAGAAAAGAAAAAAACACACACACAAATGCCTACATTGACGTCAGCCTCATTAACATTTTGGAAATACAAACCTCAATATAACAACAATAGAAGTTCAAGTCCGAAAATATTTTGCCATTCAGCAACTATTCACGTTACATAGAATCTATATTTGAATTTACAGGCACTTTAACGAGTTTAACTCCTAGGCGTTATGTGTATATATAAATGATTGATTGATTGATTGATTGATTGATTGATTGATTGATTGATTGATTGATTGATTGATTGATTGATTGATTGATTGATTGATTGATTGATTGATTGATTGATTGATTGATTGATTGATTGATCGATTGATTGATTGATTGATTGATTGATTGATCAACCGATCGATCGATCGATCGATTTGATTGATTGATTGATTGATTGATTGATTGATTGATTGATTGATTGATTGATTTGATTGAGAGCACTATGTAAGTATCTCATGAATTTGAGTATGATATACTTCCTTTTTACATGGGAAGATATTTATTTTACACTACGGCAAGCACATTCTACTTAAGGTCTTCGTTAAGGTTTTCAGGGTCATTTCTGTAAAGCCCTCCCAATTCGTCAGAATTTATGCAACAAAAATAAAATAGATATCGTTAGAAGACTTAGAAAGCTATTAATTTGTAGAATACAATTGGTTTCGCGATAAACACAAACCGTTAGTAGTTGTGAATTTTTTAATTAAAACCAGGGCTTAAAAAAACAAAAAACAAGAGAAGATTTGTACAACAGATGCTCCACAAAGCTGCAAAAGCGTGGAACGAATTATCTAGTGAAGTAACTGATATTGTTATATAGCTAGAGTTTCGCTGGATGCAACGATGACTGTCATTGGTTGGTTTGTGGTCACATGACCTTAGCTAAATTTCAATGTCGACTTATCGACCGAGCGGGCAATAATTGAGAACTTATTGCCTGCTCGGTCGATAAGTTTTCAATTGTTGCCTGCTAGAACTTTGAACTCTTCACAGCATCCTCAGATAAACAAAAGCTTGTTTGGTACGAAAAAAAGAATATTTATAGGATATGAAGATTAACTGGAGAAATGTATTGCTGTTCTGAGACTCATATTTGTTTGGTTGAAGTGAAATTACGGAGCTAGGCGAAATGGGATTTTTTCTAGTTTGTGTACTTTCCCTTGATAAACGTCGAAATTATTCAGCGAAACTCAAGCTATATAACAAAACACTTAATGTCTGATCCCTCGGGAAACAGTTAGTTTTGTTTTCCCTCTAGTCTCGATGTTTCCCTCGACTTCGTCTCGGGAAATATCAAGACTCAAGGGAAAACAAAACTAACTGTTTCCCTCGGGAGCAGACATTAAGTGTATATTATTATATGGCTGGGTTTGATTTCCGGTCCGTACGCAAAACGACGCACGCTGATTGGTTCCTGAGAGGTCGGGATTTTACGATATTGACCGACCGGTCAATACGCTTTTTTCTCGGCCCTGTAAGTTTTGGCGGGAACATTTCTGAGTTGATTTGAATACAAATAAAAGAGAAATAGGTATCTTTATTCAAATATTCTGAACAATAAAATGTGTTGGAACATCACGGCTGGTTTTCTTTAAAGCTGTTTATCTAAAAACACGACAAATAAAAAGCGAACTGGTGTAAACAAGAAGACCAAGAAGCGACACGAAAAAGTTAACAGGTAAGGTAAACAGCATACTCCGAAGACGAAAACAACGCTAGAAGCTTAAAAATGAAATGAACCAATAGCCATATCATAAATTCCTTATTAACCTCGTTTGCTTGGTCTGTACTGGAAAGTATTTGCCTTCGGTTTTATTGCACAAACCTCGCTCCTTCGTCGCTCGGTCTGTACGAAAACCTCAGGCAAATACTTTCCCGTACAGACCTCGCACTCGGTGAATAAGTCTTTATTATTATACAACTGCATTAAAAACTGTCCAAATAACGCTAAAAATGAGTACAAATATACAGCGATATTTGGATAGTTAGTTATTTGGATAGTAGAAAACTTGTAGAAAACCGGTTTGACAGATTTTGTTAGCCAATCAAATTTATCACTCAGGAACTACTTCATGTATGCTTATTATTTTGTCCTGGTTTTGTCCTGGTGCAAGTCACGCTACTTCTCTGGCCTTTTTAGAGTTTTCTTTTTCCATAAAAATTTATTGATCAGAGCAGTTGTATAATAAATCTCTTATAAGATGTTTTGGTGTGTAGTATCGCTGTATATTTTTACTCGTTGTTTGTATTTTGACTCGCCCTGCGGGCTCGTCAAAATACAGCACAACTCGTAAAAAAATACAGCACAACTCGTAAAAATATACAGCGATACTACACACCAAAACATCTAATAAGTTATAATTATATAGTGATGTAGTTTCGTAGCAAGTGATTTACCTGGCGGAAACCGTAACAAGGGCGGATACAAGGGGGGGGGGGACTGGGTGACTAGTCACCCCCTTCCCAGTCCCAACCAATATAGGATTATACAGCGATACACTAGCAGCTGTTTATACAAATCACAACATTCACTCGTGTGTAAAACGTGCATAAATTATATCGTATAACAATGCTTATTGATACAGGCCGTAGTTATGGCCTCTCCTGTGCAATATGATTGGACATCGTGATACGCTAATATCTTGCAAATTTGAAACCCCATTTTAGAACAGTAAGAATCACGATTATATAGACCTATTGTATACAATCTCAATCTGAAATCTGAATATACATAGTAATTTTGGAACAAAAACGTATAAAACATATCCCCATGAGTCCACGACAATGACGACATATGGTGTATTCATATATTTGGGCATTTTGTTTGGTAATTTATATCCTTCAAAACTCTTTCAAATCCCCCTCAAAATGCAGGAAATGCTATTTCAGAGACTCCAAAATTCAAAATTTTTTCGGGGCAACATCCCCCGAACCCCCCCTGGAATTTTGGTAAGTAAGTCTTGCCTGTTTTGCCCCCCCCCCCAGGGGTGGCAAGTAACGAAGTAAATGTACTTCGTTACTGTACTTGAGTATTATTTTTGAGTAATGGGCATGTAACGAAGTATATCTTTGAGATAGTACTTTTACTTGGAACGAAGTCATTTTATAATGTAACGTTTTACTTCGCTATTTTCATTTTGTTGCAAAGTATTTCGTTACTTTTCCAGTTTTTTTAAATTTTGCCAGTGAATTTTACCCGATTTTGACAGTTCAAGCAAGTTATTATAGAATACACAATTACACAAAGTACATCCCCAGAAGTTGATGGAAACATTTATAAACGGAACATTTATAAGCAGAATAACAGAAAGTGAGAAAGGTTGTGAGGATAATTAGATTTATACGACTATTTAATTGTTGGTTGGTGTAACAGCCCCCACCCGCCACCCCCGCCTCAGTTTAAAGGGTTTAGCCAACAGTACTTTTACTTTTTACTTTTACTTCAAGTATTTTTAAGAAATACTTTGTACTTTTTACTCAAGTACGCTTTTCCTCCGGTACTTTTTACTTTTTACTCAAGTCGTTTTAAAGCTAATTACTTCTACTTTTACTCAAGTACAAAATAAAAGTAGTTTAGTCACCCCTGCCCCCCCCCCCCCCCCACATCCTTGTTAAATATCTGAAAGAAACAACTGAGCACCTTATAGTCACCCCCCTTGCAAAAATCCTGTATCCGCCACTGCGTAATCGCAAAATGAATGTAAGAGCCCAGATCAAAATTTTAAAATGCAATACCATAACGAAAGGAAACCATTTACAAACAAATATATTTATTGACGTTTCGTTACTGGTTAAGTAACGTAGGGGAGCACGGGTGGCGTGTGCTGTTAGGGCGCTCCGGCGCTGCCTCTCACCAATAGTTAAGCCCGGTCGGACGGAGTTACTAGTACTTGGATGGGTGACCGTTTGGGAATAACTCCGTACTTCCGCCAGCGTGGGACTTATGTGAGTAGAGTTTAGTTGGTCTCTCCTGTGCTCCGAGGGTTTTTCGCCGGGTTCTGCGGTTTTCCTCCCTCCGTAAAATCTGAATCAAGCTACCGTGTGTAAAGAATTTTAATTAAAGATTAAAGATAGAGATAAGAGAGATATACAAGGTGTCCCAAAAAAATGCCCCCCATCTGTTTTTGTACTGTATCTTCTTTAATTTGGGCACAAGAAGTAAATTTTTATATCACGCCGAAAGCCCATCACTCCTTCTTCGTTGTCTGAAATTTTCGGAGCTAAATTGTCTTCCTGGAGTCATTTAAAGAGGCAACATCAAAATCTGAACTTCTCCAAATTATGCAAATTATCTATGCTACCTACAGATTCCGAAAAATACAGGTGTCGCCCATCCCGTTTTTTACCACAGCTTTGTTTGAGTGCGGAATACAAGTTTGAATACATATGCATGTGAAAACTGACCACAGGGGAATAAAGTTTGATTCCAAATGAGCAATGTGGCATCAAATCATGTGGGGTTCCTTGGGGTAATAACAATGCTCATGAGAGTTCCATGCACATGTTTGCCATGTAGGCAGAAGTGCACTTTACTTCATCCGTCTTAAGATGGTTGGACAACAATTCACTCCCGAGGAAAGAGCATTCATGGTACTTTCCTATCGTGAAACAAGAAGCCCAACAAGGACAAGGAAAGCCTTTAGGAGAAGATTTCCAAATTTTGACGTAACATACATAATTTGGAAAAGTTGCCTTTTCAAATGACTACAGGAAGCGACTAGATAACTGCTTAGCTCTGAAAATTTCAGACAACAAAGAAGGAGGGATGGCTTTCGGCGTGATATAAACATTTACCTCTTGTAGCATAATTAAAGAAGGTGTACCTCATAAATGGATGGGGGGCATTTTTTGGGGGACATCCTGTACAGTTGTTGGCGCAATGTCTCTAAAAGCTATTTTACATAATTTGCGTTAAGGTTACAGGATACCCTAGGAAGCCATTTCAAGAAATTTGTTACCACTCGCTCAATTTTTTTTCCGATTTGTCTCAAATTTGCACCAAATGTAGTTAAGTATGTGACGGACACTATCGTATTATACAGTAAATAAGAAATAAAATATTGTTGCAGATATACTCATCAGTTTAAAATCACAGTACCCTCGCGCCTCGGTTTAAGGCGGTCTTTGGTTTAACCAAAAAGCTCTCAATTTATCATATTTACACTTCTCAATGTTTGTTCTAAAAACGTGTGTTCGCGCGTTTTATTTATGTAAAAATTACCTGAGTTACAAGCTTTTATTTGTCAATTGCTTGTGCCACAACATAGGTCGAGAAATATAATATCCTATAATATCCTAAACCACTACATTAATAAAAAAATGCGAACACACTTTTTTAGAACAAACATTGAGAAGTGTAAATATGATAAATTGGGAGCTTTTTGGTAAAACCAAAGACCGCCTTGAACCGCGGCGCGAAGGTACTGTGATTTTAAACTGATGAGTATATCTGCAACAACATTTTATTTCTTATTTACTGTATAATACCATAGTGTCCATCACATACTTAACTACACTTGTTGCAAATTTGAGACAAATCAGAAATAAATTGAGCGAGCGGTAACAAATTTCTTGAAATGGCTTCCTAGGGTATCCTGTAACCTTAACAGCTCTTTCTTTTCATCTCTGACATCCTTGGAGCATCTCTCGTACATGTCTGCTCGTGCAATGAACCTCAACCCTTTTACTCCTAAGCACGCATATAGACACACCTTTAGTATTTCTGGCTAACGCCAGGAAAATTTTGGATTTGGTGGGTGGTAATACGTGCAACAATGCTATTCAACTGGCAGCGCAACAAGGGCCATAGATAGGGGGGGGGGGGGCAGCAGGGGCAACTGCCCCCCACCCCCCAGAGAAAATCCAAAATATGATTTTTATGTCACACATCACATTTGTTCCCAGAGTCACAGAATAAAGAACTAACTATAGTCGTTTAATATCATAACTCTGACAATGAGTTTTCGCGTTGCGTTCGCGCTTTATCCCGTTAGAGTAACTGATTACTTTGCAGTCCGATTTGCTTCTCACTTTTCACCAGAATGTTCGGAAGTTCGTTCTGAAGTTCGCAAGTTCGTTGGGAAGTTCAAAGCTCGTTTTAAAATATGCGTTTGATTGACTTCTTGCTTTCTTGGTTCCTAGTAGCCGGCAATCAATTGCGTAGTTCTAAACGAACTTTGAACTTCCCAACGAACTTCGTAACGAACTTCTGAACATTTTGGTGAAAAATGACAAGTGAGTTGCAAATGACTGTAGTTGTCTTTTGTAAGTATGTAATACTGTAGTTTTAGACCAAATCTTTTGTAAAAATGAGAGAATGTGTCAAAAACTCATTAATAATTCATGAGGAAAACACAAAAGAAAATCATGACCGTATCGTGTCTTTATATGTGATAAAGATATCTCCTGATTTACGTAAACTTTAGCTTCGATTTTCTCGGCTTAGACAAGGTTATTTTTCAAACTTACTACGCTAATGAACTTACCAAGTGGGTCGTTTTTGAAGCCGTTCAATAAACTCGCAGTTCGTGTTTTATCAGATATAAAAACACTCGGCTTCGCCTCGTGTCTTTATATCTGATAACACTCCTGTTCGTTTATTAAACAGTACTTAAAAAAATTGTTTTAAAATGTTCAAAATTGTGCCCAAATATGATGTCAGATCGCGGGAAATGCCATTTCAGAGACTACAAGATGGGGGCAAGTTTGCTATTTCGTTCCATACCTCAGCAAGCAACGATAGGTACAACACTGAGAGGATTTCTGGCAGTAGTTACCAGCTTTCACGCAATAAGGATAGGTGGAAAGAGCCTTCTGCAGGTTCCTCAACTTAATATCATTCTTCATCAAGAGTTTCAGCTGAAAGTTAAAAAACAGCGTTGTCACTATATGAGAAAGTGTCTATCTCATACATTTTGGATTTTTATATATTTATGCCATTTTCTGGTACTACGACCCTCCTAGTTTTTCACTCTGTCTAACGCCAGACGATTTTATTCGACAAAGGAAGAACCTTCAGACATCCTAGGCATGCGCAATAGGTTAATCTCTCTCTTAATCTCTCTCTTAATCTCTCTCTCTCTCTCTCTCTCTCTCTCTCTCTCTCTCTCTCTCTCTCTCTCTCTCTCTCTCTCTCTCTCTCTCTCTCTCTCTCTCGATCTCGATCTCGATCTCGATCTCGATCTCGATCTCGATCTCGATCTCGATCTCGATCTCGATCTCTCTCTCGATCTCTCTCTCGATCTCTCTCTCGATCCCTCTCGATATATATGTATATACTGTATGTATATATATATTTAATCCAAATAGTGTAATAAAAGTAGTATGCTGCGTAGGCAGTGTAGAAACAACAATCTAAGGTTAGATATACTGCCGAAACAGAGAACGTAGGACCCTTCGTCAGAGAGAAACGTGAAGGGCCTTCGCTCGAAACGTTAGACTCCTACGTTATCTGTTTCGGCAGTATATCTAACCTTACTATATTTCGATTATATATATATATATATATATATATATATATATATATATATATATCGTATACTAACATTAAATATCGTATATACTAACATTAAAAAGTTGTCCTTGGACATTCAAGGTACCCAATGCGATCACGAGAAGAACGAGACCTGCAAATAATTTCATGGTGGCACGAAATAAATCTGAAAGATACACAACAGAACAAAGATGACAACTTCAGATCTTCAAAGGTTGGAAACAATTGTCGAAACCAGGCACGAATCCTCTGCTATATATACTCTAAGGAGCAAATAACAACACAGGAGATAAGCCAGGTATTTGTCGAATAATTGAATTGTCCAGGTGTTAAGATTTTTTATAAGCACTCAGAAGACTCGGAACTTCAACTGGGGAAGCACGCATGCAAATTTAAAATATTTCAGAAATGGTAAACGATATTTTACAAACGATATTTTACAGGAATAATATTTTGTTTTTCATACTCAATAATACTTCATAAAATCAAAACAAAGGAAGTCAGTGCCAACATTTTTCTTGATCTGTTTTCACAACTGTGCCAACTCGCCTCCATATTTTGAAATCGGAGGAAGAACGTACTATTGTTTGAATTACTATTATGTCTATTTACTTAAATGAAGGGCTCCACTGACTATACTCGAAACGTCAGTGCAGTATTTCGTTGCTAAACATCTCGACCGTTTTTCTAGGGTGGTAAAGAGGGGGGGGGGGGGGGGGGTACGGATCACGTTTCACGGGAAATAAAAGAGTCATTTCTCATTTCACGCATAAGAAAACTGCCATTTCACGTTTCACAAAAAGTTACGGGGACATTTAATCAACTCTGTGACAATTATTCACAGAAGACGAAGTAGATTGAAGCTCATAATCTTCATAAGCAGGGGCGGATTTAGGATTTTGAAAACGTCAGTCGATCCGGAGGCATGCTCCCCCAGAAAATTTCTGAAATTGGGGTCTCTAAAGTAGCATTTCCCGCGATCTGACAGCACCTTTGAGCAAAATTTTGAAACTTTTAATGGCACATTTTATCATTTTTACAAAAGATTTTGTCCAAATTGGATGTTTTCTAAACTTTATTGAGAAAATTATACAGCATTATATATACTAAAATATTAGTTAGCCAAACGAGACAGGCGCAAACACCCATGCTTTCTAAAAATTAACTAAATAAATTATGGATGACAATACTGACCAAAATGATCGAGGGCTCTGGGGAACGGTAGGCATAGGGACCCTAGATCGTGGACGCGCGAGCGAGTATCGATAAGTTTTTTCGTGTGTTTTTGCTGTACAAAATTAAGCCACCTGGGAACTAGTCAAACCGTAACCGTGAAAGTGTAAATGGGACCTAAAAAGAATGAACGCGATGAAGCCGAATATTTTTAGCCGATATATCCCTGCATGCCTATATATACGTGAACCTGTCAAAACACTACACCTTTATTGTTGTACTCTGTTCTAACGCCAGATTATTTGATTATTTTATTCATCAAAGAGAGATTCTTTGGCAATCCTATAGGTTATAGGTATACGTACCTCAAAACATGCACAAATTTTAGTTTCTGTATAAAATCTGTAGAAAACTGAATTTTTCTTCAATTTTTTTGAACTGTGTTATTGTACGCTCTTAAGTATAAATATATATATATATATATATATATATATATATATATATATATATATATATATATATATATATGATAAGTTCTGCATATATAGCAAAGTTGAATTAGAAAAATATATCGAAATACTAAATGTTTGTGTACTGAAATACGGACATAGAATACGAGATTTAACGTTTTGTAAAAAGCGAAATTAACATAAAGTGAATACAAAATTAATTGAATTGTACCGTTTCGTCAGATAAAGGGCCTTTGCTCCGACGCTAGAACTGTGGCTGTATGGCACCTTCGCATGGGATATGTCTCGTTCGTGCCTAGCCATATTTTCATGCTTTTCTTTCTCTTTTATTATAGTATTTCTACATATATATTTTCTTTGCCAAATTAAAGTTGTTAAACTAGGATTTACTTTTAGGTATATATAGGCAGTGCTTTGGATAGAACAAACGGTAAAAAGGTCGTAAACTGTCGAGATACAGTTTTTTCGTTTGTTCTTGCTGTACAAGCTGTCGTAGGTTACAGTCTGAGCTCCAGACGGGACTCGAACCCACAACCTTCCAAATGCCAGCCGGACGCTCTCCGGCTAGCGTTACAAAACACTACTAATTCATAGAAAAACATTTACTGAAAATAAACTGACACAATGCGACTTGTAGCCCAACAAGTACTTGTGACATACGCTTCTTTGTTGTGTTTACACTATTCCAGAGTAGTTTGCCGTAGCGTAGTCACTACGTTTAGCACTCCGGCTGCAAATCACTACGCTATGGTAAATTTACCGTACCGTCATAGTGTAAACAGACGATTTTTTTGTTACGGAACGCTCACCTCAATCCGGACCACCATGCACCGCACGTGTAAACGGGGCCTCAATAGACCTTTTTCAAAAATGGCCGCCGAATTAGAATTATTTTATGTGCATATAAAAATTAGCCCTTATGACCTCGTTTTAAAGTGTCTATGACATTTAAAATTCGTTGGCATTTTTGTTATTTTATTGTACAGAGGAGCATGGCAGGAGCACTCACTGAAAATTCCAAGGGAATCTGATGCGTAGTTTTCGCGCTATTAACTCTCAAAGTTTGCCATGGCTTGTCGTTCTTGGAGAAGAATTGGGCTTTCGGAAACAATGCTTATGACGTACGCAGATGGAAACTATGCATAAGAACGATAGATTTCACTATTAATGATCCATCTGCGTACGTCATAAGGCATTGTTGCCAAGAAGCCCAAATTTCGCCAAAACAAACTATCCACGGCAAATTTTGAGAGTTGATAGTGCGAAAACTACGCATCAGATTCTCTTGAAATTTTCGGTGAGTGCTCCTGTCATGCTCCTCTGTACAATAAAACAACAAAAATGCCAACGAATTTTTCACTTCATAGACACTTTAAAGTTAAAATTCTTTTAAATTTCACACATGAAAACGAGTTCATGAGATTTATAATATATGTATATAAAAGAATTTTAATTCGGCGCCATTTTTGAATAAGGTCTATGTTGGTGTTTAGATATTGGCGGATTGCTCATTCTTGTGGTTGATATATTGGGCCTCAAACCGCGCGCGCATGCACTGATATTAGGGACTTTGAAGAATATTATTATAGGATATACGCTTTACAATTTAAAGAAGTCACGGTTAACTGACTATTATATATTTGATATTTGAAGTTAGTTTAATGACTTCTCAAACTAAAACTAAGTCATTCTATGTGCACACGGTGGTAACGTTTCCGAGCGTTTTCGTATTGTTTCAAGTAATGAGCTGATTGTTCTCGATTCCCTTGAGAACTGTAAACAATACGAAAACCCTCGGAAACGTTACCGTGTGCACATTGCCTCAATCTCAAGCAACAGTTCTCATCTTTTGGCGAGTTGACGTCGTCCCGAAGACGTGAAAATGCGTCAGCATAAATGTTGGTATTAACAGGAGAACAGTGCTTAATTATTGGTGGTGTGCAACCAATCCCTTGAGTTCGAAGGACAAAGATATTTTCGCCATGTTGGAAGATATTATAATTGCAGATGATGAAAATCTTTTGAAAACGTCAACTAACATGGCGGCAATGACGTAAGATGCACACCAGCAATAGAAAATTGTTAGAAATCGTAAAAAACGTCGCCTGCTGTTCAAAGACAACAACTTCAACTCATTACGGTACGTATTTCCTGCGTACAGTTTTGCCTCCCTTGATGGAGGATAGTTCTCATGGCACGGTTCTGCAGTTTGGGTTCTATACCCATTTTGTTTGAGTTGACCGTGTTGAGATTACTCTTGGAACTAAAATAATTTTTCATTCTTTGTTTTGCAAAAATAATTCTTTTGTTTAATACGTATGTGGGTTGTTAGCGTACTTGAACAACACTCTTGTGCTGACCAGCATGAACAATGTTGTCAACGACGTTGTACAGCTGTGAAGTCGTAAACAAACGTTCAACATATTTTGACTACACTGATAAAACAAAGGGCTAGCTCAAGTGTTTTTTATTCGTTCCATATTTGACGATGAAAGTTGAAATAGTGAACCTGCACAATCCAACGAGAATGGACGAATATGCAGTTATGCTAATTATATGGCAAGCAAAATCTTAGATGTTCAATGACTGACTGTTGCTGGAATGTAATCAAGAGTCGTCAATATTCAATATATAAGAACGACAAAACGCGTATAGCCGTATACCTTCACGCTGGAACCCGATCGAGAAACCATTGATACATATATCATGCTATTCGTAAGACTATTTGAATCATACCGGCACAGAAATCACCTGAGGTATAGCGTTATGAATACTTGCCACAGCCACCGCTTCACAATTTATGTCAACTCCAAATTGCCATTAACCCATTGGTAGCTCTCCCCCTGACCCACCTTGACAAGTTTATAAAATCGTCTGGCGTTAGTCAGAGTAAAATACTAAAGTCTGAATCAGTCCCAGAAGACTGATTCAGCCAGCCGGTTGGAACTACAAGTTATTATCACCCGCCTCAGTACTGACGAATATCATAATAATTTGTCGTCTCAACCAACAGGAAAGCGAGTCCATACGAGTCTGGACGACTGAGTGTTCAGTTAATAAGGTTATTCGTTCGTTCTCGTTGGATTGTGCAGGTTCACTGATAAGAGAAGTCATAAGGCTTGTCATATATTCGGCTCAATTTCCATATAAACATCTCGAATTCTAAATATACAATTAAATTTCTAATACAATAACACTAATCCCAACCTTAACCTTAACCCTCGTTATTTTATGCTTTATTTAAATTATCTATGAAATGAAAATTAAGTTTATCTTATTTGGAGAAACTCTTTAAAATGATAAAGTAAAGGGGTGTTTACACAGAGATCACATAAATACTAGAGGGGGCATTGGCGGGAAAATTTGGTAACCATATGGCAGCCGCCATTACCTATGATATTTCAGTCAATTGGTTGGCAAATGTACCAGACCCAGTCCTTTGCCCACCAACGCGCCTAAACTCGTAACTCGGCTCCATAAACATGACCCAAATGTGAACGAAGCGAAATACGGAAAAACTGTAGAAGTCATTGTTTATCACTTTCAGCAGATTGCATGTGAAGATGAAACAAACCTAATTTTCATTTCATTTCCACATTAATACTAGGGAGTTTCACCAACTTTTCACTTCGGGAAGAATTACTGAGGAATTATCTTAAGTAAAACAGGTGATCGGGAATCTAACTCCAAGCTGAAAATACTAGACGAACACTCTAAAATTCCAAAGTTATGTCTACTTATAGCAGAAAATAATATTTAGCATCAAAAGATCACGCATCTACTATCTCGTTCAGTCTTAAGTTATTTTCTTATCATTTCCCTGCGTCAGTCGATTCAAATACTCCCGTTCAGTGTACCGTCTAAGACACGGGTTATCAAACTTTCATCTTCAACTCTATGGGGAACTGTGACTTTAAGCCGTGGCTCTGCCTTCATAGCTCGCTCTACTGTTGACCTGGCATTATCGTTGCCGCTCCAACATCGCCGAGCAACCTGGAAGAAAGGAGATTTACGTGAGAAATGGAATTGTTTCAGATATCTTGAACAGTAGTGCATGCATGTAGTTATCAATTGAGATCATAGTCAATAGAGATATGGTCTGGAAACTCGGAAACTTCAAAGCGCCTATAATGAGCTGTGATTTTATGTTGAACCCTACCTTATTGCACCGTGCACATCCTTTGTTTTAGGTTTATTAATATTTAAATAGCACGGTTGAGTGATTGAACTGAACTGAAACGTTGCTATTGGACAATTCGTTCATTATACTAAAATACAATGTGTTCATGCAGTGACCGTGCACCGTGCACAAAAATGCATAAAGGCGAACAAAAAGATAGACCAAAGACTTTAGCTGAGTTTCCAGACCATATCTCGTCTATTGAGATATATGCTTGCATGCATGGTATGGAAACTTAAAGGATAAAGGACTGGGGGAGGGGGCTAATCATCCTTAATACTCGCACTGAAATGCGAAGGACGCAGAATCAACGTACGTGGCCGTGTCGAGGCGTATCAAAGGCGCTTCAGGCAGCCGCCATACGACACAGTTCAGACCACGGATCACAACTAAGATCTTAGGTGTTGATTTTATGGAGGGAGGAAACCCGGAGAACCCGGCAAAAAATCCTCGAAGCACAGGAGAGATCAATAACAACTCTACTCACATGAGTTCCAAGATCGACAACGGGGTCATTCCCAAGCGGTCACCCATCCAAGTACTAACCCCGTCTAACTGGGCCTCACTTTTTCGCGAGAGGCAGCGCGCTAACAGCACACGCCACCCGTGCTCCCCTAAACTTGGCGAAAGTCTTTGGTCAGGTTGTGAAGACAATGTATGCTTGGTAAAATGAAGCATGCAGTCATCCGATAGCAGCGTTTGCATTCAATCCCCAACCGTGTTATTTAAATTTTAATAAGCGAAAATCTGATAGGGTCAATGAGGATTAAGGAATTATTATTTTATAGCATTAAAAGTTAGAATAACTTTCTTATTAATCTCGTTTGTTTGGTCTGTACGGGAAAGTATTCGCCCTCGTTTTCTTTATCGCATTGCACAAAAGTATACTTTTTCCTCACAGACCTCACGTTCGGTTAATAAGTTTTTAATAATTACACGTACTCCATTCGACACATCCCACGATAGCATTTCTGTAGCTCGTTTTTTAGCTTCCTAAAACAACGAAAAAGAAAAACAATTTCTCTACGCAACGGGGTATAAACCCAACTCAAGGCAGAATGTTTTCAGCGTAAAGTTTTTTGCGTAAAAAAGTTGGTAAACTGACAAAATAGTGACGTTTCGAGTTGCTATATATCGCCTCGAGACCTCGACCAACTCTTACGCTTTTTTCGTGCTCTCCCAACTTCCCGTGTGCATCCATAACTCGATGGAGCGCGGTACACCATAAATCATTTCCTTATTTTTGAAAAACTCGAAGATGACGATACTTTCTATCATAGATAATGGAAGGGGAACTGGATAGGAAACTTGCGAAACCGGAAACCATGTTTGCACAACTTGCTATGGTAATTATGCACTTATAAGGGACTAATGCACCTAATGTGGTCACACATGGCTAAAATCAGACACTACTGACTTAAGTGGTATTACACTATTGTTTAATTTCAGCAATAGGTGATCCTGGCCATGTGGGACCACCCGTTAGGTGCATTGCCCGCTTATAAGTGTATAATTACCATAGCAAGTTGTGGAAACATCGTTTTCGGTTTCGTAAGTTTCCTATCCAGTTCCCCTTCCATTATCTATGTTTCTATCAAAATTAAAACTTTCCGACATGCTGTGGGCTTCTGTCCTTCAGAAAACACGGGTATTGAGGATGGCCATATGAAAGCTCTATTAAAGTGATGAAATGAAATTTTCGCTAATTTTTTTATTTTATAATATAAAAATATAGAAGACAAAGCATAAACCGAAAATAAACATCTTGAAACTCAAAACATGAGCTAAAAACAAGACAATAATTGAAAAGGTGATATTTCGATTTTGTTATATAGCTAGAGTTTCACTGGATGCAACGATGACTGTCATTGGTTGGTTTGTGATCACATGACCTTAGCTAAATTTCATTGTCTACCTAGCGGGCAATAATTGAAAAATTATTGCCTGCTCGGTCAATAAGTTTTCAATTGTTGCCTGCTCGGAACTTTGAACTCTTCACGACATCCTATAAACAAAAGCTTGTTTGGTACGAAAAAAGAATATTTATAGGCTTCCAAAGCATGTGTGAAGATTAACTGGAGAAATGAATTGCTGTTCTTTTGTTCTGAGACTTATATTTGTTTGGTTGAGGTGAAATTACAGAGCCAGGCAAAATGTTTTGGTAAGTCATTATAGCGTTTGTCTTTTGTGCACTTTCCCTTGATAAACGTCGAAATTATTCAGCGAAACTCACGCTATATAACAAAACAGTATTAACCCTCGGGAAACAGTTAGTTTTGTTTTCCCTCGAGTCTCGATGTTCCCCTCGACTTCGTCTTGGGAAATATCAAGACTCTCGGGAAAACAAAACTAACTGTTTCCCTCGGGAGCAGACATATTAAGTGTATATTATTACAAAATCATCATCAGACCAAGTGACTAGAATCAAATATCTACGTTCTATTTATGATTTTACAAGGATGGTGAAATAGGAAAAAAGCCAGTAAAGAACTGACGCTTTTCTTGTAGCATGTACTTCGCAACTTGGATTTGTAATAGATAGCATGCATTCTTTTAAATCCTTTTTAATTCTTCTGACCTGGTATATATACTTTCAAAAACTCATTAATAATTCATGAGGAAAACACAAAAGAAAATCATGACCGTATCGTATCTTTTATTTGTGATAAAGATTTCTCCTGATTTACATAAACTTTAGCTTTGATTTTCTCGGCTTAGACAAGGTTATTTTTCAAACTAACTCCGCCAATCAACTTACCAAGTGGTTCGTTTTTGAAGCCGTATAATAAACTCGCAGTTCGTGTTTTATCAGATATAAAAACACTGGGCTTCGCCTCGTGTCTTTATATCTGATAAAACACTCCTGCTCGTTTATTATACAGTACATAGCTTTTTTTCCGTTTGTAATCAGTTTGAATTTCAAAATTTTAGAATTTTGAATTTTCTTATCCTGCCGTTAACGGTTGTAATATAACTCTAGTTATTTTAATCCTATTTCACCATCCTTGTATAAATAGACGTAGATATTTGATTCTAGTCACTTGGTCTGATGATGATTTTGTAATAAAATCGAAATATCACCTTTTCAATTGTTGTCTTGTTTTTAGCTCATATTTTGAGTTTCAAGATGTTTATTCTCGGTTTATGCTTTGTCTTGTGTTTTTTCAAATTGTCTGCTGGATGTGGTTTTTAAAAATATAGAAATCGCTGATATTTATATCTTATTAGATGTTTTGGTGTGTAGTATCGCTAATTTTTACGAGTTGTGCCAAAATACAAACGAGTAAAAATATACAGATTTATTATACAACTGCTCTGATCAACCAATTTTTATGGAAAAAGAAAACTCTAAAAAGGCCAGAGAAGTAGCGCGTGACTTGCGCCAGGACAAAACCAAGACAAAATAATAAGCATACATTAAGTAGTTCTCGAGTGATAAATTTGATTGGCTAACAAAATCTGTCAAACCGATTTTCTACTGTCCAAATAACTAACTATCCAAATATCGCTGTATATTTGTACTCATTTTCAGCGTTATTTGGACAGTTTTTAATGCTGTTGTATAATAATGCTACATATGCTCACTTTGTTTTTACGTGTTTATAAAGTGCTTTATTTTTATATTTAAACTTGCCAAACCGGAGCATTTCTTAAGTCGAAATATCAGTGAGACGAGTAACAATACCTGTGACGTCACAAGGTGGATCAAGACTAAACAAATTTACTACTCAAATCAGTAGAGCGAGACATAGACGATGTTTTCATCGCTTCCGAAGCGACAGTTTCATTAACCGCAGATCAATTTCAAGGCAGTCACGAGGTGTATTTTTATAGCAAGTCTCTCAACCAATTCAAACGAAACATTGCTGCTTCTGCTCTACTGTAAGTAACTAAACTGTAACATTTTTCTCTATATTAAACCATGGGTAATATAATAGATTATATTTATAAATTATCTAATTATATTATCCATGATTATACTTAACTATGTTCTGAAAATTTGTAATCCAGACATTTATGTAAATCTTTGTAGATATTCTATTTTGTATGTAATTTAGCGTAATACCTGTATCTCAAACACGCCCACTGTGGAAACCAGCATCTGCTGACGGTGTTAGCGTGGTTAAATAAAGATTATCTATCTATCTATCTATCTATCTATCTATCTATCTATCTATCTATCTATCTATCTATCTATCTATCTATCTATCTATCTATCTATCTATCTATCTATCTATCTATCTATCTATCTATCTATCTATCTATCTATCTATCTATCTATCTATCTATCTATCTATCTATCTATCTATCTATCTATCTATCTATCTATGTACCACGTGATAAGTTACGAGTTAACGATTGGATGTTCATCACGTGATACATGAGAATACACCTCGTGATTGCTTTGAAATATGATCTGCAGTTAATAAAACTGACACTTCGGAAGCGATAAAAAAATCATCCATGTCTCGCTCTACTGATTTGAGTAGTATGATAATGATCCACCGTGTGACGTCAAATAGTTGTTGTGGCCGCGTTATTGTGTTGACGTTTCACGGCCCTAGCTATCAACTTTGAACTGAAAAATAAAGTGTTTTCCAAAGACGTAAATATTAAATGAACATATGTACGAATATCAGAATTTTCTATATTTTTATACTATCAAATAATATAAACAGAGAACAATACATGGATGTGCGGAAATATGAAATTTATTTCGAGTGTTGACCAGATGCTGGTTCAGCGATAATCTTCACATGTGAGATTATCATAAATAATCACACATGTGAGATTATCATTTTTATTAGTGTCGGAAAAATCAATAAAACATTTTATTTTATATAATAAAAAGCAAAAATTTCATCTCATAAGCACTTTAAACCCCCTTCTCAAATAAACCCCGCTCTCTATTAAGCTCAACACTTAGTGCTCTAATTTTTAAATACCTCCCCCCCCCCCTCTTTTAAGCCCTCCCAAAATTAAACCAAGACGGTTCATATTCACCTGTGAACCGTCCAAAACAAGACCAAATCCACCATTTATGACTTCTCCCCTGTAAGTATGAAATACACAAACACATTCACATCAAGAACATTGAACTGACTGGTGGAACCAGAAAAAGCTATACGATGGGGCAGGATACCATATAACTCACCAGCCAACACCACCTCCATTGTGGAGGCTTACCCATGTTGCACCGCGGAACGAGTCGCCAATAACATTCTGAACAGCCATATCTGAAACGTTAGACGGATTATTTGACGGATATGTCTCCAAAAATATCTTTATCAACCCTCCCAAAAAAGAAAACCAATTGGTCACAAAACCTTGCCTGTCCTACTCTTCTACATGTGCACAGGCTACATCTGCCATATCTGCCATATATATTATATCTTGCCATAATAAGACTTACCTGCACAGAGATTTGAACCATCAAAGATGTTTGACGTCTCTCTGTAAGGACTGAAAAAGAAAGGAGAACGAGCAGTCCTTTTTTTCAAATCATATGACTAAACACAGGTCATAGCTGAAAGCGTGTAAAACATGGCAGAGGTCATGAGCTATGGATCACCATATACAGTATACTGTCTATGTAATGGATCACGAAACGCCAATAAGTCAGCCTGGCGACCCTAGCTTAATCAATAACTTGACCTACTAGTATGGTTTAATGCTCTGATACAATTAAATACAATACAATACAATACAATACAATACAATACAATACAATACAATACAATACAATACCATACAATACAATACAATACAATACAATACAATACAATACAATACAATACAATACAATACAATACAATACAATACAATACAACTTTATTTTAACACGATAAATGTTTAAGCTACAAGTTTGTGGGGTTGTGCACAACAAATTAATAAATTTTACTATATACTACAAATTAAATAATAATTCAAACATAAATATACTCGTCTAATCTAAAATTAGCGGTTGAAGCTGAAGTAATATTAAAATTAAAATTACAAAAAATATCTAAAGAACTCAGTCTTTCTTCAATGTTCTTATAATTAGAATACGCAAAGTTCTCGTCATTACTAGTAATGGCATTCCACAGGATTGCACCTCTGTATGCTATTGAATTATTGCTATAAGTGGTGTTAAAACGCGGTACCGTTAGCGAGTCACGTGATCTAAAGGAATAATGGTTGCATTCACGTTTCATTGCAATTTTGTTAGATAATTCTGGAAGTTTGTTATTGTATGCTTTGTGCATATGTTTAATCAAAACCATTTTGTAATAATAATATAAAGTTTGTACACAGGCACGTTGTACACAGCCGCAGTATAAAACGGAATGGAGAGTCAGGTTAGCCTGTCAGCGGTTCAATTAATTAACGTGTTAGGCTGGTATATCAAAGCCCAGCATATTATTTTCATAAACGCCATTGAGTCGAACACGAGCTGAGTAAAATCATAATATTTAATAAAGTTCCAACGTTATATTATTATTCTCCGATGATAGTAGCAACTGATGATCCAGGCGGGTATCTTAATCTTAATATAAATATCAATGCCCAGCATAATACACGAAGAATTGTTTTTCGCCCAACCGTTCGGTTATCACACTTTTTTCGTTTCAAAGATATGTTACGCAAAGGTCTTAAATCTCGAGTTGTTTATCAATTTAAGTGTCAACATTGTAGCATGTTGTATATAGGACAAACCAGCCGACTTCTTCACACTCGAGTTTCTGATCACATGGGTCACACGCCCTCAAGTATTCTTTCACATCATTGTGAAACCGACCATACCATCTCTCTTGAGGACTTTAATTTACCATTTTATCTTCTGGCACTTCTGGCACTGATCTGCTAATTAAGGAAAGCTTTCTCATTCAGAAGATTAAACCCTCGCTTAATGCAAACATCAGCTCCTTTCCACTTTCTCTCTTCTGACATCTCACCTCACATATATCTGTAATAGTTATTATTAGTAACCTATTTATATATTTGTAATTATTTATCCCCTCATTCATTCTCTGAAGATGTTGCGATAATAACAACGAAACGTTAGAACTTTATTAAATATTATGATTTTACTCTCGTGTCCGACTCAATGGCTTTTATGAAAATAATATGCTGGGCTTTGATATTCATAATTAGAACGTATTAGGTGACCAAGATTAAAGCTTTTGTTGAGGTTAAGATATTACGGGCGTTTATGTCACATGTTTTCAGTCGAAAGACACAAAATGTGGGTAAATGTTGTGGTCGTTGTAAGATAATTACCTATCTGTTCCACTAACATCGTGATGGTCCCGACTCAACACAATAGGTCCCTGTAAAAATGAATGAATGAATGAATGAATGAATGAATGAATGAATGAATGAATGAATGAATGAATGAATGAATGAATGAATGAATGTATGTATGTAATTTCATTGTAAGTTTAAATAATTAACGTAATTATTCAATTATTATATACTATATACTATATACTATATACTATATACTATATACTATATACTATATACTATATACTATATACTATACACTATACACTATACACTATACACTATACACTATACACTATACACTATACACTATACACTATACACTATACACTATACACTATACACTATACACTATACACTATACACTATACACTATACACTATACACTATACACTATACGTAATTATTCAATTATTATATACTATATACTATATACTATATACTATATACTATATACACTATACACTATACACTATACACTAATTACATATATACATATATACATATATACTATATACTATATACTATATTACATATATACTATATACTATATACTATATACTATATACTATATACTATATACTATATACTAAAGGCACATACTTTGATTTTCTTGTCTGCAATAGCTTGATTAAAAGCCAAAGCGATTTCCACTCTTCCTCTTTGGTCCGAATATAAAATGCGAGCCTGGGATCCAACAACCTGTAAAATGAAGATTTATGCTGTCCTCCAATGTACTGTATACGGTATACGGTATACTGTATACTGTATACTGTATACTGTATACTGTATACTGTATACTGTATACTGTATACTGTATACTGTATACTGTATACTGTACTGTATACTGCACCGCACTGTTGCTGTTGCTGCTCCTGCTGTTGCTGCTCCTGCTGTTGCTGGTACTGCTGCTGCTGTTGCTGCTGCTGCTGCTCCTGCTACTGCTGTTGCTGCTACTGTTGCTGCTACTGCTACTGCTACTACTGCTGCTGTTGCTGCTGCTGTTACTGCTGCTGTTATTGCTGCTGCTGTTACTGCTGCTGCTGCTGTTGCTACTGTTCTGTATAGTAACAGCATTATTACTCACAATGTCCTAACATAAATACACCAAATAGTGGATCAAGTTATCAAGTAAGCTAGGCGGTAAACTTGGTTACTGATTAGGAATTTTGTTTGGTAACTCATATTACTTACAATGCAATAAATTATTCGATCATAATCAACTCCAAAGATAGTACCTAAACTAGTTTCCTTAGTTAGAATAAAGTCTCTTACCAGTTGGTTTTTCTGAGCTTCTTTAATCCACTTCAAGTTATCCTCGTATTGCTGTTTCACTTCTGGGGGAACTATACAATACAAAATGTAATACGTAGTCTTCACAGTGATTTTGTTTGATAATTACAAAGTACACAAGCTTTGCTTACTGGCTTGTCTTAAGTAATTTTCCAGTACTTCTGCAGCAATTTTGTCCGACTTGTTTAAATCCTCAGGAAGTCCCGAAGTACAAACCCACCTGTGGAGAAAACACAACACGATAAGTTCAGTTAACTCTTTCACTACTGAGGGTTGTTGGGGTGTGACACAGTGGTTAGCGCACGTGCCTTTCACCTCTGCGATCCGGGTTCGATTTCTGCTCTCAGCAGTTATCTGATTGAAAATTTCACCTTGGCCGCATGTGAGAAGAGTGCTTCCAGTTTGACTCTACCAAACACCACAGGTTTTCCCTGGATAATTCGGATTCCTCCTGTGGTAACACTGGACCAATGAGGGATGGCCCTTACTGGACCTCTAGGGATAACATGCAGTTTAGATATAACTGATAGAGTTATCCAGTATAAATATAAGTTAGTTGAGTTGAGTTGAGTTGAGTTGAGTTGAGTTGAGTTGAGTTGAGTTGAGTTCTCCACTTGACAAGTAAAATACTCTGGCGTTAGAGTAAAATACTAAACTCTACTTCGTTCCAAAACGAACGATACGGTAAGCAAAGAGTTAAAGAAAAATCCATGAGAAATTAATATTTAACTAATATCTGTAAATCGGTTTGGTTTTTGAAACACAATGAAACAATCATATGATAAACCACTTACCGGAATGGACCAAAACCAAGTGAGAAGATATTTCTTAAAAGAAAAAAAAAGATAGTGTAATCAGAAACAGTTTTAAAATTGACATACAGCAGTGGGGTTTTTCCATTTTTATTCGTTCGTTCGTCCATCCGTCCGTCCGTTTGTTTGCCATCCGTCCATCCGTCCGTTTGCCATCCGTCCGTCCGTTTGCCATCCGTCCGTCCGTCCGTCCGTCCATCCACCCATCCCTCCATCCCTCCATCCCTCCATCCGTCCCTCCCGTCCGTCCCTCTCTCCCGTCCGTCCGTCCCTCCCGTCCGTCCGTTCAGTCCGTCCGTTCAGTCCGTCTGTTCCTTCCGTTCCGTCCAGTCCGTCCGTTTCGTCCGCCCGCCCGCCCGCCCATCCATCCATCAATTAATTTAAAAATTAGTTATACCCAATCTCACCCCATGATGTCTTGAACGTAAGAAGGATAGCGGAATGTTCCATCCTCCTTGAGGCCAACGTCGGCACCTTGATGAAACAAACGTTTAAGTCTGGTAAACGTACTCACGTAAACACCTCGTAATTGTCATAGTAATGTCGCGTGAACAATATTAATAAATATTACTCTCGAATCAAATACAAAACAAATCATTGTTTGATTGTTTTGAAACTGGAAGAAGATTGTATATTAAGTTTATTATCGGCTTTTATAGTGGGATATCGATGAACGTTGTGAAAAAGTACAGTATTTACGAGCGTGAACTCACTCACCCGCTCTGCTCGCTTCAAGTAAGAATGCGTTCCCATAATCAAAGAAATACATTCCTCTTGCTGACAGTTTATTGATGGCTGCCACTTGTCTCTTTAAACTGCAATAATAAAATATATTCAGATTTCTTTACTTAATAAAATGGAGTAAGTGAAGTGAGGTGAGATGACGTGGAGTGAAGTGAAGTGAAGTGAAGTGAAGTGAAGTGAAGTGAAGTGAAGTGAAGTGAAGTGAAGTGAAGTGAAGTGAAGTGAAGTGAAGTGGAGTGGAGTGGAGTGAAGTATAGAGTGAAGTGAAGTAGAGTGAAATTGAGTGGTGTGACATGAAGTGAAGTGAAGTGAAGTGAAGTGAAGTGAAGTGAAGTGAAGTGAAGTGACATGAAGTGAAGTGGAGTGAAGTGAAGTGAAGAGGAGTGAAGTGAAGTGAAGTGAAGCGTAGTGGAGTTAAGTTGTTCAGACACACCCAACTCCACACCTTTCTTTAACAGCTTTCTTAAATTTCTCAGGATTTCCGACCATAAGTTCATTGGCCTCATCAAAGCTCAATCCCACAGGATAATATCCTCCATTGTAAGGATTGTGAAGCGATGTCTGGTCGGAGCCGATGTCGACAAGCATTTCACTCTCATCTGCAAGTCGCTCCCTATAAGAATAAGAAAAGTTGCAAAGGAAATTGAAGGTAATGTAATGTGATTTTTGTGTGAAGGAGAAGTTATTACATTGCATCACATTGCACTGTATCACATTCCATTCGATTGCATTCGATTACATTGTATTCGATTGCATTACATTAGCAGCCACTTCACTCCATTCCATCCCACTGCATTGCGTTGCGTTGCGTTGCGTTGCGTTGCGTTGCGTTGCATTGCATTGCATTGCGTCACGTTACATTAGCAGACACTTCACTCCATTCCACTGCGTTGCGTTGCGTTGCGTTGCGTTGCGTTGCGTTGCGTTGCGTTGCGTTGCGTTGCGTTGCACTGCATTGCGTCACGTTACATTAGCACCCACTTCACTCCATTCCATTCCGCTGCATTGCATTTCATTACATTATCACAACAGACATACTCTGTCAATACTTTGCAATCATCCATACCACTTACCAAAGGTCTACTATGTTTCCATGAAAACCAAGACTAGTTGTTCGTTTTTCTTGTTTGGCTTTTCTGGAAACAAATATGGTGATACAATTAAACCAGTCTTCACTCAACGATTACGTTTGGAGTATACGTATACGTATATGACAGTGGCGTAGTAAATGGGCGGAAAAGAGGAGGGATGAAAGGTTGCCAATTACATACGTATAAAGAATATAATTCAAAAGTGGAACATACTTAATTTTAGCCATGCATTCATCCAGACTGTTTGCCACTTCCATTACCCAACTGAAAGTCAAAAACGCATAGTGTTTGCATAAACTCAGTTACCACACACAAGGTCAACCTCGTCAGTCGTCGTTGATGTCTTTGTTACTGTCATCGTCAACATCAGTCACCATTATCATCACCACCATTACCATCATGAGCACTAGCACCACCAGCATCACCACCAGTACCATCATCGTCATGATCACCAACGTCGACGTCGTTGTTGTCATCATCTTCCCACTACCATCAACGACACCATCACCACCATCATCAACACCATGAGCACCATCACCACTATCATCATGAACCAATCATCAACACAACTACCACCACCATCACCATCATCATCACCATCACCACCACTTCGTCGTTGCTGTCATCATCTTCGTTATTGTCATAATTAGGCAACATCACAGTCACCATTATCATCATCACAATCATAACAAACACCACCACAACAACAACCACCATCACGCACCATCATCACCACCACCACCACCATCAATAACACCATCATCAACACCATGAGCACCACCACCACCACCATCACCGATCATCACCACTATCATCAACATCAACACAACTACATCCACCACCATCACCACAACCATCATCATCATCACCTTCACCGATCATCATCACCATCATCAACACACAACTACCACCACCACCACCACCACCACCACCATCATCTTCACCACTAACATCACCACTATTATCATGAACCGATCATCATCAACACAACTACCACCACCACCATCATCAACATCACCTCACCATCATCATCATCTTCACCACCATCACTGATCATCATCACTATCATCAATCATGAACCAATTATCAACACAACTACCACCACCATCATCATCACCCTTCACTATCATCACTATCATCATCATCATCATCATCATCATCATCATCATCATCATCATCATCATCATCATCATCATCATCACCGACACAACTACCACCACCACCATCATCATCAACATCACCTCATCATCAACATCACTTCTCAAACTCATGAATAATTCATGAGCTAATTAGCCAATCAAAAACACGTATTTCGTCACGTGCATGAGTTGCAAAACCCCAGTAATAAACGAAAAATTGAATTAATAATTAGGAAATTAGATAATAAACGCTTTAAACAACAAAAAGCGTACATTACAACATTTCTAAATTATAAAAACAGTCAAACCAAAGAAAACTGTATTATTACCACAATTCTAAATTATAAATGCAAAACTCAACACAGAAACCAATTAAGTTAGGTTATATAATAGCACGCCATCTAATTAGGGAATTCTACAACAATAGACTATTGTCAACTGAGAAGTTATTTCATAAACTCGTGGTTCGAGTTTTACCAGGGTTTCCAAACACTTGAGAACAATTGAATTCACTCGACTGTTCACCGCGCGATTTCATAATTGCTCTCTCGAGTTTGTAAAACACTCAAGGCAACAAAAACCACTCAGCCGTGCCGGCCTCGTGTTTTCATTGCCTTTCGTGTTTTACAAACTCTCAAGAACAATTATAAAAATCGCTTGGTGAACAGCCTCGTGAATTCAATTGTTCTCGCGTGTTTGGAAACCCTGGTAAAACACTCGCACTCGTTTATGAAATATTACTTCACCACCACTATCACCATGTATCATCAACATCTTTAATTACCCTTGTTGGTGACGCTTCTCAAGAGCAGCTTTATTGACCTACAGTAAAAACACACACAATGATATACATTAGCTAAAAAAATATACAACATCAATGTACCATGGCTTCCTTACAGCTATAAATGGTTATTATACATTTTTCTCAAATCCTTGATTGTAATTGGTCAGAAAGTTGATGAGAATTCTCGATATCTGCACTTTTAGTTGTATTTACCGGCTGTAATTGTTAGATTCTGAGTCCGCGATACTATTATCTGTAGTTTCTGGAGGTATTATCTGTAGGAAAAACGACTTATCATGCATGTTATCATTCAAACGTTTTTTGGTTCTGAGAGTGTTTTTCTTTACATTTTCAACTGAAAATGTGTAATAAAACAATTATTGAATTCAACTTTTTTCATATCAAGAATTATCAAGGTCTCAGACCGCATTATCAGCCTTCAACTTCGGCAGATAACACAGACTTCGACCTTGATAATTCTTGATATCAAAAACGTCCCATCCAATAATTGCTTATTGTTATATATTGGTTGGTTTGTGGTCACATGACCTTAGCTAAATTTCAATGTCTACGGGCAATAATTGAGAACTTATTGCCTGCTCGGTCAATAAGTTTTCAATTGTTGCCCGCTAGAACTTTGAACTCTTCGCGGCATCGGGCATCCTATAAACAAAATCTTGTTTGGCACGAAAAAAAGAATATTTATATATAGGACTGCAAAGTCTTCAAAGCATGTGTGAAGATTAACTGGAGAAATGTATCGCTGTTCTTTTGTTCGGAGACTTATATTTGTTTGGTTGAAGTGAAATTACGGCCGAGCCAGGCGAAATGTTTTGGTAAGTCTTAGCGTTTGTCTTTTGTGTACTTTCCCTTGATAAACGTCGAAATTATTCAGCGAAACTCAACCTATATAACAAAACACTTAATGTCTGATCCCTCGGGAAACAGTTAGTTTTGTTTTCCCTCGAGTCTCGATGTTTCCCTCGACTTCGTCTCGGGAATTATCAAGACTCGAGGGAAAACAAAACTAACTGTTTCCCGAGGGAGCAGACATTAAGTGTATATTATCAAGCACATTTGCTTAAAGGTGAGGTAATACGGGCAACATGTTTCTAGTCGCAACTTTGTTGCGTTGCAAGTTGAAAAGCGTTGTTGCACGTATTACCACCCACCTTAAAGTGCCCCAAACCTCGACATTTTTTATTGTCTTATTTGGAAGAACTTTTAAAGTGATAAAGTAACTTCTTTGGAAGATTTTCGCTTTTTTGCTTTGTTTTTGAGATATTTCATTTTCTTTGATATGCAAATGTACGGAATTACGTCACACGTG
This sequence comes from Corallium rubrum, assembly GCA_964035015.1. NCBI lineage: Eukaryota > Metazoa > Cnidaria > Anthozoa > Scleralcyonacea > Coralliidae > Corallium > Corallium rubrum. Next base: position 10,878,226 of record OZ036004.1, read on the forward strand.
CATAATGACTTATCGAAGAAGTTTGTAGATCTCTTTCATTCTCGAACGAAATCTTTTAAAATCGAGAAGTTTGGTGTTGTGGGAGGAACCACGCACACATGTTATTCATACTTTAGTGTTTTTATTTGATAAACGCAAAGATATATAACATTCTCTGGTAAGTCGTTATGCACGTGTGACGTAATTCCAGACATTTATATATCAAACAAAATTAAATATCTCAAAAACAAAGCGAAAAAGCGAAAATCTTCCAAAGAAGTTACTTTATCATTTTAAAAGTTCTTCCAAATAAGACAATGAAAAATGTCGAGGTTAGGGGCACTTTAAACATTGTCACGCAACAATGATTTTGTTGCAAATTGAAAAAAATTGTTGAAAAATTAGACTCTATTTCTACTTGGTTAATCCTTTCATATGTGCATCGTTTTTGTCGAACAACTGAGTTTATCTTTTCACTCTGTGTAACGCCTAGACTTGCTCCAAGTCTGCCTCTTGTTGTTTCGAGACGGGTTCGTTTCGAGATAAAAGGCGGTCGGCCACGGGAAGAAAAGCGGGCGAGCGAAAACCCGCGGCTGACCGCCTTTTATATTCGGCCATTTTGCTCGCCCGCGTCGCCACTTTTCACACGTACACCTTTAAATCAAAACACAACCCATCTCGAAACAAATCCATCTCGAAACAACAAGAGGCAGACTTGGAGCAAGTCTACGTAACGCCAGACAATTTTGCTCGTCAAGGAAAGCCATGCGTGAAAGGGCTAAGGTGGGTGGTAATACACATGCAACAACGCTATTCAACTTGCAACCCAACAATGTTGCACCACCTTCATATGCGATAAAACATTCTCATACCTCCGCAATGACGCCAACACAACCACAGATTGTAGCAGCCTTGGCTTGCGCACCACTCATTCCACCAAGACCCGAGGTGACAAACACCCGACCGGCCATTTCGGACGTATTTAGATGACGTCGGGCTGCATTAAGAACCGTGAGTGTAGTGCCGTGCACTATACCCTGGGGACCAATATAGCAGTAACTGCCAGCTGTCATTTGTCCGTACATAGTCACACCCAGGGCAAACAACTTGTCGTAGTTCTCGCGGCTAGAGTAATTTGGAATCATCTAGAAATTGTGAAAAAAATAATACATTTAAAGTTAACAAATTTTAGCTCAACAGTATACCAAAATTTCCAAATTCAAAGTTTCAAACGAAGACTCATTTCGATATACGGCCTTTTCCACCGGTAAAAACATCGTATCATTGCAACATCGGCTCGCAACGTTCTGATTGGTTGAAAGTTTTCCCGCCGAAACACTGTCTTCTTCGACTTGGCCCAGCAAGATGTCGTCTCAATGTTTAGCTAACTGTCTGCAGCTGAGAAACAAGGTAAAGCAAAAGCAAGTCCCCTGTTGTAGAAGGTAAAAAGCTTTTGCGCTACGTAGATACTAGGAGCGTAGAAATACAAGTCGAAATTGTTAAAAGGACAACGTAATGATGAAGTACTCGTAGAGATAGACGGCTAGAAAGTATCAGTTAAAGAAAGCCTTAAACGTTACGTTTTCAATGAAAACCCTTCGTCAGAGACTGAACGTGGACTGTTGTAAAACGTTTTTCTCCGACGAAGGTCCTTCAGTAAAAACGGATAGACATTCTTTGCGACTGTGTATAAGACTTATGCGGTTATCTGCTGACATTTGCAGTACACTCGATAGTCAAATGACTAAGAAGAATTGGTTTATACTTAAAATTTACTATATTTTTAATACTTTAAGTTTGGGCTACATCTATTACAGTAATCGCTTACTGAAGTCGTTTTAAAATGAATTACTGTTTTACTGTTATTTTTACACAGCCAGCTAGTGCAAAACAAAAAATAATTCAGTCACCATTGAATGCATACTTTTAAGCCTTATAATAAATGATTAATACTACTTATAAGGCCTTATAATAAATGATATCATAAAATACAGTAAAAAAAAACCTCTTTAAAACCGTAGTTTTTGCATGTTACATAATTTCTCAGGTGTATAAAGACTAAGTAATTATACTAGTTACCATGCCATTTGTGATGACAGCTCGTGGGTTAGTTGGCAAACTGGGAAACAGTCCCAATGGATGTCCAGAATACATGACCAATGTTTGTTCTTCTGTCATCGTTGACAAATAATGCATTACTAAGCGAAACTGAGAGAAAAACACATCGTTTATAATGTCAGATAAATACTGTTTTGGCAACATGATTTGCAATCTTAAGTCTTCTCAAAGCCATGCATGCTATTGATGCTACTAACATCAAGTAACATGGTCCAATTATAAATATGCAGGTATAGGTATGAAGATCGAACTTACCTGTGCCCAATTGGAGAACACTTGCCCATTTCCACCATAAGTAACTAACTCATGTGGAAACTGAATGGGGAAGATACATTAATTAGATTCACTGAACATCAGTAATTGAAATTAGTTTTTAAAATAATTATAGGTTCTGTTAATTTGCAAAAAAATACAGTTGAAAAAATTGAAGATTGTGACATTTGAAGAAAAGACTGCTAGTGCAGTTATACTATACATACTGTACATGTTATATAAGAATATAGTATGGTTAATAAGCTACAAGCTAGATCACCAGATGAAATAATGTAAGTTAATACAATACATATATCTATATAGTACATGAGAACAGAACTCTACATGCAGCTACAATTGTATTATAGGCCAAAAAATGAAAACAAGGGGTTATTATAGTTATTAAAGGACTTTAACTGTTTAATAAGCTATTACCCCAGCCTTTATTAAGTTACAGTGTATTCTGTTTAATACTTGATATTTAAAGGTTTCAAACCTGAGCAACTCTGGGGTCCAGATTATTCATAATCATTAACATTATGGCTGCAGCTTGTTTGGTATTGCATGGATAATCCTCAATACTATAAGCTCTAATAAAAATAAACAAATATTGGTGGCTATATATAATAGTGATTGCCACAACCTTGTGTACCCAACCACATTGCATGGTAATCAAACTTACCCCAAGCTTTTTTACAGTCACAGTAATACACACTACCTATACGGTGTCAGGCTGTATACATATCAATATGATACTTATTACTGGAATTTGAATCTGAAACCTTTTTGTAGAAACATGTCTTGATCTGGGCCTAAACCAGGGTGTTTTTGCCAAATCTTTATCTGGAGCAGAGTATATAAAATTGTGTGCAGCATGCCCTCAGGTATAGTACTGCAGTCTGCCTGAGTACTGAGTAATTTGTTCATTCATGTGTTTGTTTGTGTGAAAATTCAATAGCTAGCAACATTTTTACATGACGTTTTTAATGTGATGTTTTTACACCAAACAGCAGGAAGAGTTCTTTAGCACTGTGTCTGGTTAGTCATGTATTTAGTCTATTATAACAGGGCCTGTGTTTATTTATGACACCAATTAATAGTTATTTAGTCTGGTGCAGGGTGGTTATTTTTCCTTCTTCTGCAGTAAGTCTGGAGCAGGGTACCAATTTTTTGCAATTTTGTCTGAAACAGGGTCACAAAAATCTTCAACTCCTTAGTCTGGAATAGACCAATTGCATAAATGACATAAATCCCACAAAAGCTCAGAACAATGAACCCTGGACTGAATATGGCCACCTCACTTTTAAATATCAAGGGGCCATACACAAAATATGTGATGCTTTGGGGGGTGGGGGTGGCTGTGGGGGTGGGTGTTTGAACAATAGTCACATAATGTCACAAGGGGGGAGGGGGTATCACAAAGCACTGTCACGTGATTGAGAGGTTGAAATTAAACAATATGTACATGTACCACGAATGATATATTGGAGATAGCATGAAGTATTTTCTGTGAAAGTGGATTGATCGCTGACACTAGATCCTGAAAGCTCAGTCCAAAAAAGATCTATTAATTTGGTGTTGGGGGAGGGGGTGGTTCAGAGTCACGTAATTTTCGATGGGGGGTAATGCCAACCGTCACAGATTGTCACAGGGTAGGGGGGAGTCAAAAATTGGCAAAAAAAGCGTCACGTATTTTGTGTATGGCCCCCAAAGAGATTACATAATTAACCGTTTTAACACGTACCCATCGAAGAAGACATTCATGAATTAATCACGAATACCAAATACAATATCGAATTCCCGAATACTGTACCTCATTTCCAGCCTTGGTCGGAAGCGGTACATGTAAATATGGCCGTAATCTTTTAGCTCCTGGGCGAATTCTGGCGCCAGATCAGGATGTGTCTGGACTGGAAAATACCTCAAGGCATTTTTAACTGCTTGCTATAACAAAATATTAAACCCTAAACTAAAACACAACCGTTTAATAACTAAGTAATATTAAGCCATATGTAACAATATGATATTTGATTCCATAATTTGGGGTCTCTCGGGCTCTCAGCACTTCACAGTCTTCACTTACAATTTCCTCTGTTTTAGAGAGATTGGTGTTTCGTTTCGGGGCATGTGGGACTCGATCATCTCGTTCTTGTATTGGAGGTAATGGATCCAACGGCAAACCAGAACATATGTCTTCAAGAGTCGCCATATTCTATAGATAGCTCAAGGTTCCACGAATGCACGAATTAACACACATGTGATCTTGGCATGAACATTGGCATGTAGTGGAGAGGAGAGGGGAGGGGTAAGTTACGTTTCTAAACTATTACATACTATATCATTAATTTCAAAGAAACATAGAAATGATTTTGATAATTATTCGTACCTGATATAACATTTAATATTCATATAATTAAAAGTAATAAAACTTTTCTAGAACTTTCCTAATGTCAAAATAAATCCCTCTTTCCCCTCTCTCCCCTCCCTGGTGTGTTGTATTGGGGTGTGAACGAAGGTGTGTGAGATGTGTGTGAGAGGCCTGAGGAATTTGTTATATTTTATTAATAAATATTCAGTTTTCAGATCAGTCGTCACTTTGTTTTCGCAATTTCGCGCCATTTAATATTCACGTTAAAGCCAAATATGAGGATAACTGTGAAAATAGAGGAGAAATGTTTGGTCATTCCATGTGGTGACGGCAGAAATTCGGTGAAATGGTTAATTTCAGAAGCCATCAACAGAAGCCGGTCCCTTATCAAGGTGAAGAGCGACATTGAAGATGACAACGTGGACGATTATCGTTATTATCGTTTGTCTCTACCAGATGGTGGTGGAATATTTTGGCCTGAAGACGCTATTGAAGACGTGTTGGAAAACGACGGATTCGCCGAGTTAAAAAGTAAGACAGTATTCTTCTTGATAAATTTATGGTAATAAAGATTCTTTTTCTTCTTCAGATATAAATTTCTTCAATACTAAATCGGATCACTGCGGGTGGCACTGGGGGGAGTATTTATATTGTACGTACACCAGTGCATTTAATATAACTATAAATTTTGGTCGATCACAACTTTTTGATACTCTCTGAACTTAGATTTAGTCACTGGATTTAATTATGTTTTGTTAGATTGAAAATAGTTTGTGATTGTTTATATAACATAAACATGTACCTATAAAATCCACGCATTATTTTATTGATGTTACACTATAAAGAGCTATTTGTTACTTACCAGTAAGTAGATTCCATTTTTTGAAACTAATAAATAAGAAAGCTTTTCTCAGTAAGGGGCCAAGTTTTTATAGGGGTGGGGGGGGGGGTGTTGTAGCCCCTGGTGCCCCCCACAGTGCCACCTTTAGGATAATGATGCACAGTGTATACGTCAGTGTTGTACCTAGAATTGTGATAGGGTCAAGCTATCAGGATCCTGCATGATAAACCATGATAAAAGTATTTACATGCATGGCCATTATTAAGGAAGCAGGGGGTGCAGGGGTTGGCACCCTATTCGCCGGAAGCAGGGAACTGAGCCCCCCTAAAAATTTGATGTCAAAGCACAAGTTTTCTGCTGCCATTTAGCACAGATGTATCATGCAGAGGAATATCCAACCTCAAAATGCAAGAAATCACGTTTCAGAGAGTGAGAAAATCAAAAAATTTCTGGGGGGCATGCCCCCGGGGGTCTCCTTAGAGGGTATTCACACCTTTGGCACTCGGCAAGTCCCTCCCCCAACCTGAAACATCTTCCTAGTGCCCTGTTTATACATAACATTCACTGGTATTGTGACTACTGTACTTCCATGTTGCTTTACTAAATAAATAATTATCAATTCTGGCTGACACTGGACAGTTGTGATGGAAAACAAAAAAAATCAACTTGTATTCTAGGTCTAAATAATTTAGATCAAATTCTTTTTGTAGAGGTGGATGACTATGACCATTCTTTGAGTGAAAAAATGTATCCTTACAATATATACTGAATAAGTTACTATAAAATGACAGTATATTTTCTACACAAAATTATGCATGCTGATAATGGCAATTGGAGACAGTGCCCTTTATATTTCAGCTGGGTGAGTTTGGGAGGAAAATTTTATGACTTGGTAGGGGGTATCATACTTTGGGAGAAAGTACTTATTTTGGTGGTTGCTTATTTGGGAAGGGATGTTTTATATTAGGTGCTTCAACCTTGTACCCAGGGGCCCCTACACAGTGGGATGTTGGTGAAAATGGCTGATTTCTCACTGTGGTGCTTATTTGGGGAGGGGTACTTATTTAGGAGGGGGTGCTTATTTGAGAAGTGGGTGCTTATTTGGGGGAGAGTGCTTATTTGGGGTGTGTGTGCATATTGTTTTTTGTGATGTGTGGCCGGTATTTGGGAGGGGGTGCTTGTTTGAGAGAGGGTGCATGTGTGGGAGGTACTTATTTGGGAGGGGGTGTTCAGTTGGGATGGGGTCCTTATTTGGGGGGGGGGGTATTTGGAAGGGGGGTGTATTTGTGGGAGGGTCTTTATATGGGAAGTGGTATTTATTTGAGAAAGGGGTGCTTAATTGAGAGAGGGTGTTAATTGTTTTGGTGAGAGGGGTGTTAATTTGAGAAAATAATATTTATTGGGGAGAGATTTTTGGGAGGGGGTGTTTACTTAATTTTTGACAAAAACATCAGAATCTATGACAAAGAGAAAACAACACATCAGAGTGCTTATGTTAGGGGGGAGGGTTATTTAAGAAGGGGTGCTTATTTGATTCATACAGGATGTAAAATATGGCATATTATATTATGTGAAGTATTTAATCTCCTTGCATTGCACCCCACCCATCATGTAGTGGGTGGGGCAGGGAGCAGGGATAAGACCCTGGGTACAACGTTGCATGTTGCTGCACTGACACAACCGTGTTACTATCATATGTAATATTTAAAACACGAGCAGGAGTGTCTGATAAAACATGTTCTGCGAGTGTTAATTTTGAATGGCTTTAAAAACGATCACCATTTGGTAAGTTTGTTGATGTAGTAATTTTGAAAAATAACGTTGTCTAAGGCGAGAAAATCAAAGCTAAAGTTTATGTAAATCAGGAGAATGTTTTATCACATATAAAACCACGATACGGTTATGATTTTTCTTTGTGTTTTCCGCATGAATTATTAATGAGTTTTTTAATACTCTTTAATAGTTAGATACTTATAAGAAATCCTTAACTATATAATATCAACTAGCAACTTGAAGTGTTCTCCTAAGACTGCACATCCTACTACTCTGGTAAAACAATTTTAACATGTGTTGACAGTTGCGTAAAGTGTGAAGTGTAATGTAAAAGTATAATGTTTAATCCTATACAAAATTATGTAGTTTATTGTAGTCTCCTTATGAAAAGTGTTACACATAAAATTTTAATTTTATATCAAGATAATGCTCACACACGTGGGTTTGGACTTTGGATGTGATAAACACTCATTTGGCTACGCAATCATTTGGCTACGCAGTCATTTGGCTACGCAGTCGTCTGGCTACGCAGTCATCTGGCTACGCAGTCATCTGGCTACCCAGTCATCTGGCTACGCAGTCATCTGGCTACGCAGTCATCTGGCTACGCAGTCAACTGGCTACGCAGTCATCTGGCTACGCAGTCATCTGGCTATGCAGTCACCTGGCTACGCAGTCAATTTAACTGGCTACACAGTCATCTGGCTACGCAGTCATCTGGCTACGCAGTCATCTGGCTACGCAGTCATCTGGCTACGCAGTCATCTGGCTACACAGTCATCTGGCTACGCAGTCAATTTAACTGGCTACGCAGTCAATTTAACTGGCTACACAGTCATCTGGCTACGCAGTCATCTGGCTGTGCAGTCAGGCTACGAAGTCAACTGGCTACGCTGCCATCTGGCTACGCTGTCAGTATCTGGCTATGCAGTCATCTGGCTACGCAGTGATCTGGCTACGCAGTCAACTGGCTACGCAGTCAACTGGCTACGCAGTCATCTGGCTACGCAGTCATCTGGCTACGCAGTCAACTGGCTACGCAGTCATCTGGCTATGCAGTCATCTGGCTACGCAGTCAATTTAACTGGCTACACAGTCATCTGGCTACGCAGTCATCTGGCTGTGCAGTCAGGCTACGAAGTCAACTGGCTACGCTGCCATCTGGCTACGCTGTCAGTATCTGGCTATGCAGTCATCTGGCCACACAGTCATCTGGCTACGCAGTCATCTGGCTACGCAGTCAACTGGCTACGCTGTCATCTGGCTACGCAGTCAACTGGCTACGCAGTCATCTGGCTACGCAGTCATCTGGCTACGCAGTCATCTGGCTACGCAGTCATCTGGCTACGCAGTCATCTGGCTATGCAGTCATCTGGCTACGCAGTCATCTGGCTACGTAGTCATCTGGCTACGCAGTCCTCTGGCTACGCTGTCATCTGGCTACGCAGTCATCTGGCTATGCAGTCATCTGGCTACGCAGTCATCTGGCTACGCAGTCAATTTAACTGGCTACACAGTCATCTGGCTACGCAGTCATCTGGCTACGCAGTCAACTGGCTACGAAGTCAACTGGCTACGCTGCCATCTGGCTACGTTGTCAGTATCTGGCTATGCAGTCATCTGGCTACACAGTCATCTGGCTACGCAGTCATCTGGCTACGCAGTCAACTGGCTACGCAGTCATCTGGCTACGCAGTCATCTGGCTACGCAGTCATCTGGCTACGCAGTCATCTGGCTACGCAGTCATCTGGCTACGCAGTCATCTGGCTGTGCAGTCAGGCTACGAAATCAACTGGCCACGCTGCCATCTGGCTACGCTGTCAGTATCTGGCTACGCAGTCATCTGGGTACGCAGTCAGCTGGTTACACAGTCACCTGGCTACGCAGTGAAGTAGTTAGTCAACTGGCTACGTAGTTATCTGGCTACGCAGTCAACTAGCTACGCAATCAACTGCATATACAGTACATGCTACACAGTTAAAATGGCTCGCACATGCATGCTATATATATACACAATCAAATGGTTGCTTGATCAAATACACTCCGTACATTGCATGCTAGCTACGCTGTAGCAGTCATCTAGTTGCGCCGGCAGCTATAGTAGCTACGCAGTCATTTGACTTACTACGCAGTCAACTGGCAAACACTTTAACCGTGTTTATAATGACGGTACGATTTACTCGTCACTTGGGGAAAACCGACGGGAAAAGGTTAAGAACGGAAATTGGTTTCGCGTGATAAGATTACGGATTGTTATTAGGTTTTGGTTAAAGTGAAGTTTTTGTGGTTCTATTTTTTTAACTTTTTCAGTTAGTTTTGGATGGCTATAGCTTGACCACAGAGCAACTCGTACAACTTGACAAAGGAGAAGTAAAATTACAGGTACACAAGTGGTCACAGTTGTGTACTGTATATTCTGTATAATCATCACCATTATCATTATCACCATCACCATCATCATCATGATCATCAGCAACATCATCATCAGCAGCAGCAGCATTATTATTATTATTATTATTATTATCATCACCACCATCATCATCATCAGCAGCAGCAGTAGCAGCATCATTATTATTATCATCATCATCATCATCACCACCACCATCATGATCAGCAGCAGCATCATTATCGTTATCACCATCATCACTATTATCATCATCATCATCATCATCATCATCATCAGTCATCACCATCACCACCACCATCATCATGATCATCAGCAGCATCAGCAGCAGCAACAGTAGCATTATTATTGTTATTATTATTATTTTCATCATCACCACCATCATCATCATGATCACCAGCAGCATCATTATCATCATCATCATCATCATCATCATCATCATCATCATCGTCATCATCATCATCATCATGATCACTATCATCATCATCGTCATCGTATTTTGTTGTTTTTCTCTTTATATGAATGTTAAGATATCAGATGAAGCTCTTTGTCGAGTAAAAGAAGCAAGGGATCTTGTTGACCAAATAGTCAAGGAGCACAGAGGTGATTGAGTGTTGAGCAAAATTGTACTACCGTAATATTTATTACAAAAACATTCATGTTGTTACACACTGCACTGTAAATTGCTTCTATTCTATTTGTCACACGAATTTTAACTTGACAAACTCACAATTGCAGTCAGGTAACATGGCCGTAATATAGCTTTGTATTGTATTGTATTGTATTGTATTGTATTGTATTGTATTGTATTGTATTGTATTGTATTGTATTGTATTGTATTGTACAATCAATGATGTCTCCAATTCTTCTCAATTTACAGTCGTTTACGGAATAAATACCGGATTTGGTAAATTTGCCCAAAAAGTCATCTGTGCCGAACAACTTTGGTATGCTAGTATATATGCTTTGTAGACATTGTTATATCTATCAACTTTGTATAAACTGTAGAAGTTTATTTTGTCTGAAACCGGGTCGCAAAAAATGCAATTTCTCAATCTGGACTCGAGCAGACTTAGACTCACGCCTGTATTATAAACGCCCACTCACACTCACACTCACACTCACACTCACACTCACACTCACACTCACACTCACACTCACACTCACACTCACACTCACACTCACACTCACACTCACACTCACACTCACACTCACACTCTCACTCTCACTCTCACCCTCACCCTCACCCTCACCCTCACCCTCACCCTCACCCTCTCACTCCCACTCCCACTCCCACTCCCACTCCCACTCCCACTCCCACTCCCACTCCCACTCCCACTCCCACTCCCACTCCCACTCCCACTCCCACTCCCACTCTCACTCTCACTCTCACTCTCACTCTCACTCTCACTCTCACTCTCACTCTCACTCTCACTCACACTCACACTCACTCACACTCACTCACACTCACACTCGCACTCAATGAGTGGCCCCTCACACTAAGTGCAGCTCAACACTCAATGAGTCTCCACTCACCCTCACTGAAGCCGGTTTTCCACTAGGCGGAATTTTGCGCGCGGAGCGCAATTTTTCTTTGTCTTTTGATTTCTTGGGTGGAACTAATTAGAAAAGACAAAGAGAAATTCCGCTCCGCGCGCAAAATTCCGCCTAGTGGAAAACCGGCTTCAGGGAGGGTGAGTGGAGACTCACTGAGTGTTGAGTTGTACTTACTGAGTGTGAGGGGTCACTCATTGAGTGTGAATGAGTTCTTAGTGAGAATACAGGCGTCAGTCAGTTTCAGTAGCTTAGCGATGCATGTACCTCCAGCCTGATCTCTACAGGGTAATCTTGATGTACTATTTAAAACATGAGCAGCAGTGTTTTATCAGATTTAAAACACGAGGCGATAGCCGAGTGTTTTAGATCTGATAAAACACGTAACTGCGAATGTTTTAAATGGCTTCAAAAACTATCCATATAATAAGCTCATATAGAAATCAATTTTGAAAATGGAAGTTGTCTGAGCCGCAAAATCGAAGAAAAAGTTCATCGAAAATAGCGAGCGTGTCTCTATCACATATAGAGACACGTCACGGTCATGATTTTCCTTTGTGTTTTCCTCATGAGTTATTAATGAGTTTTTTAACTTCCGAGTGATTATCAAGACTGAAATGTAGAGCAAAAGTTGTAACCATGCATAATCTTCTGATGGCCATGAGTGAGACGCTTTGAACACACAGAGCTATCAAGAGTCGGCTATGAAACTCTAATTACAGCGTTACTGAGTCAAAATTGGTTCAACTGTAGTAATTTACAAAGTATCTTGCTGTTTAGGGAACTGCAAGAAAACTTGATAAGATCACATGCATCGGGTAAGGAAACCAATAATCCTTTATTATTATATCGCATGCGGTACTTTCGGTGAAGTGGCGAGTTGTGATACATTCATTTCTTGTATACGATTGTAAGACGAACATTTGTTTACTATCCTATTCAATATGAGGCAAATTCTAACAACAGCAGCAGCAGCAACAACAATAGCAACAACAACTATAACGACGATGACAAACGACGCTTCCAACAACAGCAACTACTATACTACTACAGCAACGACAATGGCAACAGTAGCAACAGCAACGACAACAACAACCATTGCAACAACGACAACGGCACAGTGGCGTCGCGGGAGCTGTTCAACAGGGGGGGGACTCTGCTCAAGTCCAAAATTTTCAGACAGGTGTATTTTTTCTTAATTTTTCAAAAAGAATTATAGCGATTTCATCACAACGTTTTCTGATCTAAAAAACTACAGTATACAGTAGGTTAACAGTCTACAGGTTTGAATCCCTTCAATCTAAATTATACGTTCCGTGTCCACGCAGAAGAAGATATAGCATTAAGTACTAAGAGCCCAGGACATGAACGCGAAGTTATCCAGCGAAATTTGCCTTGTTCTGTTGTTCACGCGCTAACTTATTTTATAATGGAATAGATAGCATTACTATGAGTTATGACAAATGATTGGCTGGATAATGTGAGTTCACTGTGGCTGACAACAGGAACAAACTGGCCGAAATAAGCCGGTGTAGTAAGTCATTACATTATTGTAAACAATCTATTGTCAACTGATGATCAAGTTTTCCGACAACCACAAAATTTTGACAAATATCAAGTAGTGGGGGGGGAGGGGGGGGGGGGCTGTAGCCCACTGCAACGGCACCAGCAGCAACAACCACTGCAATAACGGCAACAGCAGCAACGACGACAACAACAACAACAACAACAACAACAACAACAACAACAACAACAACAACAACAACAACAACAACAACAACAACAACAACAACAACAACAACAACAAAAGGACGTCGACAGCAACAATGAAAATACCGATGAAGTCTATTAATTATTTATGAACACTTTGAAGTTGTGCTTCTTTATTTCTACAACTATTTGCTTAAACTGATACGGTCCAAAGTCCTTGGTAGAAGAAGCATGACTGCTAAACGAGAATGCAATTAGTCATTTTCTTTATGGAACCCCTGATTTAATATTATAAGTGAGATTATAGTCTGTGTAATTGTTTATTCTTTTTTGGTTTTAGGTGTTGGAGAACCTTTGACACCCGCGAGAACACGAATGTTGATGGCACTTCGTATTAATGTTCTTGCTAAAGGCTACAGGTTTACCACTAAATGTTATTTTGAACTTTGAATTAATTTTTATCAATTGATTGATTTCGTGATTGAATAACTTATTACTATATTTTAATTGTTGACAAATACTTTGATCAAGAGATTGATGGGTTGACTAATTGACTGATCGATTGGTTGGTTGATTGATAGGTTGGTCGATTTATTGGTTAGCTAATTGGTGTTCGGTTGGTATATTGGTAGGTTGGCTGGTTGATTGATTGGTTAGCTAATTGGTGTCTGGGTGATATGTTGATAGGTTGATTAGTTGGTTGATTGGTTAGTTAATTGGTTGGTTAGATTGATTGATTGATTGATTGATTGATTGATTGATTGATTGACTGACTGACTGACTGACTGATTGGTTAGTTAATTGGTTATCTGGCTGGTAAGTTGATAGGTTGGTAGGTTGATTGATTGATTGATTGATTGATTGATCGATTGATTGATTGATTGATTGATTGATTGATTGATTGATTGATTGACATATGAAAATATTAATATATTTTAGTGGCATTTCAGTGGAAACCTTAGAACAGACTGTTGACGCTTTCAACGGTGAGTTTTTTTATGGGGATAGTATTCGGATGTACCTCGAGGGATATTCTTCAGATTCTTCGGTTTTTCATTTTCCAGAAAAACTAACACCATATAGTTTCCCCAAGTAGTTCAACGAGAAACTTCCACTTGTCATCGCAGACTGAGATCCATTGAGTTATAAGTATCCAAAATACCGTATTCATAAAGATGGCCGCAAATTTATGACCTTTTATATATATTTAAATTAGCCTTCCCGGCCTCGTTCCTGTGTAAAACTTATTTTCAATTATAAACACAAGAACAAGGTTTGAAAGACTAAAACACAAGAACAAGGTTTGAAAGACTAATTTAAATATACACATAAAAAAATATAAATTGGAATCATCTTTATGAATACGGTGTTATATGTTACTCCTTCGTGAAAAGTTCACGATTTTACCTGTGTTCCTTTTCTAGCTTCGTGTTTGCCGTGGGTTCCCGAGCAAGGGACAGTCGGAGCTAGTGGAGACCTCGCTCCACTAGCCCATCTTGCACTTGGCTTGATGGGAGAAGGGAAAATGTGGAGTCGAAAAAGTGGCTGGGCCGATGCTGGTCTGGTAAGTCAACACCATTTGCAAGATTCTCAGTGGCGGCGTGGAATATAGGGGAGCTAGCGAGCTATAGCCCTCACTTTTACAAATCTTCCCGAGGCAAAGGGGAAATTTAATCGCTAATTTCCCTCAAGTCATGTTATTAGTTTGTAATATTATGATCGCCGAGGAAAACTTTGAGAATCTTACCGACAGGAAATTTACACGGTTGATCAGAGAAGTTGCATCTAATTTTCCCGTGCATGTTGATGAGGGAAACTATACGCAAGCGGAAATTTAGAAGAAGACAAAGGATTTCTTTGTCTTCTAATTTTCCCTCATCAACATGCACGGGAAAATTAGAAGACAATGGATAAATTTCCCTCTTGCATGAGCGATGAGGGAAATACGAGGTTTACATTCCTCGGAGAACAAAAGAATCCGAGGCGATCATGGTATTATCCTAATAATGGTCTGCTGCATGGTGGGAGTCAAAATACACTCTTTGATTGGTTTTATGAAATTGGCTCTTCCAATATAAAACATCTTCCGCCCCTACTCAAGATGCTGTTTTACTTTGCACACATTACAAACATTTGAATGGGTTTTCAAATGACGGTTAGTTTATAAAATTACGATGTACGGCCTAGGGGTTTTGTCTAAATACAGAAACAATGTTTTCCAATAACAAGAACTGCAAAAATATGTATTAAAGACAAGTTCTTTATAATAGAGTTACAGCCAAAATACCAGAAAGTATATTACCGGTAGTATAATGGTGACATGTTTGAATAGAGCGTTTTGATCTTACGTCACGGCGGCCATATTGGTGTACCAAAACAATGAAATGGCGGCCATATTGGTGTACGTATGGGAATTAGCTCGCTCTTATTCAAACATTTCGTATTGTTTCACCACCCCAATGGGGCCACCGATCACGTGAGTGAAAACGCTCTATACATTTACAACACAACAGGCACGGACTGGCCCACCGGGGACACCGGGAAATTTCCCGGTGGGCCCCTTGCTCCTGTCCTTGTGTGGGCCCCTGCTTATCTGAGGTAAGTTACCTTAAGCGGATAAACTAAAGTAAGTTTTTGGTATAAAAATGCTGTTTTGAGTTTGTAAATCTGAGTACAAGTTCCTCGGCTATAGAGATGGCTACCTGAGTATTGACCCCGACCCCGGAACATTTCAATCCTGAGTAAGTGGGGCCCACTAATATAATATGTCTATTAACTGTTATGTGGTGTTGACATGAAGTACACCATTGTTTGCCCGCTGGCCAAAAGAAATATTTCTAAAAAATGACGAGAAAAATGGGATTTCAGACCTTTTATATTTTGCTAAAAAGTGTCCTCAAAATGCGGGAAATGCTGTTTCAGAGACCCAAAATTCAAAAAAAAATCCGGAGGGGGTATGCTCCCGGACCCCCCCCCCCTAGAAACGTGTCGTCACATTTAGCCTGTAGGCCCAAAATTGGTAAATCCGAGCCTGATGGTGGGCCCCTCCAGTGCCCATTTTCCAGTAAATATTTTAAGTCCAGTCAGCGCCTGTAACACAACGTATGCTACTGTCTTCATTGTAGGTACTTGCTGCGCATGGACTCAAACCTATAAAACTTCAACCCAAAGAAGTAAGTGCTTATATATGAGCCATGGAAACTAACGAGCATGCTCTATTAAAACATAAAGAACGATCGACAGGTGATGGCTGTTAGTTAAGGGTCCCGATAAGAAAACGCTATGGTCGCTATGAAAAATTAGATTTTTTATGCGGAAGCGCATGAAAGTGAGGTTTAGTGAAATTGTGCAATGTGATTGGTTGAACATATTAGATTAGCCCATGTGATTTACCGCCAAATATCATCGCTCAATGATGTTTTCAATTATTAACAGGGTCTAGCGATGATCAATGGAACTCAATTAATCACTGCATTAGGAGCAGAAGGTATATGTTTCGCCCAATCAGAGAGCTAGAAAAACGGACTTTGACACTTGATATTTATTAAACGCCCGCTCGATGAGGGTCATTTAGTAATCGTGTTTTCGGGAATTTCTTTTGTTGTCACCTCAGACCTGCTTTGCCGTCAACGGAGGTAGGATTAGTATAAATGAATATTATATATATATATATATATATATATATATATATATATATATATATATATATATATGTTTCTTTGCCTATTTGCAGGTAGCTGACCCACAAATTGGGTCAGCACCTGCACACAGGCTAAAATTACATATTAATTTATTTGTTTACTTTGTTTTTATTGGCTTACATGTGTTCACGTGATTCCCATTGTAGCTCTGCTATAAATACGCGTGACCACATGTGAGTTGTTTACTAATTTCTCCTGACGAAGGGCCTTCGCTCGAAACGTCGAGAAGATTTTTCTCTTTTTTTCAGGCCAACGTGACTTAACCCTGGTAATATATATATATATATATATATATATATATATATATATATATATATATATATATATATATATATATAGTTGTTAATGGAACAAATTATAAATATAAATTTATATTACAAAGTATAACTAGTGCATATGAAGCGAAAATTAGGTGTCTTTATGTAATATATCATACACGAGGAGGAGTGTTTCATCAGGATATCCAAACACTGAGACGTTTGTTGAAAACCGAGGCGAAGCCGAAGTTTTTGAACAAACTTCGAAGTGTTTGGATATCCTGATGAAACATTCCTGTCCGAGTGTATGATATAGTATCTCAAACAAATCAGTATTTTAAGAGAAAATTGGGGTAAAAGTTTGCTTAATTTATGTAATTTCTTCCTCCGATATCCAAACCACCGACATGGTACTGATTTCCTTTGTGTTTTCCTCATGAATTATTAATGAGTTTGAGATTAATATTTGAAAGAACACTTAAAATGACAAAGTAACATCTTTTGCAATTCTTCGTTTCTTTCTTTGGTTTTCGAGATATTTCAATAAAAGTCTTCTCGGAAAGGATTATATATCGTGCCTATTATCAAACCAAATGGATTATAAGTAAGCATCTGGGTGTTTTTCTCCCACAACACCAAACATTTATATATTTTTTTTCAAGTGATCATGTTTGATAATAGAAAAGAAATATGGTCCAATCCAAGGTAGTTAGGTTGTCTTTTAGAAACGTCCTCTTCTTGCAAAAGTCGTTGTCAAGTTTCCTCTGTTCCCGTTTGGAGTTTTCCCGAAGTTCATTTGTTTCCCACTAACGAATGTTAATCACCAAGACACGCATGCCATTCGAAAACGTCTCCTACGAACAGCCATAATCAAACGATCACGGGAATAGAGGAAACTTGACAACGACTTTTGCAAGAAGAGGACGTTTCTAAAAGAAAAGAAATATAACTTTCTCTAATAAGTCATCATTTAATGTGACGTAAGATGTTTAATTTGTACATCAAACAAACTGACATCTCAGTCATTCAAGAACGAAGCAAGGAAACGAAAAACTGCAAAATATACTGTAAAAACTGATTGGTTGAAACAAAAAAAAAAAGTTACTTGGGTGAGTCTGAGATAACCAATTTAAAATGGGTTGTTTCAACCAAAATCGTTTTGGTAGAAATGACCAATATTTGACTGGTTGAAACAACCAATAAACAATATTGGTCATTTCAACCTAAAAACATTGGTTATTATAACCAAAAATTTATTTTAACCAATAAACAATGGTTATTGCCAAACAACCAATAAATATTGGTCGTTGTAACCAATAAAAATTGGTCAAGTAAATGCATTGGTCAAGAGAAATTCAAATGGTAGATTCAACCAACTTTTAATTGGCTAAAATAGTAACTATAACAAATACCAGCAACATGAAAAAGTATCAGTTTTGCATGTTTTACTCACTGCTTACTTGCAAGAAATGTTGCCTACAATTCACATACATTTAAATAAATAATTAATTAAGGTTGTGACAGAATAGTCAAAGCTTAAGTGTTCATTTCAAATAAGAGAGAATTGATTTTCACTATTCAAATAAAAGAGTTTATTTCTGACTACGTTTTTTACTGGCATTTTAACTTTTATATACCCTCGGCTTAACAGTTATCAAAATTGTAACATCAATCATTCTTTTATAGCTGTAGAACGTGCAATGGCCATTTCCCGCCAGGCCGACATTATCGCTGCTATGTCGTTGGAATGCTTGAAAGGCACTACACGAGCATTCGACAGTCGCATTCACAAACTGAGACCTCACAAAGGGCAGATAGCTGTCGCCCAAAGGCTACGCACAGTCTTGAACTCAGCATTTCACCCTTCTAAAATAGCAGGTAACAGTTCATGTTTGAGACTTTGAGTGCAAGAAATTCAGTGACACGCACTAAAATTGAGTTCAGTAGTTTTCAGCTTGGTATTATAGTTATATTTCAACGATACTGATGCTAAGACAGCGAGCTCTAAATATAACTGGAGTAATATCTGCTAGTCATCGATCGGGCAAATATTGAAGCCAAACATGATGGCGGACATGTAGGCCTGGAGAACACCGCTGCCAAACGTTTCCGCATGCGTGAATTCGCTGAGTAAACATTGCAAGAGAAGTGGGAACTAGTTGTGGCGGCGACAACCAGACAGTGAAGACTAAGTAAGACTCAACTATTCATTTGTGTTTTAAAAAAAGAGTAAAGACAATTACGAAGGGGTAAATTCAGAATATGTTACAATATTGACAAAGAAGCCATGTACAAATTACCTACCTTAACGTTTTGGTAGTATGCTTATAATTTTAACTTTTGTGTCGGACTCTCGGACCAGTGTAAATATTTCAGTGTTTTCCCGCTCTTTTTTTGAGGACGAGCTCGCACTTCGCGCATGCGCTCAACGTTTGGCAGCGGTGTTGGCCTGGAGTACATATACATGTAGTTTCAGTCTTCTATGCGGTTTTATGAGCAGATAAGGCTTGATCACATTGTTGACCATTGTTAGTCAACGTTAGGACCACTTAAACGGGAGAAAATAAGTCGCGACTTCATTAAGACGCGTCCTTCGCAAACACACTTGTATAGGCCCGTATATAAATGGTCAATTTGTTTGGGACCAAAGTAAGACCCCGTTTACATGATGCCGGTACAATTTGGAAACGGAACAAAATCATCCGGTGTGTAAATACAGGCCAAAAAGTCGCGTTTACACGGTGCTGGTATAATATATTATAAAATAACATACAATGTATACTACGCGAGCCCTGATTGGTCAATTGTCGTGTTTGGATCAGAGTATCCAAACACGTAAAATTCCCGCCAAAACGATTTTTTGGAAAATGTCGGACAGTATATCATATTCACTTGCGATTATTTTATAAAAGAAATACCAAATGTTTTTTTCCGTGTTTGGAGACTCTTATCCAAACACTTGGGAAATTGCTCGACTTTCGAAAAGCTAAAAACACTCGTCTACGGCTCGTGTTTTGTTACGCTTTTCTCCAGTCTCGCAATTTCCCGCGTGTTTGGATCAGAGTATCCAAACACGGAAAACCATTTGGTATTTCTTTAATAACGGATTAGCATGTGACTATTCTCTTCCAATGAGAATTGAGAAGACTGTGAATACTGCTGACCCGAATACTGTGGTCGTATATATCGTGATTACCGTCATCAAACTGTTACGGCACGGGCATTTACACGATACCGGTTAGTGTTCCGTTTTCATTTCATGCCGTCAAGGAACCCGTCTTCATTTTGTGCCGTTTTCATGTCATTTTTGTGCCGGTATCGTGTAAACGCAAGGCCTAAACGGCATGATTTTGTTCCGTTTTCAAATTGTACCGGCATCGTGTAAACGGGGTCTAAGTCGCGACTAAAATAAGAACAGGGTTGAAAGCTAGAGCAACGACCGTTTTACTTTATACGGGTGTTGTTCGCGACTTAAATAGGACGCGTCTTAATTATGTCGCGACTTACATGAGAGCTGGTAAGACTTACATAAGACGCGAACTGGGTTAACGCAGGCTAAAATATTTTTTTTATTTTACATACAGAGAGTCATCGCTTTTGTCATCGAGTTCAAGATGCGTACACTTTACGATGCTGCCCTCAGGTAGATTGTTCGTACAACATATGAAGTATCTTTATTATTATTACTGACAAATTTTGTTCTTTTTCCAGGTTCATGGTATTGTGTTGGACACCATAGAGTTTGTCAAAGGTATACTTACAACTGAAATGAATAGTGCAACTGATAACCCCGTATCCTTTCCAAAATAAAATTTCTTTTGTGAAAGAAACCGTTTTTAGGCACCAATTTGCTTCATACTGGAGTGAATCTATACTTTACTTCACTTCACTTTACTAGTCTATATAAATCCACTTCACTCCACTCTACTCCTCTTGTCTTCACTTCACTTCACTTCACTTCACTTCACTTCACTTCACTTCACTTCACTTCACTTCACTTCACTTCACTTCACTTCACTTCACTTCACTTCACTTCACTTCACTATAATCTACTTCACCCTACTCCACTTTAGTCTACTCCAATCCACTCTCCTTCGCTTCACTCTATTCCACGCCACTCTGTTTTAATCCACTACACTTTACTCCAATCCATTATCCGCTCCACTCTACTCCACTTCGCTTTTCTCCACTTCACTTTACTTCATTTCACTTTACTACACTTCACCCGTACCTCACTCCACTCCACTCCACTTCCTTTCACTCTACTGTACTCCACTCTACTCCACTACACTTCTTTCCATTTTGCTCTCCTCTACTCCACACCACACCACTCTACTCTACTCTACTCTACTCTACTCTACTCTACTCTGCTCTGCTCTGCTCTGCTCTGCTCTGCTCTGCTCTGCTCTGCTCTGCTCTGCTCTGCTCTGCTCTGCTCTGCTCTGCTCTGCTCTGCTCTGCTCTGCTCTGCTCTGCTCTGCTCTGCTCTGCTCTGCTCTGCTCTACTCTACTCTACTCTACTCGTTCATTCACTTCCTTGACCAACATGGATCAGATGATATTTGCTGAATCGGGTGAAACAGTCTCGGGAGGAAACTTTCATGGGGAGTATCCAGCAAAGGTTTGTATGCATCAAGGAATATGGTCGAATTATAATATTATATAGTATATATTAAGTTCTAAAGGTATTGAAAGTTTACGTAGCTCAATGGTTATAGTAGAACATCTTCATTTTTTCTTTAGGCGTTGGATTACTTGGCAATTGGAGTTCATGAATTGGCAAATATGAGTGAGCGACGCCTTGAAAGACTGATGAATCCAGGTGGGGAAATATCTCCAACTCCCCGTTATGTGTTAAATAATTTGTTGAGTTTGCCTACGTTCTTAAATCTCAGTAGTCTTTTTACCTGCATGTGCGTCAATGTCTAAAATGCTAAGGAACTTCTACCTGCATGTGCGTCAATGTCTAAAATGCTGAGGAACTTCTATCTGCATGTGCGTCAATGTCTAAAATGCTAAGGAATTTCTACCTGCATGTGCGTCAATATCTCAAAATGCTAAGGAATTTCTACCTGCATGTGCGTCAATATCTAAAATGCTAAGGAATTTCTACCTGCATGTGCGTCAATATCTAAAATGCTAAGGAACTTCTACCTGCATGTGCATCAATGTCTAAAATGCTAAGGAACTTCTACCTGCATGTGCGTCAATGTCAAAAATGCTAAGGAACTTCTACCTGCATGTGCGTCAATGTCAAAAATGCTAAGGAACTTCTACCTACATGTGCGTCAATGTCTAGAATGCTAAGGAACTTCTACTTGCATGTGCGTCAATGTCTAGGATGCTAAGGAACTTCTACCTGCATGTGCGTCAATGTCAAAAATGCTAAGGAACTTCTACCTACATGTGCGTCAATGTCTAGGATGCTAAGGAACTTCTACCTGCATGTGCGTCAATGTCTAGGATGCTAAGGAACTTCTACCTGCATGTGCGTCAATGTCTAAAATGCTGAGGAACTTCTACCTGCATGTGCGTCGATGTCTAAAATGCTAAGGAACTTCTACCTGCATGTGCGTCAATGTCAAAAATGCTAAGGAACTTCTACCTGCATGTGCGTCAATGTCTAAAATGCTAAGGAACTTCTACCTGCATGTGCGTCAATGTCTAAAATGCTAAGGAACTTCTACCTGCATGTGCGTCAATGTCTAAAATGCTAAGGAACGGAATTTCGGTTGGCTTTTTTGTTTGGTTTTTATGACGTTGGCGAAATGAACAGATCACCTTTATTTATTTCTTTGTTTCAGCCTACAGTGAACTTCCAGCATTTCTTGTCGAAAACGGAGGGCTTAATTCAGGTAGGACGAAAGACAAGACAAGCAGATAAGAGAAATATAAATTAGGAAATAAGGCAGGCAGACAGACAGACAGACGGACGGACGGACGGACGGACGGACGGACGGACGGACGGACGGACGGACAGACGGACAGACAGACAGACAGACAGACAGACAGACAGACAGACAGACAGACAGACAGACAGACAGACAGACAGACAGACAGACAGACAGACAAATGGACGGACGGACGGTGAACAGATGCGTTGATGATGAGTTGGTGAATGGGTTCATGTTTAGCCTGCTATAGCACACGTTATTTTTCTTGCAAAATAGAGTCTACTATAGCAAGCTAATTTATGTATAGACGGACGGACGGACGGACGAGCGAGCGAGCGAGCGAGCGAGCGAGCGAGCGAACGAACGAACGAACGAACGAACGAACGAACGAACGAACGAACGAACGAACGAACGAACGAACGAACGAACGAACGAACGAGCGAGCTACTATATTTATCAAGTCACTTCACCTTTTTTTTGCATTTAGGATTCATGATAGCTCATTGTACGGCGGCTTCTTTAGGTAATTCGTACTTTGCAGTTTATATTTTGTATTCTGTATTTATTACTTTGCATTTGATATCTTAACATTTTTAGTTTCAATTTATGCTTGTGTATTGTTTGTTCATTTTGCTTTTGTTTTGTGATCAGTATTTCTTGTCACATCTTGGAATTGAAGTATAATTTAACTACTTCATTCAGAGGGTTCTCCCTTTGACCAATAAAATCGTCTAGCGTTAGAAAGAGTGAAATACTAAAAGTCTGTATCATAGTTTGAAAACGAAATATACGGCGAACAGCAAGAAGTTAAAGGCTACTCAAGGGGTGCTTAAATGAGGCTGGCCTGATCGAACTCAGGTCGGACTGACTTTAGGTCGGTTGTAGTATTTTTACTGTAGATGAGACTCACCCGGTACGGTTCGTCACTCGTATTAGCACCTAATGTCATTGATTAATTTTATATTTCTCCTTAGTTTCTGAGAATAAAGTACTGTGTCATCCTTCATCTGTTGATTCACTGTCGACGTCAGCTGGAACAGAGGATCACGTATCCATGGGAGGATTTGCAGCACGAAAAGCTCTGAAGGTTGTTGAGAACGTAGAGAGAGGTTGGTACTATTACTCTCTGGTAGACATGCATCCACCACCCACACCCATCCACTCACCCAAACTCTATAGTTTGTTTGTTCTCTCGTCTGTCTGTCTGTCGATCTGTCTGTCTGTCTGTCTGTCTGTCTGTCTGTCTGTCTGTCTGTCTGTCTGTCTGTCTGTCTGTCTGTCTGTCTGTCTGTCTGTCTGTCTGTTCATATGGTCGACCGTGTGACTGTTTATTTGTCCGTCTGTCCATGTGTTAGTTCATTTGTCTGTCGGTTCGTTTGTTTGTTTGTTTGTTTGTTTGTTTGTTTGTTTGTTTGTTCGTTCGTTCGTTCGTTCGTTCGTTCGTTCGTTCGTTCGTTCGTTCGTTCGTTCGTTCGTTCGTTCGTTCGTTCGTTCGTTCGTTCGTTCGTTCTTTCGTACGTACGTTCGTTCGTTTGTTTGTGTCTGTCTATTTGTCCGTGTATTTGTTCATTTGTCCGTCGGTTCGTTCGTTCGTTCGTTCGTTCGTTCGTTCGTTCGTTCGTTCGTTCGTTCGTTCGTTCGTTCGTTCGTTCGTTCGTTCGTTCGTTCGTTCGTTCGTTCGTTCGTTCGTTCGTTCGTTCGTTCGTTCGTTTGTCTGCTTGTCCGTCCGTCTGTTTGTTTTTTTCGTCCGTCAGTCCTTCCATTGGTACGTCCGTGTGTTTGTTTATTCGTTTGTTCGTCTGTCTGTCCGTCTGTTTGCTCTTTGTTTGTCCCTCCGTCTGTTTGTCTGTCCGTCTAACCATCAAACCTGAAACACTAAAAAACATTCAAAATTAAAGCGTCCGGATATTTTCGTCGGGTATATTACGAAAGAACTATAATTGTGTCTCTAAAAATGGCTTACATGACATACAGATGGAACTAAGATTATAAATTCATTTTCACTTCTGGTGTATACACATATACCGCGATTAAATAAAGTTCTGCAATACATTAATTCTATCATACAATCCATACATCTATATATGCACCAATCCTTGCACTTTTGATATCATTTAATTCTGTGTTTCTCTCTCTCAGCTTTAGCCATTGAACTCCTAGCTGCGTGCCAAGGTATTGAGTTTCTACGTCCTCTGACTACGACAGAACCTTTAGAAGCCGTCCATTCTTTGATCCGATCACATGTGAAGTAGGTATATTACCACCTTATTATATACAGAGCTCGCGATCAAGCTCTCGGCAACGGCCTCCGTTGGCTCAGTGGTCAGAGCATTGCACTAGAATCGCAAGATCGTGAGTTCAATTCTTGCCGGAAGGCCTGTAGTTGCATTTTTCGCAACTGGTCCCGGTTTGGTCTTAAAAATGTATATATTCTACACTCGAATTTTCCTTCACCAAAAATCCCCAGAACATGCTATGTAATCGAGCGAAATGCCCAATATTACTTCTAATAAACCCAATTCTCTCCTGGCATTACCACCTTAATGTATACAGAACGCACGATCAAGCTCTCGGCAACGGCCTCCGTGGCTCAGTGGTCAGAGCATTGCACTATAATCGCAAGGTCGTGGGTTCAATTCCTTCCGGAAGGCCTGTGTAATTGCATTTTTCGCAACTGGTCCCGGTTTGGTCTTAAAAATGTATATATTCTACACTCGAATTTTCCTTCACCAAAAATCCTTAGAACATGTGAAAGTAGGTAGATGGATTGAAACATATTTTATCAAATATAAGGAAAATTCAAAAGAAATTAATGTTTAATCAATATCTGTAAATCGCATACAAACTTGTCCTGATTTACAAAAACTTTTTCCTCAATTTGTTTAGCTAAAATCACTTCAATTTGAAAAATGGTTTGAAAATATGGCTATTTAGATGCGTCCATTTGATAAGTACGATAAAGCATTCGCAGCCGTGGCTCAGTGGTCAGAGCATTGCACTAGAATCGCGAGGTCGTGGGTTCAATTCCTGCCGGAAGGTCTGTGTAGTTGCATTTTTCGTAACTGGTCCCGGTTTGGTCTTAAAAATGTATATATTCTACACTCGAATTTTCCTTCACCAAAAATCCCTAGAACATGCTATGTAATCGAGTGAAATGCCCAGTATTACATCTGATTTACTACGGCTCGCTTGTAGCTCGCCTTGTAACTCAGATACAGATCGGCTGCTCATGCTTTATCTATTACATATACATCTATTTTGAACGTGTACTTCGTTTAACACGATTACTTCAATTTGATCATGCCTTACCACGGAGCTTTCTCTAAAGCTTGGCGCACACGCTATACGATTTTAGTCGCCCGATTTTAGTCGGCTGGTCAACCGATAAAAAACGATGTTTACCATACAAGCAGTGCTGTGAGTAACTTCGTTAGGCCTACAAGTAACTAGTTACATGTAATCGTTACTTTTTTGAGTAACTTTACCGGTAACTAGTTACTTTTTTCAGAAGGTAACTGTAACTGTAACTAGTTACAATAAGTAGGAATAAAAAGTAACGATAACTAGTTACAGCTGCCGTCGAGAGCGCCGTTACTTTTTGCGATATCCATAATACTCCCAACCTCGCCGAGTCGTCGTTCAACGTCGTTATCCAGCTTTTCATTGAACTGAACACACCGGTGCCTGCAAGTGCAGCATGTGAAAGGCTGTTCAGCTGCGCAGGATTAATTTTCAGACCACATCGCTGCTCAATGACTGATCGTAATTTTGAAAATTTTCTTCTGGTCAAATGAAACAATAGTTTTGTCTAATTCACATGTTTCTCGATTTTAAAAGCAGGGAGAAACAATAGGTGTAACTCTGTAATTGTAATTGTAACTAGTTACAAAATTTTTAAAGTAACTTTGCAACTGTAACTAGTTACTTTTTTTTCATTGTAACTTGTATCGGTAACTAGTTACTTTTCTGATGATGTAACTGTAACTGCAACTAGTTACAAAAATTATGTAACTATTACAGCACTGCATACAAGTGTGCCAGTTACATATAAAAGCTCACATCTTTAGCAACTGGAGCCACCATTTTTACGATCATCAAACCAAATGACTTTAGGAAGAATAACGAGTGATCAGTGAACGATCAAAATTGGTATTTGCCACACACGGCATGATGCGATATTTTGACCGGTTTTAGTCGGGCAAAATCAAACCAGTTTGATATTTTACGACGAAAATGGGTCGACTAAAATCGCTTACTAATGACACCGCACACGTAACGATTTTATCGTAAGCTCTAAATTTAGACTCCCCCCCCCCCCAATGGTTTCCAAGACCATTATCCTGAAAAGTTTAAATCCATGGAGAAACTTGTAGAGGGGGAGGGGGGGGGGGGGGGGTTACAGTTGTTTTAAGGCCAAGTGAGTAGACAGTGATGTGTTGTTATACAGTATATATTGCAGGCATGCATATGCTATAAGTTACAATACTAAGGGTCTATA